>JAHLSL010000036.1:818188-837120 GCA_025920805.1 Petroica traversi | reverse complement strand
CAAAAAGAACGCCCGTGTCAACAAAAAGAACAAAGCCCACACCAAGGGGGGCTCCGGCCGGCCCCGGGCAGCGCTCCCCGGGAGCCAACGCTGAGTCCGGTCCCGGCACTGGGCTGGGCTGGGCTGGGCTTTGCCCGACTTGTTGACACGACCGTTCTTTTTGATAACACCGGCGATCAGCACCGAGGAGGGGGAAAATAACCTTTATTTAAGCCGGACATTTGCGAGGTGCCGCTCAGCACGCGCGGGGCCGGGAATTGCGCTCCTTGTTCGGCTCAAGATGCGTGCGAGCGCTCAGGAGGGGCTGGCGAGCTGCTGAACATCTCCCTGTGCCTTTGTTGCAGAAGTGCTGCGGATCGGGCGGTCATGGAGGGAACCCGGCAGAGCAGGATCTGCCGCCCACACAAGATAAGTGAATCCTCCAAGGTTCGTACGATTTGTGTCGCCTACCGAAAAAATCCCGCTGCACAAGCGGCGAGGGTGGTGGGGGTAGAGGGGCTCCGTTGGGAGGGATGGCTTTTAAAAAGAGGGATGGAAATGGTGGTTTACCTGCTCGAGTATTTTTGGTAGAAGTTGCTGCCTAGTGATTAAGGGGGAAAAAAAGGAAAAGCAGCAGCAAATGGGCATCTGCTCATCATGACTCATAACTTAGAAACCCACATCATTGCAGAGCAGTAGTTTCTCGATCCTAAAAATTCAGGCATTAAATGCGATGTGTTTATTGTTTAAACTGATCTGTCTCGTAAAGTCCAGGCTGGTTACAAAAGCAAAGCTGGGATTGCTCTTAAGATTCAGTCTTGGTTTTGTGCAAGATGGGAGCCGTGTTCCTGCAAACTGTGGTCAGCCCAGTGAACTCACAGAGCCTGAGTTGCTTTCTTAGGTTTGTGGGGTTCATTTTCTTTGTATCAAATCTCTGTCTGCACAAATACATTGTTTTTATTTGTGAATTCACGGAAATTCATTCCAGGCAGCTCTTTATGCGGGTCCTCAGGATGATTTATAAGATGTTAATAACAGCTGTAATTATTATGTTCACTTTGTTTCATGCCAGTGCACGCTGCTTTTGTGCTGTTGTTACAGGAAATTCAGAACAGGTACCCTGTAATACAAGAAAAAACAAACAAAAAACACCAAAAAACAAAAAAAAAACCACCACCCCCCCCCCAAAAAAAAAAGAGGAACTTTTCAGTGCCTTCATCTGTCTTACCAAAGCTGAATGGGCCAGATCTCATTTTCTGTTGCACCACTGATGAGCAGCAGTGCTGCATTAACAGTCTGAGGGAAATTAGATCTTTGAATCCAAGAGAAGCTGAAATTCTGCTCTAACACAATTGATGAAAGACAAATAGGACTAATTTTTAAATGCATCCCTACAAATATAATCTTCCCCTCAGTGCTGATCCCGTCTGCCACTTAAATGGTTTAGTCTGAACGTAATGATAATTCATCACATTAAAAATTAATTAACTTGACAGCATTGTTTTATTTGCTTGCTTAGACAGCAGCTGTCATTATCTGTTAAACTTAGAATTACTGGATAATGCTAAGGCTGTTCTGCAGAATATAAATAGCTGGAGAAAGATGTTCGAGTTCAGTATAAAATTAGTCCTGCTTTTGAAATGTGCAGCTCCCAGCTCCTGTGTCTTGCTCCCTGAACAAATGAACTCACCAAGAGGCTGAAATTGCTGCTGAATTCCCAGAGCAGCATGGAAAGGGTTCCTGGCTGATTCCTGGAGGAGCAGCAGCTCCACATGGCAACAAGGATTTCAGGAGAGAGAGTTGCCAGGCGTGTTTGCGGGCAGGATTATGCTGCTGACTCAACACCCAGCTCAGCACAGAGGGATCTCTGGCAAATCTTATATCCCGCTGTAATCTTGTTATGCGTGATGGTGGCATTAGGGAATATTAGAGAGAAATGATCAGCCACTTCCCAGGGATGAGAGGGAGGAGGGGTTTGGTTCAGCCCAAGGATTTGGTTCAATCCTGTCCCCCGTGAGTCACATTCAGGAGAGGGTGCTGCAAGTTGTTGTTTCTTGTCCGTTCATCTGCCACCATTAAATACCCCTGATTACAGCTGCCACAAAAGTGTGGTTTATCCTTTGCCTTATTTATTCTTCTCCCCCTCTCTTCCACCCCCTGGTTTCTGCTGAGGCTCCTGTACAATATCAGCTTTTCCCAGCCTCACAAAAATGCAGATAAAAAGCTTTACAGTCCTTAAACCCCATTTGTTTTTTCTATTAAAGATCTGTGGCAGTTTTATTCCTCAGTGGAAGCCACTTTGTTTTCTATGCCATAGATCCCTTTTTAAGTTCAGAGGTGTGATGAGCATGAGGCAAATTAAAGACTTTTGATCCAGAAACCTTTTAATTATTGAAGCCTCTTCCCTTAGACTGGTTTAACTCTGCACACTTGAGTGTTCAGAGCTATTCCAACAGCAGGATTTTTGGCAGCTTGGGCTCCATTGTTTAGAAAAGAACATAAGGAAATAAAGAGGCTCTGCTGGGATGTCACACTAAGAGCAGCACATTCAGTTGTTAATTTGGGTCTCAAAAAGCCCCCTTGGCTCCAAGAATCAAAGCTTTCCCATCCAGGTGGGCAGAGAGGGTCCCACTGAGGTTCAACCAAGCCAGTAATGGCTTTTCCATGTGCTCTGTGCTTGTGGAGCCAGGAGAGCCACAGGTAACCAGGATTGCTAGGAGAAACAACAGTTTGGTGGTGAAAAGAATGGGGAATGTCTGGGGGGCTTGAAGAGAGCTCAGGTCACCTGTGTGAATTTTCAGGTGTCACCTCTGGGAATGCAGGATGGGGCTTTAGGACTTGGCAGACAGCCAGGGCTGCTCAGAGCTGCCTTAGGTGGGACACAGGGATGTGCTCCCATTCCAGCCTTTGCACTCCTCTCACAAGTTCCTACAGGCTCTGCCTGGTTTGGATTTGGTAATTAAAGTTTTTGGTGTTTGCATTTACCCAAACCTGGTTTTTATTAAGAGACATCACAAAGTACCTGACTGTGCCATCACACATTTAAGTCCTCCAGGGGGTGGTCCTGAAGCTTCACTTGATGTTCTGGGCTGACCAGCAGTGTTCAGTTCGTGTTCTGCAGGACACTTGAGGGATAACAAAATGTTTCCATCTTGGCTCATCCTAAGGCTGGTGACGTGAGTCTGTGAGAAAAGAGGCAGATTCTGGTCATCTCAAAAGCTCAGTGACACATCCAGAGCTGGTGGTTAGAATGTGAGCACCAGAGGGCTCCCAGAAGGGCACTTAATGGATGTATCCTGAGGGCATTTTCCCTTTTCTTTAAGAGGAAAATATCTGCTCGTATTCATTTTAACAAAACCTACCTCAGCTTCTGGGAGCGAGGAGAAGCCTTGTGGGAATCAGTTCTCCACATGTGTGGCTTTGCACATAAATAAACAGCTATTGCTTCTGAGTGCAGTGTGTGTGCCTGGAATAATGTGGGAAGAAAGAGAGGGATTTTACCCTAACAAGCTTAGAAATGCAGAGTTCTGGAAAGATTTAAGAGGGGGTAGCTGTCAAGCAAGCAGTAACCCAAACAATACATGGGCTGAATGAAATTTCAGAGTCCTGCTCTGTGTGTGTGTCTCCCACTGCAAATGCTCCGTGAGCAGCTTAGCTGGGAGAGCTCTGTAAGGAGTCATTTGGGGGACAAGGAAAAAAGGAAATGTCAGCAAGATGTCTCCGAGACAATGAGTGGAAGAGTTTCAGAAAATTGTGCCTGTATAACTCATCAGGGAGGAGGTTTCAGTGCAGCCTTGTGGGGGAAGGAAGAGTTAGGGAAGGAAGAGTTATTCTAAAAAAAGGGGAGTAGGAAGCAGTAAAAGCCTCCATAGACCTTTCAAAGTGAAGGTGAGGAGCTCGGGCTCATATTGTGTCACTTGCCAGCAATTTCATGTCAGAGTTTATTATAAATGTGAATGTGCAACACAAAAAAGCTGTCTCTGACTTACACATGACTGCTCCTAGTGGGAAAACACGTTTCACTCTGGACCTGATGTTGGTGGAGGTGCCAGGTGCCCGATGCTGTTTGTGCTCTCCAGGTTTACAGGTGGGATGACCACTCCAGCCTGGTTCTGCAGAGCCTGAACGAGCAGAGGCACCGGGGCCTGTTCTGTGACATCGTGCTGGTGGTGGACGAGCAGAGGGTCCCGGCCCACCGCAACCTCCTGGCCGTGTGCAGCGACTACTTCAACTCCATGTTCACCATCGGCATGAGGGAGGCCCACCAGAAGGAGGTGGAGCTTTTCGGAGCCTCCTACATCGGCCTCAAGGCCGTGGTGGATTTCCTGTATGGCAGCGAGCTGTCTCTGGACGGAGGGAACATCGACTACGTGCTGGAGACAGCTCACCTGCTGCAGATCTGGAAGGTGGTGGACTTCTGCTGCGAGTACCTGGAGAACGAGGTCAGTGAGGAGAACTACCTGTACCTGCAGGAGCTGGCCTCCATCTACAACCTGAAGCGCCTCGACTCCTACATCGACTCCTTCATCCTGCAGAACTTTGGCACGCTGTCCTTCACGCCGGACTTCCTGCAGAACATCTCCCTGCAGAAGCTGTGCCAGTACCTGGACAGCAGCGACGTGCAGCAGGAGTGCGAGCACGACCTCCTGCAGGCCGCCCTGCAGTGGCTCACGCAGTACCCGGAGCGGGAGAACGAGGCCTACCAAGTGCTGGACAACATCCACTTCCCCTTGATCCCCAAGAGCGACCTCCTGCACCGGGTGAAGCCGGCTGTGTGCTCGCTGCTGCCCAAGGAGGCCAACTGTGAGGGGTTCATCGAGGAGGCCGTGAGCTACCACAACAGCGTGACGGCACAGCCGGTGCTGCAGACCAAGCGCACGGCGCTGCGAACTTGCGAGGAGCGGCTGCTCTTCGTGGGCGGGGAGGTGTCGGAGCGCTGCCTGGAGCTCTGTGATGACACCTGCTTCCTGGACACCAGGAAGGGCCAGTGGGTGGCAGAGACGCCGCTGCCCGCCCGCCGGAGTCACCACTGCGTGGCCGTCCTGGGAGGCTTCATCTTCATAGCCGGGGGCAGCTTCTCACGGGACAATGGAGGGGATGCGGCCTCAAATCTGCTTTATAGGTATGACCCCCGCTGTAACCAGTGGATAAAGGTGAGGCTTGAGCTGAATTATTTCTCTGTTCAAAGTGCTTTGTGTTTAGAGTGTTTTCGCCTTTTCTGGTGCAAGGAGAGGGCTCGTTGGAATAGTGGATGTGGCGGCGTTTCCAAATGGAAAGTCGAGTTAGTTAAGTTGAAGCAGCTGCTTGAGTCCTTTGTGGGAATGCTTAAATTGCACAAACAGCCAAAGGGTTTGGGGCAGATATTCAGCTTCATTTGGGGTTTGGGCATGTCATCTGTAAAATTTCTGACCAGCATCCACCTGCAATTCTTTATATTACTTCTGGGAATAATGCTGGAATGGAGGTGATTGCTTGGTTCATCCTCCTCAAGCAGTAGCACTTATAAATCAAAAACGGGTGTGATGCAAAAAGGAAATGTCTCTGACAGTTGCCAAATGTCTCTGTGCTAAATGTCCCTTAGAGCAGGCTCTTCATTCCCAGTCCTGCCACAAAACCCTTCATCCATGTGGGTTACACTATCAGCCACTCCTTGTTCCAGTATGGACCAATAATGGTTCCAATATGGACCAGTCATGGTTCCTGCATGGACCAGTTATGGTTTCCATACGAACCAGTCATGATTTCTCTATGAATCAGCCATTCTGGATGGTTCACTTGTGATTTTCAGTGACTCCAATATCAGTTTCTTGCAGAATTTAGGAAGGAGGCCCTATAAACATAAACCTTTATAGAGTAACCTGGCCCTGAGATGCTTCCTGTTTTCCCCTTGCTTGAAACTGGATGTTACTGCAGAAAAACAGAAGTGTTTTATGAATATAATGGTCAGAACCAGAATCTCTCTTACCAAATAAAGGGGAAGGAGCACCTGCCCCATCCTCAGACACGAATAGCCCTGAAGTCCCTTGCTTACCAGACACTGGAAGATGTCAGCAGGTTCTCTCCTTTGCCAGGTTGCCTCCATGAGACAGCGACGAGTGGATTTCTACCTGGGAGCCATCACTGACATGCTGGTGGCTGTTGGTGGCAGGAATGAGAACGGGGCCCTGTCTTCAGTTGAGACCTACAGCCCTCAGAAGGACTCCTGGACCTACATAGCAGGACTGCCCAGGTAACTGAGCTGTTTGGGAAGTTCCCCTGTGTTTTGAAGAGTGGTGGTAAATGGAGGGAGCCTGTGTGACTTTAGCTGATGGATGGGATCCGTGGAAGGGAGGGAAGAGGATGTAAAATCAAGGTAGCATCAGCCATAACAAACCACAGCAGCATTTGGGGTCTGAGCAGGCAGTGTGCCTCATGTCAGTGAGGTTTTAATTTTCATCCTGAGCTGCATCTGGAGCATGGGAGGGAAAGCTCTGATCCTTTCATTCTACTGCTCTTTCAGAGCTTTTCCTGAGGCCACTTGGGTTGAATATTTTCAGAAGCGCTTTTTCCATCTTGGTCAAAGGGGTTTGTAATTTCTTTGGCCTTACTTTGTCACCTTGGTGTGGTGGTTTTCCACGTAGGGTGTTTCTCTGTCTGGCTGTTTAGGTTGGCTGTCACAGCTAAACACATTTACCTGCGTGGAACCTGGCAAATGTGAGCTCTCTCTCTCTGTCTCAGTTAAAACTTGGCTGCTCTGCTTTTGAGAGGGTTCAGCCCTGCAGCTCTTGTGGTAACAGACAGGACATTGCTGTGTCTTGAATCAACATCAGAGCAGTGACTGTAAGGACAGCACACCAGCATTCCCTTTGCTAACAGCAGCCCAGATTTAGTTTCACATTTGTGGAATCCCAGGGACTTTGGCTGTATGGATGGTGTTTCCATGATATCTAAACCCCAGCAGCAGTGCTCACTTTCCTGGTGCCATCCCAGACCAGGATGCTGCGGTTTGGTTTGGGAGTTCCTGGTTTTTCCCTGTTCCCTGAGCTGCAGAGCCAGAGGCAGCCAGTGAAGGCACAGAGCCTGTTGCCCAATTCTATTTTGGGCAGGTGCTGCAATGTGAGGCTGATCCAGGCTAACAGCTGGGCTCGGCTGCTCTTCACAAGCAGGATGCTTTTATATTTCTGCTCTCACAGGCAGATCCAGCAGCTGGGGCTAAACACACAGCCCATCCTGGGAAGCTGTGTAGGAGAGTTTCTTCAGCTCCTAAATCCTTCTGATAACTGGGGTTACCTGGGACATGGATCCTTTTACTCATAAATGATCCTGGGGAAGGTCACACAGTTGGCTTAATCCACCCAAACTCTCTGAAAAGGGGCAGTTTGTCTGCATATTCCAACTGCTACCTGTGTGCTGGCTTTGGGAATCCTGCAGCTGCAGCATTCACAGCGAACTTTGACTTGTGGGTGTTAATTTTTTATTAGATTGGCTGGCAGGTCTGCTTGGACGAGGCAAAAGTCCCCCTTAGGGGACAGACCCCTCTTACCCTGCAGGGACTTAGATAAGTTATTCCTTCATGCAAATAAATGATTCTGCATCCTCTCCTCCTGTTGCTCCCTCTTTCTGTCAGCTCAGCTCTGTGGTGAACTAGAGAGTTTCCAACTTTTCCATGCAGCTGCTGTTTTGCACACTTTTATGCCTTTAGTTAGATCTTAGTAGACTCTTGGCACCTTTGGATTTTCTGTCTTTTCAGTCCTTTTTTACATTTGGTGCTGGGCAGGGAATTGTTTGCATGTTTCTGCGCAGAAGGAATAAGGCAAAAAAGCTTTATGCAAAAGGGAAAACTCTGAGGTGAGCAACAAGAACCTTTCTGACACATGTCCACTATTTGAACTGGGTGAGGAGTGGCTCTGGCAGATTTGGGGCTGCTGAAAAGGGTCTGGGCAGCCCTTCCCTCAGGTACCTCAGGTGGAGCTTTTGGAGCAAGTCCAGAGGAAGCACCAGGATGATCAGAGGGATGAAAAACCTCTCCTAAGAGGAAACGCTGAGAGAGTTGGAATTGTTCACTCTGGAAAAAAGAAACTTCAAGGTGACATAATCGTGGTCCTCCAGTGCCTGAAGGGAGCCCACAGGAAAGGTGGAGAGACTTTACAAGGGCCTGGAGTGCCAGGACAAGGGGGAATGGCTTCCCATGGGCAGAGGGCAGGGTTAGGTCAGATATTAGGAAAAAACTCTTTGCTGTGAGATGGTGCAGCCCTGGTACAGGTTGCTGAGAGAAGCTGGGGCTGCCCCATCCCTGTGAGTCTGTGATTTACTGACAGTGGAGGAAGGATGAGAGAGGATTCTGTGATCCATTCAGGCCTAAAAGCATTCTAGCTACAGTCCCTGCTGCTTGCTCCAGTCTTCCCTTCAACACATTCCTCATCTGATCTCTGTTCTCCTCCTCACCACATGCTTTTGTTCCTCCAACAGATTCAAGTTCCTCTTTCACTCAAATAACATCTCCCCCAGCCCTATTCTAGCAGCAAGGCCTTTCATGCAGAGGAAACCAGAAGCTCCAGTCCTCTGCTTCCTGACTGCCTGATCAGGCAATGAATCCTGACAAAACTGCCTCTTTTCCCGTGTTTTTCTGTCTTCTTCCCTCCCAAGAGAAGATGTACAGGTGTTCTGCTCCTCTTGGGTGCATGCCCACCAGAAGAAGGCTTTTTGGTGCCATTCCTGACTGCTCCAAGCCAGCAACTGCCTGGAATCCCATTCCCTGGAGTGACAGGCCCGTGCTGGGGTCATTCTGGGATGTGGGCTTGTGTTGTTCTACTTGACCTCTGTGGGGTGGGACTCTCCGAGGTTGTTTGTTAAAGCTTCTGTGCTGAACATCCAGAAAATGGGTTTGTTTTGCTGCTTCCCAAGGGTTGGAGCTTGCCACGTGCGTGGAGATTTGCAGGGGAAAGGCAGTGGCTGTGTCCTTGAGCCAGCGCCAATGCTGTGTCCACGTTGCTGTTCGCAGCCTCGCTCCTCTGAGGAAGAGCTTCACAAGCTCTTCTTTATCTCCTCTTACCCCGTCTCCTTCCCACCCTATATGGTCAAAACAACACGTTGTTTTCCCTAAGCACTGTCTTGGAAGCAGCTGAGCTGTTTTGACTGAACTGAGGCTGCCTTGCTGGAGAAGCAAACAGCCTCTCGGGGCAGATGCTTCGCAGGGAAAACTTCAGCCAAGTTGTCTAAAGGGTGGACGTGCTCCAAGCCTGCTACAAGGGAATTCATTTTGCTGACACTCATTAGGGTCCTTGCTTGTGGGATACCTTTCCCTTTCTTCAGAGAGGTCCTGTATTTTTGCCCCTTTTCCCAGGCTCTCTGGGAGCAGTTTCTGTCATAGTTTCTAGCCCGGCAGGGAGCAGTGGTGGCTGACGAGGTTTGCAGAGCAGGAGGTGGGGCAGTGTGTTCTCATCCTGAACTCACCATGAAAAGGTCTGCTGCAAAATTAATTGAGTGGCCCTAGGTTAAAGTTTGGCAGAACAACTGAAAGCTGCTGTGTGAGGTGCTGTGTTGGAACAGGTTGGGGAGTGATGGTATCTGCTCTGCCTGTTGGGTCATGAACGATCTCGCAGGGCTGCAACAGGTGGACAATGAGATTCAGAGCTCACCTGGACTTTGGTTGGAGTATGGGATTCCCAAAGCTTTATTGAGTTAGGTGTTCTTCTGTCTCGGACAGTAAATGGTTGGTTTTCTAGCATTTGAATGGTGTTACTGGGTCAGGAACTAATTTTTCAGCACTGTATCTGGGTTAAGGCTTTCAAAATCGGCGCCAGGCTCCAGCAGATATTAAAATCAAATCTCCTTTCTCTTAATGCCTCTGCTTTTTTTTTTTCTGGCCACTCTTGCAGATAACGCTGCCAAATCACTCAATGCTCTCTGTTGGAGGATGTCTGGACTGTATTGATGTGCCTGTTCTGTTGCCCATTTAGAAATGCCCCTCTCTCAATCACAGGGCTTGTATAAAGGATTTGTATTGATTTATGCATCTATTTCATGCAGTTCCTATGAAAGTGATGCTATTTTGGATGAGCTTTCAGAAGCGAGGCAAGGTGAAACACCTCTGGTGCATTTCAGTGGGTAACTGCTGTACACTGGACAATGACAAATTGCTGGTCAATTTGGTGCCTCAGACCTGATTGTTTCTGTCAAACCACTCTCGTAGCTGTTGCTGTTCCCTGGACACAGCCATTGACTGAGGCAAAAGAACAGGATCAGTGCTTTTTCTGCAGCTGCCTGTGCTGGGCTGCATGCCTGTGCTTGAGAGACAGTGGCTATTGCTTGCTTACCTTACAGAACTCCGGAGCAGGAGAACATTTGCCCTACTTCTCCAAAGGCCATGCAAGGTTCTATGAACTTAGTCATTTTTCCCTGAATGGTGAGTGCAGTGTGATTGCCATCAGCAGTGCAGCAATGCCAGGCTCTGGGGTGGATTTGATGTGCTCGCATTGTCCTCCTTCTCAAAAGTCCCTGGTCCAGCACGGCCTCCAGGCAGCTTGGTCTCATGTGGGTTTAAAGTCTGCTGCAGTTTGAAATGAACTGAACTCAAGCTGTCCCAGACCATTTTTAAACCCATTCCTGTGTATGCAGAGAAACGCAGGCTGTGACAAGCAGCCCAGGAGCCACTGGAGATGGGCAGCCCTGGTTCTGGTCTGAATGAGAACTTGAACAAGGTGGAGCAGCATCTCTGGGCACTTCATCTGCCGCAGTGTCTCTGTCAGGGGTGAAAGCCAGGGGTTCATGTGCTCAAGGTACATCGTGTCCACCAGCAGCACTGAGCTGAATTAACTGCTTCCATCATGGGGCACATTGAGAGCTGTGGAAGTTTTTAGTTGCCTTTTTGGATAAAGTCCACAATTCTACCTAAGTTCTCTCTTTTTTTCCTCCTGTCTTTTCCCTGAGAGGCTAAGAAGCAGAGCAGCTGTGAAGGCAAATCTGCAAGATCTCCAGGGCTGGTGCTCCAGCCTCTGTAGTTGAACAGACTGTCCTGATCACTCAGCACTGTCAGTCCAAGCGTGTCAGGGATTTTTCTGTTTCTTGTAACAGGAGCCTATTAAAATATCTGATTCAGACAGGGATCAGAGGTTTTGGTAGGCATCTAGAATAATAACCACCCTTTAGCTGGTCTCAGAAGCGTTGTGCTTTCGGGGTAAATGTGGGGTTTCTTTTCTAGTCCATCTTTTCCCTTGGCACAGAAGTGCTGGCACTCAGGTGTGTGGAAGATGTTCCGATACCATTTGTGTGGCTTGGAGAAACCATTAGCCTGTGAAATAAAAACAGCTCAAGGGTCTCTCCACACGGAGCTCCAGCGTGTTCAGGCACGGTTCAAAGGCTAAAGCAAAGCTAACAGAGCTTTGTCTGCCACGGAGGTTGCGTTGTCTCCAGTGCCTGACTACAAAGGATGGTGGTGGAGGCTCGTGAGTGCAGAGTGATGAGCACATTGCTCTGTGCCCTGTGGGTATTGAATCCTTCGGGCCCCTTGTGAGGGCCAATTTGTGGTGGCTGGTGCTGCATCTTTTGACACCCCCAACTCCCCCAAATAGAGGAAAAAAAGACGTGCAGGAACGGTATGTTCAAAGCAGCTGATGCTGTTCATCAGCTTGGCTGTCCACCTCGAGGGTTCAAAGGGGTTTGGTCAGGAATAGCCTAGTGGGAAGTTCAGAACAGCCTGGAGATTCAGGTTTGTAGTGGCTTTATTTTAGATGATCAAAGGGGGTTTCTCTCTGCCCTGTGGAAGCAGCGTGTGTGCTGTTGCTTCTACCATCTCATTTTCTCTTATTTCACCATGATCTGTGGTGGGCTGGGGTCTGCTGCCTTGTCTTGGGGTGACCAAAGGAGTTCCCACCTGTAGGGCAGCGGTGGTAGAGCAGACAGATGGCTCATGGAAAGGACACTGCCTGTGCTGGGAGTGCAGATGAGACAGGCTGAGAGCTTCCCTGGGTGAGCAGTGAGACCAGTGATCCTGACGCCATGCAAGGGCAAGGCAGCAGCAGTTTTCTTCTTGGTTTCTCTTGGTTTACCCCTCCTGGGAAGTCTGAGAGGTGTCATGATTATTTCCCCTTTCTGTCACAGAAACCCTTGCTGAGATGTGGGTTTTTTCCCTCTCTGGCCCTCTCAGACTGACGCAAGCCAAGCACAGGAGCAGGGAAGTGGGAGTGAAGGTCATGCCAGTAGAGCAGGATGGGCTATTTCTGTTGTGTGACACACTCTAGAGGATGCATTAAAAAGTGATTGTCATACCTTAGTGCTCTGGAGCGACCAGCTATGGAGAGGATGATTTAAAAGTGGTTGTCAGGCTGTGCACTCTGCAGTGCAGGGTGAGGCCCTGGGAATGAGAGGAGTTACTGGGTAACCACAGGATCAGGGATTCTTCTGCTTTTAGTTACTGTTTATTTGCTTCTTTAGCTCAGTCCCTGCTGAATGCTTGTGTGTCCTGATAAAAGCATCATGATAAAATCCATAAGGACTGTTCCTGTTTGCCTGTCCCAGGTTTACCTACGGCCACGCTGGCACGGTGTACAAGGAATTCGTGTACATCTCGGGAGGCCACGATTACCAGATCGGCCCCTACAGAAAGAACCTGCTGTGCTACGATTACCGCACGGACGTGTGGGAGGAGAAGAGGCCCATGATCACTGCCAGGGGCTGGCACAGCATGTGCACCTTGCAGGACAACATCTACTCCATCGGTGGCAGCGACGACAACATCGAGACCATGGCCAGGTTTGACATCCTCAGCGTGGAGTCCTACAGCCCCCAGTGCAACCAGTGGACCAGGGTGGCCCCTCTGCTGCAAGCCAACAGCGAGTCGGGGGTGGCTGTTTGGGAAGGCAAGATTTACATCCTTGGAGGCTACAGCTGGGAGGAAGCTGTCTTCTCCAAAACTGTCCAGGTCTATGATAAGGAGAAGAATAAGTGGTGCAAAGGGACGGACTTGCCCAAAGCGATTGCCGGAGTGTCCGCGTGCGTCTGCGCCCTGAAACCCAAAACAGAGGACAAAAAGAAAAAGACAAAAACAAAAAAGCATCAAGATCGAGGAAGATGACCGCTCCTGGGTGGCCACCCTTGGCTGGTGGGCTCCAAAAGGACCTTGTATTTAGACGTTTCTATCTAACCTTTATTCCTTTTCTTTTTGAACAGGGTGGGGAGGGCATCGTCTGAAGCCTCAGAAAACGTACACTTGAATGTGGTTTTTGGATTAAACTCATGTTTAAGGTAAAAACAACAAAAGAAACCAAAAACTCCCCCTCTTGCTATACAAAGGGTGATGTGGCCAGAGAGGTTCTGCTGCTCTCCTGAATGTCAAGGCTTAGGCTTTTCCTCCTGTGGTTCATGGCATTTCCACATACATCGTATTATATCGACGTTTCAAGGGAGTTTTTAAAAACAACTTTTATACTTTTTTATACCACATTTTGCTAACTCAGTCTCTCGTTTGCCATATATTACACTGTTGACTATAGAAGCTGCTGCTCTGTGCTTGTGACCCTGTTGTTGGCGTCAGGGGCTCCTCGTGTGCTGATCTTTGGTCTCTGTGTGGCTTGGCCAGGACGCGGTGCAGCTGTTGGAGCAGCGCTGGCATTCCCAGCATTGTCAGGCAGTCAGCTGGAATTGGGACTATTGTCACACTTCCAGCTTCCCCAGAGCCCAGCTCGCCAGCCCTGCTCATAAACACGCTTTATTTCAGCGACTGCTGATCTGCTGAGTGGATTTCAAGGGCTTTGGTTTAAAGTTCAGCTGTTGATCATCGCTGTTATTTTTTCCTCAGTCCTCCCCTCCCATCTCCCTTTCCATGTACTTCAGATTTGCCTTTTCTTCCATCTGATGTATATGCAGGGGATATCCTGCTCATTCTTTTGTCATTTTTTTCTTTTCTCTCCCCAACTGCTTACCTCAATAATTGGAAAACACTAAGAAAACATTTTTGCACTTAATTTCATTTGAAACTCTGGTGAATCTTAAGATTAAGATACAAGCACACACGTGTATTGAAAGAGGTAACTGAATACATTTCTGGAGCAAGGAGGGTATAGGTTGTTTCTTCAACTAGTTGGAATTAATTTTCTGAAACTCTTTGAGGTTTTTTTGGTGGTTTTTTTTTATTAAAAAAAAAGCCTCAGGAGTCAGTCTTTCATTTGCATTAATGGATTTACTTTAAAGTCTTTGTATACTGCATGAGGTAATGCTTATTATTTTTTAGCCTAAAAATAAATTTAAAACAAAACCAAAAAACCCCAAATCAAACATTTTGGTTATGACAAACTCATTGACAAGCTTTTGGGGTTATTTTTTCATATCTGAAATCCTTGCTATGTTGACTGACAACTACTTAACTTTTTGGGGGCATTTTCATGTGTAAGTATAGAACAAAAATTTCAAAGACTTGCTTTGTTTCTGTTATTGGGTTGCTTGTTACTATATCCCCTCTTTTAATGTGTTTATGTATTACATTAATGTCTGGGAAAAATAAATCCAGTTTAGAATATTCTATTCATCACAGTTTGACTTGTGTATTGATTTCACTGAGGTTTTCCTTTTTGATGAATTGGAAAAAAATAATCCTGTAATCATTTTTCAGTGAAGTTGATAATAGTGGAAGCATTTCAGTAGAAAGGTAAATTTAACAAAACGAAGTTATTATTTTGGGGTCTGAACAGTCCTGTTGGTGAGGAGTTAGGGTCAGCAGAGGAAAGGGGCATTCCCCTGGTTCAGCCTGGTTCCTGAACCTGCACATCCTTCATTCCCAAACTCTCTGAAGCATTTTACTCTTCCCAGGAAGCACAGCTCTTTCTTCCAACCCCAGGGAAAAATAACTACTGCTCTACCTCCTTTCTGAAAAGGCTTCCATTGCCAAATTCTGAGGAAGGTTCATTTTACCTGAAACAAGGCAGCTACCAAACCCCTCAGCTTTGCTCTTCCCACACTTCCCTACCTGTATCGTGGCATGTTAAGGAGCTGCTGCCTGTGACTGTGACGTTAGATAGCAAATCCCTCGAGGGACCCTGAGGAAAAATTACAGCCTGGTGTGAGATGCAGTTGTTTTGAAGGCTTGAGAAAGAAGATGGAAATATTTTTGTTCTCAAGTCGAAATCTTAAATTGGGAAAATGTGCTGGTGTCTTTCTGTGTATGAGATCAGACTGCTTTCAGTGCTTTATCCCAAAGACTGCTGATTTTCTGGGTGCTGCTTAGGATTCTGGATTCTTGCATGACAGCAACAAAGGGGTTGTGTGTCTAGGGAATGTAAAGAAATAATTTAACCTTCAGTACTCTTTCTGAGGGCAATTTAACCTGCAGAGAACAAGCCCAGATTTGAATTGTGATTCTTCCCTTTCTGATGTCTTAGCGAAGCTCTGACCATTAATACAAAAAAAAAAAAAAAAAAAAAAGCTGGCATGACAAGCTTTAAATATTATTTCATTTCAGCTTCTTGAGCTATTTCAGTTCTCATGAATGTAATAATGAGTGAAATGCTAATTATTCCCTCATGAACTTATGGCTTTGGGGTGTCTCAGGGATCAGGTCAGGGCAGACAGAGAGGTTCTGTCAGAGCACAGCTCAGCTACTCACAGCTTCCTCCTCCTTGCTGGTGACTCCACACAGGGAGGGACACAACGGGGTTGTTGGTGCTACACACATTTTTTAGTTCCCCCTGGAACTCAGAGAAGCTTTGGGAAAAAATATATCTTTGTTTTTATGATGGTGGGTTCGGTGACAGAACATGAGGGGAAGGTAAGATGGAGACTTTGGTTCTTGAGACTTTGGTTCTTTTGAGGCTCCAGAATGAAAGATGATTGAATGAGAAGAGGGAAGACTCATATTTAAGATAAGGATGAATAAGTCACAATTAATTAGCCAGAAGTTCTGCATAGATAATTGAAACAGAGTCAAGCGTCCACATGATCTGCTAAAGGCTTGTCCACACTTCAGGTCTGTTTCTGCTTGAACTGCTCCATGCTTAAGTTTTTTACATCAACAAATTTGTTACAAATGTCCAGCAAATTTAGGAATATGGAGTTTGAAGTCAGGTTTGTGTTATCCCATTTTTGGAATGGAACAGCTGCTGTTTGTGTCCTGAGGTTCCCATCTGCAGAATTCCTGCTCTCAGGTTCCCTTTGCCTGGTCCCACTGCCTGCTGCTGCCCTGGGACATTTAAGGATCAGAAAACTCAAGAAAATATTACCAAGGTTGATAATTCTACAATCTCTGAAGCTGACCCAGAGCTGGCTGGTTCTCTGCTGAAAACTAAAATTACCCTGTTTTTAATATGACCCAGCTGACCCTCCCTGAGATCCAGGCAGGGGAGGTGACTGCTGCTGGCAAATACTTTATGTAGACAAAATCATTATTGGACCTAGAAATTGTTGGGATAAAGGTTCTGCATGTCTGAAGAAAAAGTCTTGGGAGCTGCTGAAGCTCTTGGCACCAGGAGGAGCTGTACAAGGACAGCACTAAAACTCCTGCAGTGCTACAGCATTCCCTCTGTCCCTGAAAAAGTGGATGTGAGGGTCCTGAGTGTCCAAGTCCCCAAAAGTCCCCTCAGAAGGGCTCAGAAGTCATGTGCACACATCTCCCGGGCACTGCCATCAGCATGGATCTCATGACCTTGTGAAATCCCACGGAGTCCCCAGCACTTTGCATTTCCAGCAGGATAAGGGCAATTACAGCAGCACCCGGAGCCAGATAACCCTGGGAGTGGTTTATCCAGCTCCTTTATTTCCACAGCCGTGGAGTGCATTTGTTGATGATAAATTCACACGTTGTTAGGAACATTACTCCATGAATCTTAAGAACGTGGATACACAGAAAGAAAAATACACTGATTTTTGTTTGTTTGTTGGTTTCGTTGTTTTTTTTTTTTTAATTTGGAAAAGCAACTTATTGTTTTGGAGGGATAATTCACAGCCACTGGTGTAGAGGATGGAAGAAAATATGACTGATTTGAGCAATGAAAGCAGTAATGAAATAACAGGCCACTAAAACATGCAAAAATTAATAAAACGTAACCGAGGTGGAAACTTGGCAGCAGGTAAGTTTCATCAAAGCGTGGTATTACAAAAAAAACCCCTTAGATTATTAGGAAATATTACAGTAAAATGTTAATAGACTTTATAATTAAACTATACTAAGATGGGACAAAACTGAACGTGTTTCAAATGTTGCTGAATGAGACAGTGACATCCTTTTTCAGTTTTCACCTTCAGCTCAGGGTTTTAACAGTTTTGGTATTTGAATTTTCTGCTTTCCAGGCTGAAGACACTGTGCTCATTTGTATTTTGGAACAGTCGGTTTATTTAGGCAGCATTGTGGGCAGAAGGGAATTTTGCCTTCAACCAGACGAGCTACGTAAGGGTTTTCACTCCATTATTTACCTTGTAAATTAGACTCCCGAGGGGAGAGGGGCTTTCAGACGTTTGAAATGCCGTATGCAAAAAGCCTGAACATTTGTCTCCCTTTTTTGTTTCTCCCTTTTAATATTAACCAGCCATTTTCACTGCTGGTTCTGTGCCTCGGGACAGCACAGCAACACTTGCGAGAGACAAAAGCGAGGGAGAGGCAGCTGGGTGTGTCAGCTGGAAGGGTAGAGGCTGATAGAGAAAATCATTTACTGTCATCAGCACACGGTAAGTGTTGCACTTCACAAAACTGGAGGGACGTGTCCTTGTCGTGGAGACGGGGAGGAATCTTCTTTACTTTCCGTGAACAGCCAAAGACACAAAGTTCTTGTCCCTTCTCTTCAACTTTCTCACTGATACAAAGTTGTCTCTATCACTCTCTGCCCAGCCGATGTAGACTTTTGCAGGACTTGGTAGTTTGTTCAAGGAAAAAAATATGGAGTAAATTAACGATTAATTTGACGGATTCTTGCCTGGGGGTTTCAGTATTGTTATGACTCAATCCTCTCAAAATCATGAGATTAGCTTAGTCATTCCTTTTTTTTTTTTTTTTTTTTATATGTTCCAGATAAAAGCCCTGAAGCCATTCCCACCCTGGTTATTTGGGACAGCTTTTGCTCTGGCATCGCCTGGGCACGCAGATTTACCCGTCACCTGCCAAAGTGACCATTGGCACGTGGCCTTTTACAGACGAAATTTGGACATTAGGAGGAATTTCTTCACAGAAAGAGTGATTAAACATTGGAACGGGCAGTCCAGGGAGGCGGTGGAATCACCATCCCTGGAGGTGTCCAAGGAATGACTGATTTGGCACTCAGTGCTCTGGGCTGCCTGTCAAGGTGGGTATCAGTCACAGGTTGGACTCGATGGTCTTAGAGGGTGTTTCCAACCTAATTGAGGAATCACAGAATTATTTGGGTTGGAAAGGCTCTCTGGAGATCACCCAGTCCAACGACCTTGCCAAGGCAGGGACAGGTGACACAGGAACGTGGCCAGGTGGGGTTGGAATGTCTCACTCAGAGATCCCACGCCCTCCCTGGGCGGCTGTTCCAGAGCTCTGCCACCTTCAACGCACAGAAATTCTTCCTCACGTTGAGGTGAAACTTCTGTTTTAGTTTATGGCCATCGCTACTTGTCCTGTGGTTGAGCACCACAGAGAAAGGTCTGGGACCATCCTGGCACAGGGTGCCCGGAGTAGCTGTGGCTGCCCCATCCCTGGCAGTGTCCGAGGCCAGACTGAACAGGGCTTGGAGCAGCCTGGGACAGTGGAAGGTGTCCCTGCTGATGGCGGGGTTGGAACTGGATGATCTTTAAGCTCCCTCCCAACCCATCCCATCCCATGATTCTGGGATCGTTCTGGCGCCCACCCTGGCGATATTTCACACGCATTAACGAGATCCCCACGCAGCCTTCTCTCCCCTACCCTTCACCCGCCCGCTCCCTCACCCTCGCACAGGGGCGCTGCCCGGCGGGGCGTTCCGGGGAAGTTTTTCGGGCTCCCCGCCCGCCTTTCCCCTCAGGGAGGCGGAGCCGCTTCCCGCCCTTTTCCCCGG
>JAHLSL010000036.1:790967-817788 GCA_025920805.1 Petroica traversi | reverse complement strand
CTCCCCCCCGCCCAAACACTCGCTAAACCCCGGCGCATCGGGGTGCAAAGGGCTGAGTGTTGCAAGATCGCCGTGCACGGGGATGCGTGTGCGGATTCTCTGTATCCCACTGGCTGAACCAGCCCGGAGATTTGTGCACCGAGTGGAAAAAAAACTGCAGTCGTGGTGGTTTTTCGCTGGAAGTTTACAGCTCGGTTCCTGGGCTAATCCAGTGTGTGCTTAGAGCGAATGATTGAATGGGTTCGCTTCGCTGTTTGTTTCCCTTAAGGTTTTTCTCCCAGAGAGCTTGAAAGCAGGAATGTCAGGAAAAGCGTGTGGAGCACTGAAGTGTTTTATTTGCAAGACTTAGAGCAACTTTGTTGTTAGCAAATAATAAAGTTTAGAAAACTGTGGTGGCGTTAAACTTAATTTTGTTAAGGGTCTGTGTTTTCTGTCGTAGAAAGCACATTTCATAAAGTGTAAGTAATTTAGAGCAAGGTGATGCTTTCTTATGAATTCTCTGGATTTGGTGGGGTTTTTTTTCTGAATGAAGTTAAGTTACACATCAGATGAAGTTGTGCACTGATGGCACTGACACTGATTTTTCCATTAAAAAGAGTTTGTAATCGGTGAAAACTATACCGACGTTTCTTGTCCAGCTTGATTTGTGTTTGAGAAAAAAACGTGAGTGGTTGTATTAATGTGAGTGTTCTTAAGGCAGCTGCAGTGTCTCGAGTTTGTTTGAAATTTAAGAAAAATATTAAAAATTTATATCCTTCAAGTTTTATTTCAAAGTGAAGGAAGCTCACTTACTTTGGGACCTTTGTTTTAGTTGTCCCAATGAATGATTTTTGGAATGTAGATATATCAGGATTCGGTGTCCAGCTCAAGAGTTGTTTCACTGCCTACTTTCTCCCCAGTTAGCACTCAGCCATTCATGTTGTCAGTTTGATAAGTTTGGGGTTTAAAATGCAGCTTTTTTATTATTTAGAGGAGTTAAAGGCTAGTTTTGTCAGTACATAATTATGTTGGCGTACTTTAAAATAAAAAGAAATTAAGCTGATGTTTTAGTTTATGGTGAAATGCTGCATAGCTGAAATTAAAACTGGGCTGTAAATTCATCTTTAGTAGCAACTTGAGCGATGACAATTTTGTCATCCCCCTCTACAGATAAAGGTGGTCCCATAGGGACTGCTCATTATATGATATATTATTTGTATTATATACTTTGTATATAATGTGGAACATGTATCGTTTGGGAAACACATTTGAAAGATATCTTTTAGCTTTGTTCATGTCATTAAATACAGCCTACTTTTGTATTTTGGGTTTTTTTCAAATGTAACTGGTTTGAGATGCTGTCTGGGATTTATGTGAATACATCTTCGAGAACAGTGTGGTGCTGTGATGCTGAATTAAGGTAACAATGTATTGGACCCTTTGGGATGAAAAGCCTGAAGATTAAGTTCTGGGATGCAGTTTTAGATGTAGGTGTTTCCTTTTTTTTTTTTGGGTGGTAGTGTTGCAGATCAGTAGAAAAAATAAGAAAGTTTTGATAAAAGTTGTTCTGAGCACAAGATAAAGAAGATTATTGAGTCATGATCATGTTGTGATGCAGAAATAGACAAAAGTGTTCTGTTTTCCTGTATCTCTTTGAGTGTACCATCATTGAGGCATTTTTTTGTCACACAGGAGAAAAAACATCTTCAAGAAAATCCTGCCGCTTCTCCAGCTAAACTGCAGAGTCAGGTTTCTGCCAATGGATGGATTCATGGAATAGTGGGCAGAAATATCTCATCAGTCAGTTTGCACATTGTGACAAATGAGTGCCGAAACACCATCATATCGAATATTTCCAGAGGGACATTGATTTTGGGTGGCCAGCTCAGCGAGCACAGGAGGGTTGGATAGCACAGTTCAGATATTGTTGCTTGTCTGTGCCTCTATTCCATGTCACTATTTCATAATCATCTCAGGAGAGGTTTAAGTGTTGCTGTCAGTCTGCTGGGCGTGTGCTCACTGCATTCACAGTCTGTCCTTTTTTTAAGGTGAGCTAGAAGTAAACCTGCTGTATCACTCCATGACTCTAAAGATGTTAAGCTGATCTAGTTAAAACCACTTGTCATCAAGGGCATCTAAAAATCTCCTAAAAAAAAAAAAGACAGCTTAAAAACTATTTCCTTGTTTGGAAAGAATAAAACTCTGTAGGAACTGTATAAACAGTTGTTTTAGCCACTTTTTCTATTGTTTTTCGTAGAAAGAATTAATACAGACGCATCATTTGTAAATCCTGTGAAAACAAGTTAAGCAGAAGAAAGGATACCATAGCAGAATGAATCATTTATGCTTGTTTTGTTCTTTCACCATTACTGTGGTGTCAGATGTACTCGGTGCCATTTCAAATGTACCACATTGCCCCAAACCCAGCAGAAGTGAAAACCAGGCGAGTTTGAGCTCAGGAAAAAAAAAAAAGCTGAACAAGCTCCTGAGCTGCTCATCCTCACCCAGGTTGTGTCTGGCCTGGCAACTAGAAGAACTGGAACTAGGAACATGGCATGCAACCTGACTCCCTGAAATACTGCACTGCAAAGTGCCTCTTTTATGGCCGGCTTGGAGGGCTGCTCCCTGCCAGGGTGTAGTTTGATGTTTCCTTAAGCCAGGGCTCTTTCTAGAAGACAAAAAAAAAAAAAAAACTAAAGAAAAGCTGCAGTCTACAGGCATTTGTGCTGTGGTGCTTTTGCAGTGCCTTGCCTGATGTTTGTGGTGATTAGGAAATTGGAGTATTGAAAATAATGTCCAGAAAATGGTTTTTATGTGACTGGATGAGTTTCTTGTGCACATATGTGTAAGGTTGGAGTGTCCCCATGGGCAGAGAGAAGTGTTTGGGAATGGGGCAGTTGGAGTCTGTCAGGTTTGTGAAATGCACTAAAGATAGGGAGGTTACTTAAACACAAAAGGTGGCCATGGAAAGGGCTGCTAGGGAGTGGAATCAGAGGGAGGTGGGAGTGCCCCATCTTGCTGCTGCTGCTCAGTTGTGCCCATGTTTTAAATGGCTGAAGAAGCTGAATTTTTCTCTCCCCACTTCTTTTTCATTGCTCAGAAGGGTCTGGGTTCATCTCTTGCCCATGGAGTGAGTGGTTGTTCTGGGCTTTCGTGATCTTGGGAATTCAGGCTGCAGCTGAAGCTGGGAGTTTCGGTAGCCAGAAGGGATCATTTGCCTTTCTAAAATGTGAATGGTGAATCCACACAGAGTAAAGTGGGTGAATGTGGGTTGGTTGACTTAAAAAAAGGAAGTCTGGGAAAACTGACATAGAACTTAAATTTGGAACTATATGGCAGCATGCAAATAGGCTAAAACCCACAGGTTTTGTGAATCACTGCTATTTATTCTGTGCATTCTAGACTATAGCACTGATCTGGAGACTTCTTAGAATGGATCCAGCCATTTACCTATTAATAAATCCAGTTTCTGTAGGCAGTTGCTCAGACATACTGGTCTCTCCATTCACGTAGCTGTTAAAATACTTGTAAAGTTAAGTGGGGTTTTGTTTATAGGTAAACTGAGCAGTCTCATTTCTGTTTAGTGATCGACACACAACATGCTGTGTCGTACAAAACTGCCAAATCTGTTATAATAGAAGTTGCTGGCCTTGGGCCATTGGATTATAGTCATTTGTCACTCTAATGCCATTTCAGCAATGTAGATGTTCATTTCCAAAGAATTAAACATGCTGGAACTGCGGTTTTTCTTTTTGATGGGAGTGTTTTATGTGTGATCATTAAACATACAACTGGGGATTAGGGAACAAAGGGTTATGCTTCATGGTGAAAAAAGTGTGTGTGTGTACATGTGTGTGTGTTTGTATATTCAGACATTCCATAATAGAGTAGTCTGATATTTTAAAATTGGGGTTCTAAACCCTACTTTTGTTTTATGAAATTGTAACATAGGTATTCAAGACTGTGTTTTAATAATGGGGCTTTGTTGGTTATTTTTAAAACACTTAAAAGGGTTCTGTTTTGTTAGTGCTCATGTTAATATATTCATTAATGCTTTAATAGAGTAAAACTTTGAAGTACATTAGTCTTTTCATTTTGAATTTGACTCTCTAATACCTAATTTATTTCCAGATGTTCTTGATATTTTAAATATGTCTAAGGACTTTTCCTCCTTGTTTGACAGCATACGATTTATTGATCTTATTGATCTTCAGTGTGTGCTACAAGGTCTGTTTTTTCTTCACCTGTAGTGAGGCAGGAGGAAGATTAAATCACAGTAGCCCCAACAAAGTGTTTGTCTAAGGCTTCTTTGAATCATACACCTTGTGAAAAAGCATCTGTTCTTCAAATCAAGAAAGGCTTGCTGAGATTCTGTGGCAGTCACCGATGTCAGCGCCGTAGGAAAGAAACGTGCAGGAGCACTTTGGGGAATTTTGCTGCTTGTAGTGTTGTGTGTGAATTCATATCATGGGTGGAAGCTTTAAAAGAAGCACTGTGTGTTATTTGCATTGGAATTATAGTAGGAAAGAAAGGGATATAGATCAGCTGCCATGGAGGGTAATGTTACCACAAACTGGAAAACCACTTAAGGGACCTGAATTTTTTTTACTTTGTTAAAAAAGTAAATACCCCAAGTGAGACTCAGCTTTGAGGTGGAAGAGAAAAATGCACGATCTGTAAAAAGCTGTAAATAAGAGCATGTCTCTAAAGGTTGTGTGAAAATATGCATTTAAAAAAACATGCACAAAAGTAGGTTTTCTTCAAAGAATTCAGTGTATGAAAGATCTCTTATTTTGTTTGAACTCCACTGAGCAGACCAGCAGAAATAGCTGAGTTATTCCCTCAGTGCACTGGGCATTTTTTTTCATGCAACATTTAGAGCCTGCTGTAGTAATTCACAGATTTCCTGCCTCATTTTTCCCCATGAATGTTGCAGGCTGCCAATGGATTTGCCACTGTAACTCAAAATTCAGTAGTCGTGTGTCATTCATACAAAGAGGTGAAGACTTCTGGTGTGTAAACGTTTTGTCTTGTTGGAGTGGGATGCCTTTGTAGGTCCTATAGCAATCTGTTATCAATAGGCAAGATACTGATAACCCCTTCAATTCTTGGTGCAAGCATTAGGCTGGATGCAGAGGGAAATGGAAAAAGTTCAGTTGATTTGTTTAATGGTGGGACAGGCAATTAGATTAGTTGTATCCAAATAATCGTTTTGGGCCACATTACTTAGGGACGGTATTTGCTTCAAAATGACGCTGCTAGTGTGGGATGGCCTTGTCATTTTAAATATGAGTAGATAGGGTAAAAAGGAGAGGGAAGTCAAGCAGAAAGAAAAAGAGTCATTGTCAGCACAGGTAATAGCTGAATTGCAAAAAAAGCAAGTTCTCTCGAGTTCCAGACTACTTAGTCTATCCATTAAATCTTCTGGGTTCTAATAATAGCTGGCTGACCAAAGAAAGTAAGAAATAGGACTCTGGTGTCCTTACAGCATGGAAAACCTCCCTTTCTGTTCTGCTGCTGCCTTTGGGGTACAAAACCAAAACCACAACTGTTTGAAAATGGCTGTGGAGCACTTAAGTTAATTGATACAAAGCTGGAAAAAAGTCAAAGACAACTTATTGAGGCAATTTCCACTTATTTAGGCAGTACCCAGTTTTTTGTCAGCTAAGGGCTGCGACCATAGACTGTTGGCCTTAACAAGAAGTTTAAGCTTCCACATTGCACACATAGTGAGAACTCCCTAACAGGATTTAAGACAACAACAAAACCAGGGTTTATGCAGTTAGTGTGCTTTCAGAGCAGGCAAGAATGAGATACATAAAATTGTCACCTTGCATTGCGAGCGACAGAAAATGTAAATGCAGCAGAACCAGAAGTGTGAAAGAGAAGCAGTGAGCTCTCAGAGAAGGGGAAATAAAGCTGTTGAGTTTGCTCCTGTCAACAGGTTTGCAGGCTCAGTCTCTTGAACTTCACTGTAGTCCATACACAGCACTGGGCTGTGGTGGTCACTGGGCTATGGGGGTTGCTGTTGCTGTGATTCCAGGTAGCAGATGCTGCCACAGTGTTCCAGGTGTTGCCACAGCTGCCACAGTGTTCCAGGTGTTGCCACAGCTGCCACAGTGTTCCAGGTGTTGCCACAGCTGCCACAGTGTTCCAGGTGTTGCCACAGCTCTGAGTTTCCTGAATTGGAGAGGATAAAGGCAATGGACGTGTATTACACTGAGCACTAATGATTGTCACATTAAGGCCAGTATGATTTGCTGATTTGCTGTAATCACGTCAGTGAAATAGAGGTTCTCATCAGTGTTGAGCCCTGCAATGGTGTGGCAGGGCAGTTGTGCCCATTTTTCTCCTGTGCTTTGTGCTTCTGGCAGTGATGGGTTCCAGGGGCTGAGGTTGGGTCAGAGGGATCCCTCCTGCCCAGCAGCAGTGCTCCAGTGGGGGCCTCTGCATTTTCATGGTAGTGATTTCATAGTTGATCTGATTTCCTCACGTATTTTTATAGTTAGAAAAGAGAGAAGCGAAGAGCTAAGGTGATTTTTAGCCATTTGCTTTGCAAAACAATTTTTTTCTAAAGTGTGTGTGCTTTAAATTTATTTATTTTGTGGCCACTTGAAAAGAAAACCCTCTTGTAATTAGTGAGTAACTGCTCATTGGCGGGTCTGAGTGTCCAGTACATCCAGTGTGTTTACTAAGTAGCCAACAATATTTGATAATGGCTGACATCACTAATGTAAAACTTAAATCAGTTTGTGTTTTCTAGTTAAGTTGGTATTTTCTGCCAAACAACCATTTTTTACAATTGCGAATAACTCATTGCTTTATCAAATGTCATTCTGATTTGCAAGATTTCTTAATTAGATTTGGGACCAAAGGAGGTGATGTGCAGCCCCATGAGGAGCATGTTCTTCCAAAACGGCCTAAATTGGTGTTGTTTGAAAGTGTAAAGTGTTACAGTTTCAGTGTGCAGAAGTGTGAGGGTTGAGGGTGTGGTCTCATCGTTGTTGCTCAACATTGTGGGCCAGATGACAATTTGATGGTACTTCTGTGGAACATCCGATGCCATGGATGGATGAGGGAGAGCAGTGTGGGAGGTGCTGGACTTGCAGTGGAGCTGTGGGGTGAGAGCATGGACACTGCAGACAGAGCTGCTCCTGCCTCTGATCCTGCAGTGAAGAGCCAGTGCAGAGCTGGTTGCTCCTGCTGGGTGTTGATATTCCTGCTCAGAGATGCCTGGATGAGCAGGCCAAGGAAGTGGTGACTCAACTCCTGAGGGTACATGAGCTATGAGTATGCTCTGATCTCTGAGCATTGGGGCTTTATCAGTTTGTCAGTATGTTCTGGTTTAATCCTTTTTTTACCAGTGTCTTTGAGACTGTAAATGTGTTGGGAAATATCTGGAGTGCTGTGTTGTGCTTTCTGTTTGTTCATATGTGCAAAAGAATTCTGAATGCTGACAGAAGATCATGTACAAGGAAAAGCATGAAGTAGCAGCATTAGCAGTGTTAGTCTTTTGAAATGAGCTACTTAAAAAAAGTCTTAGTTGTCTGAGTTTTCTTGCACTATACCTGCTGCCATCAAACCCCACACAGTAAGCACATTAAACACTCAGATTTTTAAGTGACAGCGTTAAAAATTTGGGATGAGTAAGGCAGCAGTGCATTAATCTGTGCATTTGTTTGAACAGCTATGTTGCATCCTCATAAAATTGTTTTGCAGATACTTAAGCTCTAAAAGTGTCTCGGGAGGCGGTGCCATATGTGTGGTGTCCCAATTCTCATTTTAACTTGCAAACCTCTTCAAAATACAAAGCTGCTGTCACGGGCTCTGCCAGATCCTCTCAGGTTTCCACCTGCCACACTTTGGGCTGATAGAAGAGGTGGATGGCTGAGAATTTTCTGGGAATCACAATGGGACATCCCCCATCCCTGTCACCTGATGAAGTCCTGGAAGGGGCTGGAGTTCCTGCAGAAGAAAACACAGCAAGAACATCTGCAGAATTATTACTCTCAGACTTCAGTTGATACAGAACTTAAAACTTGGGAGATTTTATTATGTAGTGATAGTTGTGTTTCATTTCTGTGATCCCCATGAGTCATTTACCAATCATTGTGTTTTTCACATATTCTTTGGCTTATTTTTGGCTGTTTCTCTATGAGATAACCCATTTTTGGCAGGTCACAACTTGCTGAGGGGAAAGTCTCATTCTTCCTTGTTCTTCGCCACTTGTATATTTTGCTTGACACTTGTTCCTCACTTCTTTAACACTCCTTCCACCAGTTGAAAAATTAAATTAAAAAATCATCTGGATAATTTTTTATCAATTTGACTGTAATCACTTTGCTGATCTTTCAGCCTGTGGAAAAGAGGTGAGATTGTGAATCCAGCAAAATGTTCTAATCATTCAGCTCTTCAAAAATTTCGGGCTGAGATGTGGACATATGGGTCCTGGGCAGGTGGGCTTAGCTGCTTTCCAAAAGTGCTAATCTGTGTTCCTTGTCAGGATGCAGTCCAGATAGCTAATTTTTGCCTCACCTAATCTTAGCCATCTTAAATCCTGTGCTGAGTAATTGCTTGTGAAAAGCATCGTGTGGGTGACTTGTCTGCCAAGGTGCTGTTGGAGATAGATTTTAGTTATCCAGTGTTTAGCTACTGTAATTCAGAGTTTATGCAATTTTCCCACTTTCCCTTGAATTCCAGTGTGTTTCCCAGCTCACTTGGCAAATGGGGACAGCAATCTCCTCACTGCCCAGGGTGGAATTGTCCTCTGGGATGAGGCTGTATTGATCCTTTGAGGTATTTGTCCTCTGTGGAGATGAAAGTAGTGGAAATAAGCAAAGAAAATATCAAACATACACAACCTGGTGGGAATCAAATGAAGATACAACCAGTCTGAATTTTTGGAAGTATCATTTTTAGTTTAATTTTAGAAGTAGAATTTCCATACCTCAGGCCATCCTGAATGTTGGCTGCTGTATCTGCAAGGTTGGCACCTTCACCTGCATGGAAAGGGCACTCACTGTCCAAGTACATGGGGCAGCTCTCAAGAGAGGCAGTGTGAGACACAAGCTGCTGGAAGTGAATTAAAGAGATTCCTCACAACAGGAGAAGGATTATGTGACTTCAGAATTTTGGTTGATAGTTCAGCTTTTGGAGGGGACAGTGGTCTGGGCAGGCACAAAACCCATTCTCAATTTCTTTTTTTCTCCTTTGCTGTCTCTACCAATAACTTCAGAGCCTCTGTCAGCTCTTCATCTATCTCTTATTCCTCATCTTTGGCCTCATCAAGCCAATTGTAATTTTTTTAAACTACTTACAATGTGCCCATACTTAATCTATTTGATTTCTTAAACTCTGGTCCTTTCTATTTTTACTCCTAGATTTCTACTTCCAATTTTTTCTTTCTAATAACCTCATCCAAATCTAGATCTGTTAGCTTTACTTCTTTAAACTGTGGATTTGAAGGATAAAGGCAGCCTGGGAGGTAAATTCAGGTATGGTGAGAACAGAAGAAAGGCTTTGCTGTGGCAGGGCTGTGCCAGCAGCTCTGCAGTTTTTGAGCTGGAAGCCACTCTGGGAAAGCTGGGCTTTGTTCTGACAGCCCAGAGCATCCTGCTTGGCCAGGGTAGGAATGTGCTGCCTCCTTGATATTATGGACTGTGGGGGTGGTAGGAAAGATGCATTGTGCTGCTGGAGGAATCAAGAGAAGCTTGTGGAGAACAATCCTTCAGGTTCTTAGCTGCTGGAATATCTGCTAAATAAAGGTTCTGTAAACCACAGAAAAAGGTGGATTTACGCAGCATGCCTGGAAGTTGGGTAGACAGCTGTGAGGTGTTCCAGGGCAGTTTGCTATTTAATGTGGCCCAAGCAGTGTTCTCCAGATGCAGAACTGATTTTACCATGGTGTTCTTAGAACTTCATCCCAATGAAGGTGTCTGGCACTGAAGGTTGCAGCCTTAATGGTTTTAGTTTGGCAGAGGAAAAAAAAAAGGGCCAACACCAAGGGTTTTCTGCTGGGAAATGTTAGATAAAATTACTAAGGGATTGTTTTGCCTGCCCCACCTGTAATAAAATAGTCGTTAAACTGGCTGTGTTCTTGAGGAACTTCATGTTCCAACTTCTCTCTCCTCAGAGCTTATCATGCAGTAGTAAATCAGAATAATGCAAGTCTTAATTATTTTTGTTCTTCATTATAGGGAGAGTTTCCAGTTTGCACATAGACTCAATAACTAATTCAGTGCACGAGGAGCCTGCAGAGCTTGAAGTAAATGTGTTTGCTGAGTTATGAGCAACCAGCCTGGAGCTGGTGTTTTCAAACTTTTAGAGGGTGTGAAGATACAGCCTTGGCCAGAGGTGTTTTACCAACCACTGTGCTTGAATTCACAACTTGAATTCAGATTGGAAGGACCAGTCTCCCCATTTGGGAAGTGTTTATTTTTCTGTTATTTGTGAGGACTGCCAGCTTGGAGATTATGAAAGGAAAGTATTTTTGTTAGGCTTGTGTTTAGATTTAAGATAGCAAGAAAACAGATAGAAAAATGTTACTACTCTTTATCACAGGCAGATGTTCTGTGGGTTTGTAGTGGTGGTGGAAAGGTGTCAGAAATTCCTTCTTTTGCTCTCCAAAGAGCCAAGAGTTGATGTAATCACCTCTCACAATTCAGTCACCTCCCTCTTGCTCTTGCCTGGAATGCACTTTCCAGGTATTCCTGCTGTAGTCCCCAAATGCCTGCTCTTCATTGCAGCTCTTGTTTGTATTGTGTTCCTCCCTTGGGTCCCAAGGGAAGGTGCAGGGAAGGTTTTTTCTCATCAAGAACATCTGATGGTGTGTCACAACATGCAAATTAAAAGTTGTATATAAAATGTGGATACAGTTCTATCAGGGGTTGCTTAATGATCACCTACAAGTGCTACAGTTCTGTGATTATTTACAAAATAAGATAGTGCCTGTTTTGGTGGGCTTTTTCTTTGTTGTTTTGTAGAATAGCAAAATATCAGTTGGGGAAAATCTGAGATGTGAAGCAGCAGAGGTTTTCTGTCCTGGTTATGGGAAGATAGGGAACAGCCTTTGTGGAACAACTCACTCGAAAATGCAGTGGTGTCTGGGTGTGATGGGTTGGTTTTTATTCTTCCAGTCCCTTTTTCTCCCCCTGCTAACTGCACTGCCCATTTTATAGACAACTTCCTCGGGCTGGGTGCACTTTGTGGCAGCTGCTGTTTGAAATAGAGCAGTGCCAACAGGCACCTCATTATTGGAAACAGAATGAGGAGCATAGATAAACAGAACTTGTTTGGGTGTAAGAAACTGGCTCGTCTCTTGGCAGGGTTTTCTATGGTTATTGTTCAGTTTGTTGCTCTGATTTGGAGTGCGTTATATAATTGATAAAAAGAGCACAACCTGCTCTGCTTTTGTGAATATTTGAGTTACAATATTCAGGATAAACTGGTGAGATCCACTTTGTATCCCTTTAATTCCATCAGGCTGTAGGGGCCATGTGGTCATAAAACCTGTCCTTCCAGTAATGTGACAGTCACAACTGTGCTTCCCTGCTCCAGAGATCTGGCTCTACCTCTGACCAGAAAATGACTTTTTGAGGATAAGAATTCTTTTCTTTTTTTCATAAAGGACTCAAACCCCTCAGATTAATTCATATCAAATGCGTAGAAAATCTGTAACTTTCTTCAACTATAAGAATTCTGTAATAACATCCAAAAAAGCCCTGAACTGAGAGGGAAAAAAAAGGGGAAGGTTCCGTCATGGACTATATTTTTGAGCCTTTGATAGCTTAAATGGTGGGCAGGCAGAGTTGCACTGACTCATGGGCTTAGGTGACCTACATTTACCTAGCTCTGATCTTTCTCCAGGCACTGTGGGGATGTGTTAATGTTCTAGTTTTGAGCTGCAGGCTAATGATAAAAGACTGGCAGCTTCACTGAGAGTTTGCTCATGATTTGTTGCATTTTCAACTGTTAAAAGTTCTAATATGCAGCTGCTCCACCTTCAAATTCTGCTTCATTTGCATACGTTTGTGTTTATAAAAGTCAGCTTTATTTTTTTGTAAAGAGGGTTTATTGACATATGCTTTGCCTAAAATACTCTTTAGGCTGTGGCACAACTGTAAATCCGTGGTTTTCATAGCTCCTGGTTATGGGGTGCTGGTTGCAAATACAAAAATCTAAAAAAAGCCCAAACAGAAAACCTGTTTTTCAGTTTCACAGTTTTGTTTGTGCTTTTTAAAGCATTTTGGTAATAAGTTTCTTGAGATTTGGAAGTTTGTAAAACCTTATCTCCAATTAAGTAATCATCTGTGTGCTAAGACTTGATGAATTTCAGCTCAGAAGAATGGACAACCTGAGGGCAGGCTACTTTTTCCTAGATTTTACATTTAAAAATTGATAAACCTTGATAAATTGGGAGAGAAGCAGAGGGTGAGGAAACCATGCCTTGTTTGCTGCGGGGATGACTAATGGAGAGTGTTTTCTCTGCTAATAAAACCCGAGTGCAGTCATATGCATGTGGCCTTCTTTCCTTGCCAGAAAACAAACTTGTGTCTGAATGCTTCCCTTTCCTGCTCTGCTCCAGCCTATCCCAAGCTGTAACTCCACTTTGCAGTAGCAGCTTGGTGGGCAAGATCAGAAATTTAGTACATTTATGTATAACATAGGGTATCCATCAGCTATTTCATCATTTCAGCTCAAATGTGAACTAGTTTGGCTTGTTCAACCTTCTGCTTAGGCATTTAGTGGTGGCAAGGAATAATCCAGCTGTAAAAGCTGTATTTTTAACTCCTTTATGGAAAAGCAGTCCAAGTGGGAGTATTTGCAGCTTCAACTGATTTGACTGAAGATCTGAAGCTCTTGGGTGGTAGATGAAAGCCACGTTAATGCTTTCTGAAAGCCCAAGTTGACACTTCATTTTCCTGGCTTTCTTGTAGCACAGGTGATCCCAGGATGATGATGCAGCAGCAGTGCTATTTCTACCTATTTTTCTAGGACAAGCAGCTGTGGAACACGTACTCACCCTCCTTTTATTCCTCCAGGACAGTGTTCGTGCTGCTAGACAGGAACACCAGTGGAGATTTCATTACAGGCACTGGGGTAACATTAGCATTCATTTTTAAAGTGGTTGGGGGACCACAGCAAAAACCAGCCAGCATGGGGAGAGCTTGCAGGTCAGGTTTTTTAACCCTTTGGGATCTTTTCCCCCCTCTTTGGAATTAGTTCTGTTGTTGCTGCTTTTATCTGCATAGTTAAGATGCTGCTTGGTGATCAGAGTTACTACACAAATATAAATGTGCTTTAACTTTCATTCCTGAGTGGTAGAAAACAAATTTTCTTGTGTAGACATGTTTGGTTAATTCATTTTATGTAATTGGTGTTAAAATGTAGCTGCAGATAATATCTTGAAGATGTACAGGGGATGTTATTGATGAAATGATTTGTTGCAAGTGCTGTATAATCTCCTGGAGTGCAGCTGGATGTTACACTGCTGTAATCACATTGCAGAGATTAAGTTAGAAACTGATTCCAGTTTTGTTGTGACTGGAAACACCAGCGGCTCACAATCAGCAGGATTTGGGATTTGCTCTAAGGAAGGTGTTTAACATGAGGATTTCTCTAAAGAGAATTAGTATTGGGAGGCAGGGATTCAATACAAGGTACTTGATTCCTTTTAGCATGTCAGACTGAACATGGAAATTGGGGACAGAGGCTCAGGAGTGAGCTGGGAACACTGTCAGTATTCCATTCAATATTCCTAACTTCTCTAATAGAAACAACATGTTGCAAATATCTTGCACTTTTAAGAGTTTTCTCATCTGCAGAGTATTTGTGTAATATTCTTGTCTCAAAATTTAAACTTCAAGAAGCGATTAAAGATCCAGCTATTCTGTTATCCTCTCTTCAGTTGCATAGGAAGCAATTGAGAACTACAATTTTAACTGGTTCTTTAATTGGTAATTTTAAAAAATTTAGTTACTTGGGTTTTTTTTTTCTATTCCCAGGAGTTGTATGACAGTATTTTGTATCCAATGCCCAAACTTTAATTGCAAAATCTGGAACGTGGAAATAAGGCAAATAAATCAAATCTGAAGTACTGGAGTACCCTGTCACCAGCAGCTTCATGAGAAAAGATACCATTTTGGATCTTACATAAAGCATGTTTAATTTTGCTATTTTTTCTTGAGTTAATGAGCTGGTTGTTGTTAGTGTTAGTATCTGAAGGAAAAGATTTTAGTTACGTCCTATCTAAAACTGTCTCATTTTTAAGGTTTATTCAGGCATTGCTAGTTTTATTTTCATCCTTGGTCTCATACATGTGATGTCTGCAAGAGGACATTCACAATTGAAAACTCCCAGAAGTTCACAGCTTGGGTATGTTGAAACCAGTGTTTAAAACTTGGGGTGGAAAGCAGCCCTTGGGAATAATTGTCTCTTTAAAGTGATTGGTTATGGAACCTCCTTGTTGAAGATACTGGTTAGAAAATTTATAAATTGTGGATGATTTGCAGTGTAAGCAAAACATTTTGTTATGTTGGGGTGTGTTCACTCACAGTTAAATCATGGTAATTTTAGTGTTTTTGTTGACATTGTACATCTCTGGTAAATGGTCAGTTTGGGTTACAGCTGAGAATTGCAGAATGGAGTAGATCCATCAATATGTGTTGGGTTTGGTGGTGTTTTTCCATCCCAAAGGAGAAGTTTGGCAGTCCTGATGAGGAAGAGAAAAGGATGCAGAGGTAGAGCTGCCCTGTGTATCCCCTCTTTCCAAGGACTCCACACACCTCTGCCTCTCCCCAGAGGAGGTTATTATTTCCCATCTGGCTTTTTATACAGTTGCAAGTGGAGGGTCCCTGGGATTTCTTTGATACTGTTCTGGTACTGCTTTTAATGTGACAGAAATGAAGCCCCCCCCAGCCAGGGTGTCCTGAGGGACCCTTGAGCACCCTCAGTGCAGGGTCAGTGATGGCTCTGCAGAGCTGAATCATCCAGGGAGGAGAGAGAGGAGTGAGTGTGAAATACGTGCTCCCAGAAATGCCAGAGGATTCCTTCCCAGGAGCCAGGACAGACAGACAGCTCTTACACAGCTTGTGGAGGGGTTTGAGAAGGAGAGGAAGGGCAGATGGGACTGAGCTAAGCCTCTTAGGGATTAGGGATCCTTAAAAGTAAGTCTGGGGTATCGTTACATTCAGAAAATTTCAGAACTTTCTCCCACTGGTCTCTTTAGATTTTCTTCCACATTCACTCTTGGTGTGAGACTGGGTCTTCTCAGCTTTATCCCTGTTCTCCTGTGAATGAATGCTCACACCATTGACTGCTGTTTAACGTGCTTTTCAAGCAGCTATGTCTTTGTCTGAGGGTGTAAATCAAAATCAACATCTGAAACCAGCAATTGAATGTTAAACAGTGTTGGAGAAAGCTTGATTTTTTTTTTTTTTAATTTTGTCTTAAAATGAAATTTGTGTAGAGCTCTTACTTAAACTTCAACTTTTCACAGGTAGTACTTCTTACTATTTTAGGTTTGTATGTTGCCAGATCCCCCAGGTTAGTGTGTTAGTGATGGGAACAGGCCTGGCTGTTGCTGCCTGGGCCGGGTGAGCTCTGTGCTCTTGGGGAGCTGTGCAGGTGAAAGAAAGGCTGGTGCTGCCTTGGCACAGCAGTGATGGGGCAGGACAAGCAGCTTATCCCCAGCACAGCACAATCTCTCACCTGCTCCAGGGCTGACCCTGAGCTGTCTGTGCCTCAGTTTTCCTTGGAGACTGTGAAGTCCCTCTGTTATCCCTGACTGGGACCTTGAAATAGCCTGACATACAGGATCAGGGATGGAGGCAGCATGGGCCAAGTGAGCTGGGCATTAAACTCATCAGTTTGGTGGGGATGAAATGGGGATGTGTTTCTTACACACTTGAAAATACTAAAATTGGAAGTGAAATTATCTGAAACAGGATTTGGCCAAGCTTTAACAAATGCTGGTGTATCTCTGCCACGTGTTAAAGTGTTATTTATAGAGTGGGGGAGAAAGTAATGCTGATCGTGAGTAGCTTGGTAAGTTGTGTAAGTAATTTAATTAAATGTGTGGCGTTCCAGGTATTAGATTTTATTTGTCAGTTTGGACAAAAAGGCAACTTTGAGAATTTTGAGCTTAGGTGAAGTCATTTTGAGGGTGCAGAGTAGGACCCCAAAAACTCATGCTGATAATGAGGTTATTCTTGTAAGGGTGTGCTACTTACTATAAAATCTTAGTCCGTTCTTGCTTAAAATTTCTTATTACTTGGGCATTTCAGGTGCAGGAAAACCTTCTACATTTCAATTAATGGTGCAAGGTAAATACTGCAGCAATGCTGATGCTGTTTTAGAGCTAAACAAATATTTTTTTACACGGGTAACTTGTAGAGTGCCAGGTACACTAATTTCTTGGGATGGATGGATAGATAGGAGGACAGAAGGCAGGGAGTTACAGTGTCTTTCAAATTGCTTAAAATACTTTGGTTTCCCCCCCCTCTGAATCCTTTCTTTTTCTGGCAGGGATTGTTATACTTTCACAGGGATGTGATATCACAGTTCTTTTTCACTTGAGTGCGTAGTTGTGTCTCAAAAAGGGTAGAAAATTCTGTCCAGCTTGCAGAAGTTATTTCTGGAGAGATGAGGCAGAGGGAGTTGGTGAAACTGGGCAGGTTTAATGTCATCAGTCCCATGGCCTTAAGTTTATTTTGGAGCTGTTTTTTTCTCAGTTTTTGTGCAGGGATCTCTTAACTGGTGACTTAAAGCAGGTGTAAAGCATTGGTAAATAAAAACAAATAGGTCAAAGTCTGTTTCTTTCAAGCCCAAATGGGATGAGTTTTGTGAGCTTCAGTCTGACTAGGACTTGATGTTGGTAAATATTTAAAGTCCTGTTTTAAATTATGCAGGAAGAGTTGCATAGACACAAATTTCTCTATATGAATACACCATTAAGACAGTTAATTAAGCTAGTATTAATGATCACTTGGTTCAATTTTTGTCTTGTTTCCTCATTAAAAAAGAAGCTCAGAAAGAAGTTCCAGGCCTGTGATACTTCGCTTAAAAATGTTGATTAATGAAATGACTGTGTTATATCATTACATGGAGGAATTAGGGTTGGATTTCTATAACTTTTAATAGACTGCACTTGAGATTTTATTCTGTTGCATGATTGCATTAAAAACACCTCTTAAAACATAATTTAGTGATGAGTCAGCAAGTGATTTTCTCAGTTGTGTTTCTGGAATGTGATAAATTGTAGTTCATATGGTGCTGAATAAAAATGCCTTGGTTATACAGAGAGCTTAAACCTAACCTGAGTCCTGTGCCAAGACTGTGAAACCACTGGGGTGCAATTTAGGGATCTGCTGGGTTTGGGTGTTGGACTCTCTCCCTCGGTGGGCAGCAGTTGGCTGTGGGGAGAGTTTTTGGAGCATTAAATGTTTAACTGTTCTTCACCCTTTGCAGCACAGATGTTCCAGTTTGTTTTGACTGTTAGGGTTGTTTGTACTCCAAACCAGATGACAGTATTATTTTTTTAAAAAGCCCGAAGGCCATTAAAACGGGCACACTCTGCCACACGTAGAAGTGATGTGTGTATAAATCACTTTTTGTGTAACAAAACTATGGTTTGTAATTGCTGTGGAATCTGGCTTTCAGTTAAGCTTTCAAATTTATGAATGTAGATGGCTGTGAGTCATGTAAACAGCAAGTTCCTTTGGAATAAACCACCTAAAATCTGGGGAAAAAATCCTATGATTGGGTTATTTGTGTGCAGTGTGTGGCAGCAGGAGAGATGATTTCCCAGATTTTAGGAATTCTTTTCTCTGGCTCAGCTCCTGCTCTGGTTTATTGTGTCTCCACACAGCCAAGCTGAGGATTTACCACAGGCAGGATTTGACTCTGCTTGAAAAAACTTTTCTGGTGGGAGGGTGGAGGAGAGCAAAGAATTGTCCAGAATGACCCTGGGAGAACACAGAGATAAATGGGAGTGGGGGATGTGATGTGCTGGGCCAGACTGACCTGCTTTTATCCACATGCCAGGAGTGGTGTTTTTCACTCCTCTTTGTCTGTTTTGTCAGTTTATTCAGCTCCTTGTTTAACTTCTTTTTATCCTGGCATCTCTGTCCTGAGTGTTTGGGTGCTATTCATCAATTGCAGTTTGCAGAAACTTCAGGTGCTGTGAAATGCCAACAGCTCAGGCCTTTTAATTGGGAATTAAATATAAATTCTCATTTTAGTGTCATTTTCTTTGCAGTCTTGTTAGGTACTTTTTTCAGAGAGTATCTAGATGCAAAATATCTGAAGAGCTGCAGGAGGATAATGATGGGGAAAGATGTTTTAAATTTGTTATGGAGAGTTTCAGGTGCAGGAATAAGCAAAATGATGATTTTTGTGTATTTTCCTACACCTGAGCAATTTCAGTTCTTTGTGCCCTCAGTTACACTTAGTCTTGGGTAAGACTAAGACTCTGGAGAAGTAATTGTTGGTTTTTTTTCTGTTGTGACGGGTGGGTTTAGAAGGCAGAGCAGCCTTTGCCTGCATGAACTGATGGAACTCCTCACCCCACACAATGGTTTTAAACTGGTCACAGGATGAGGAGCAGTTTGTGATCACCTCCAATGGGAATTGTAAGGAAAAGGCTTTGTATGCAGCTTTAGAGCCTCAAATGCTTGGTTGAAGGCCTAGGAAGGAACCAAGATGGGAGTTGGGATGCAAACAGGTCGAGTTTCTGACTCCCAGCACATGGGTCTTTTTGAATTGTAGTATCTTAATGGATTTTAATATGAATTTGTTAATTGTGTTGAATATAAATAGTTTTTTAACAAAGATCCTTCTCTTTTATTTTTAGTATATTTTTGGGGAGTTCAGCCCTGATGAATTTAATCAGTTCTTTGTGACTCCACGATGCTCTGTTGAGGTAAGATCTGCTTTAAAATTCCTTTAGAAATAACATTTGAAAGCTCCCTCTCTTCGTGTGAATTTAAAATCCAACAATACAAATTTTTTTTTATCCTTCACATGGCTTTCTAATTTACAAGCTGAAAATTTTACTCAATAGTTTTCTTCCATGTACGTGGATATTAATTTTTAGACATAAATTAATGATTCCCCCTTCTGCTTGTCACCTTTCAGAGCTGGGCTGGCTGACAGTTGTGGTAGGATCTTGACAATGAATTTTCCAGCCCTGAACCTCAGCTTTGTTGGATTTCTTTTTTTTGGGGTGGATACTGAGAACTTTCCCAGCAGAGTTCTTGGTTGTGAGGTGGGGTTTTAAGCCTTGGGAGCCTTCTGAAGCCCAGGGATTGTTAATATTTTTGGCCAGGTGGAGCAGTGCTGACCCTCAGAGCTGTGCTCACAAGGAAAGCTGTGTGTGAGGTCTGAGGAGGGCATCAATAATGAACTAATTAGTGACAGAGAGACCCACAGAGTGGTTACAGTTGTCTTTGTGTGTTGGGCTTCATTACAAACTCACAGAGTATTGCAGGCTCTTTTTCTCTGTAGTTCTTGGTAGAGAATGATGAAACCATTTTCCTTCCTAGGGAAGAGTTTTATCCCATTGTCCCAGTCCTCAGGCTTGAAAAATAATTTTCCTCTGGGTCAGTTTCCATGTATTTCCTCCAGACGTTTCCATTCAAACATTTCAGTCGTGCTTCCATCCTGCCCTCTCAACATAAAGGAAATGAACACTTGAGCTGTAGATGGGGAAATCCTTTTGTCACAGTTTACAAACCATTGTTAATGGGACTTAGTTTCCTGTAGCTTAATTTTCCAAGGATAATTACTGTAATAAACCGCTGAACAATGAAAGGGCACAAAGGGAATGGGGTGGGGTGGGGAATGAGGGAAATTCAGAAAGGAAAAAGCATTTCTGCTTTTTTTGGGGGGGGAGAGCTGTGTCTCTGGTCTGTGGGAAGCAGAAGATGTCTTTAGGAAATAGCTGTTAGTTGTGATGATCTTGCTGTTTGCCCACCAGAAATGCAGTCACAGCAGTGGCACATTTTCACCCCATGCAGTGTCACCTGAAGTGCCCCCATCAGCTGTTCCAACACACCTTGGGGACAATGAAAAAATCTTGTATTTTGACTTCTGTAAAGCTGTTCTCAAAGTATGAACCTTCAGCATGAGAACCAGCATGACTTCATTTTCTCAGTGTACCACTTACTGGTTAGCTGTCAAAATAAAGAGCTGTTGAACGATGTGCCTTAAGTTTGTCCTTGATCTGATTCACTTCAATGTTTTAATTACCTGGATGATGAAATCAAAATGATGCTTATTAGTTTTACATTAATTGGTGTAAAGAATTGGTCTGAAAAAGGCAGGGTGAAATTCAAGAAGGACGAGCCAGAGATGATAATGCTGCAGTGGGGTTTGACACACATCGTGCTGGGGACTGTCCCCACATGTGCTGCTGTTCCTTTGGGATCCTTTAACCACAGTCCCAACAGGGACTCTGGCAAGGGAGTAGTTAAAGCTAAAAATTGTCCAGAAAGTCCCTTTCACATGTGACATTTGTGACAGGTTCTGTCCCAAACCTGTTGGCTGGGATGGTTCACAAGACCCAGTTGTATGGCACAAGTCAGCTCTGCAGAGGTGCTGATTAATCAGATATGTAGGGGACCAAGAAGCTGACTATTTTTTTGAAAATATTTTTATTTTCTGAAGGTCTTTGATTTGGATGAAAACAAAAATTGCGAGGTTTATTATACACTTTGTGATAGACATTTAGAGTAACTTTTTTAGTTCTAGCTAAAATTATTTTGAACCTGTGTTCAAAATTAATATGAAGCTTGACCCACTGATTCTCATTTTGACTTGAAAAGATGATATATTGAGGTGTATTGAGGTTCATAAATGGATTTACAGCATGTCTTCTTCTTACGCACTTTTGCAGTGGAATTTTAGGAATTTTATTCTTGCCCCTTCTGATGTGCTGTTGTCTGCAGTGCATTAAAAAGGCAATATGTGAGTATCCACTACTTAGAGAACTGGAAACTTCAAAAAAGGTTTTTTTTATTTGTTACACCATAGGATTACTATTTAGAATAACACTGTAAACTGCACTGTCCCCTGAGTGTTGTGTCCCACTGCAGAAGCAGTTCATGTCTCCAGGGAGCTGCTGGAATGCAGCGTTGCAGTGGCTGCCAGTTCTGCAGGCTCAGGAGAAGCTTTCAGCTCCTCAGGAGGTTTAGGGGCAGGTGAGGGGGGTTAGAAATTGCCCAGCTGTGGTTACACCTCAGCAGGGATCTGTCAGCTCCTGAGTTCATGAAATGATGCCACTGTTTATAGGAGATGTATTTGCACTCTGTGCTGTGGGTGCTTTATGCTTGGGCTGATGGATGTGTTCAGGAATCCACCACTGGAGCAGCTTGAGAGCCAGTGATTGCTGGCTGTGCAAAAGTTTGTGTCATCCTTTCACAATTTGGTCTGTCTTAGTTTTTATCTAAAAAGAGGATATGTTCCTCATCCTGAAATCAGGGTGAGGTGATGAAGGAAGATCTGATGCTGGGAGGTGAATTGCTTGAGAGGCTGGTGAGCCTGTGGTGTGTAACAGAGATAATCTTTATCTTGCAGTACTTGTGGTAATCTGCAAGGACGCCTGGAGCTGCAGTGTGGGATTTGATAAATATAGAAGCATGAGTTCAAGGCATCCTCTCCAAAATCAAATCTCAGTTATGATGTTGTTTTTAAAGGATTCGGATGTTTCAAATGATACTGATATCAAATGTTCATAGATTTGCTTTGCCTTTAAATAAGTTTCATTTCTTTTTTGTACAGCTCCCCCCATACAATGAAACAGTTTCATGTGGTATTAAATCCACAGGTAAGTTTCATGATGGTAAGAAATCAAGATTTTTTTTTTTTAAACTTCAAGGTTGTGACACTTTTCCTGAGATTTACTGTGACCTCTCTTTAAATATAATTGTTAGAACTTGCTCAGTACCTACATAGGCACGTATTAGGCAGGTTGGTTTTTTAAACTTCACTGAATGGTATCTGTGAGAGATTTTGAAAATCCTGCATTGAACTTGGGCTAATTACAGTGGACATATTACTCCTCCTTCACTGTGCTACCACACAGAGGCCTGTGGAAACACTGTAGGATGTAGCTGTGAAAGTGAGGGGGCTGAAGAGCCACAGCATGAGTATTTTCTAACAGTTTCAGCAAGACTGCTCTGCAAGCAGTGCTCTGTTCTGTGCTCCCCTTGACTCTTGTTTCTGCCTGGCTTGGCTGTTTTTCTGGAGAATCCTGTTTGGTTTTTTTTACCTCTTGATGAAAGTGTGACTTGATATAAAAATACTTTACGGAGTTCCCCTTTTAAAGCTGTAACACTCACAGGTCTCCTGTGCCTCAGTGCATTCCTCTTCCAGCCTGACCTGACTTCAGAGTCACAGGAAATGGACAAGTAGGTAGGAGCTGCCTTGGGATCCTCTAAATAGTTCAAACTCTAAATAGTTCAAACCAAACTACCCCAGTATTTTAAGCAGCAGGTAAATTCGTTTTTGGTTTCCTCCCTGAACCAGACGAGAACCAGGAAGCTGAGACTTAGACAGATGTGTCTGAAAATTACTCCACATCTCCTTAGAAAATCATACAAATATCTGACTGAATTTCTCAAAAATACTCAAAAGATGACCAGATTACACATTAAGAGCACTTGATCATTGTGCTCAGAGACTTTGGCCTTGCTTTTAGAGATAAACAATGTAGGCAGTCAGAAAAACTGACTGCAGGTCCCATCAGCAGCACTTCTGACAATTCAGGAGTTTTATTTAGTGCAGGACCAATTTTAAGACCCTGAGTGGTTTAAGTAGGAGTTAGAAAGGTTCTCTCAAAAGACCATGTGGTGTGAATTGTCTGGTGGTGACAGGGGCGTCCAGTCCTTTATTGCTTTGTCTAACTGGGTTTAAGTTTTGTTCTTTCAGACTGAGATTTTAATGTTCACAAGCCATACAGAAAGATGGTTTGTACAAATGTCTTTCAGATCATTCCTAGACCTTGAGAGAACCCCTCCCAGTCCTGAGATTAGGTAATGACAGCAAATTAGGTTTTGCTTGAAAAAATGTCTTTAACAAGCTTGCACTGTACTGTGCATGAACATTTATCACTGTGATGGCTGCATAGAAAGCTGTGCAAACTAAACTGGAATGCTTGGTTATGCAGAATATTTATATTTATATATGATGGCACACACTTACCATGTTACCATTCCCCACAGTCTTCATTTTTTTATGTACTTATCTTCAGTGTTTAACTTTATTACATAATCAGAATATCTGTTAATACCTACTAGGAGTAATCAAATCATGGCTTAAGCTCTAATATGCAGAACTCTGTTCACACTAATTAGTACTGTGCATTTGCAGATTTTGGGGTTGTGCATAGACTGTCCTTGGAGCATCTGTTGGTGCTTGTTTCAATATGTGTGCCATGTTTTTCATGGCACAGAGATCTGTTCCAGTCTATTCAGAAATAGAGCTGTGAACTAGATTGAAACAAAGATGCCCTGAAGCAACGTGGAAATTCAAAACAAATAAGAGAAAAAATTACCTCGTGTTTTTCTCAAATGAACTTGACACAATCTTACAGTAAATGAGCTTCTGCCAGTCATTCCATAGACTAACTGGTATTTATTCTAATCCTGCTGGAAGGTGCAAAGATTAATTGCTCAGCTGTAACTTCCTAATTTGTGTTAAATGCTACAACATCAGTTACACTCTTGACAAGGTTTCACAACATTCATTGTGCCATAACTGTGAGGGATATGTTCTGTTTTCTGCTCCCCATCAGCCCTGAGTGGGCTCTTGTGATTCTTTAGTGTACAATAAACTGATAAATTCAGCAAAAGAAGAAAAAAATGCTCCTTTAGGTGATGTTTTTTGCCAGGTTATCTTTGGGTCACACAAGTGCTGGGAGCTTGCTGGGGAGAGAGGACCATGACAGGGGTACAGAGGTGACAACTTTTACTTCAGGCTGTGATAGACTTGACTCACCCATGAAGGGAGAAGCCACATGGTTTATTTTGAAACAATTATTATTTTTAACTTGGATTTTGGAAAAGAAGAAGTGCTGGATGATTTGAATATGTAGGGATTTGAAATGTGCCCAATAATTCATTTGTATCAAGGCTGGAGGAATATTGGGTGTTAGCAGTTGTTGCTGTGCTTTGTGCTGTTGTGACAAAGGGCAGAAAGAACAGCTCCTGGTTCATGCTTGAGCTGAGGAGTCACTCCATAAACAGATGAACTAATGAGGAATGGTTTTATGGATTTATATCCCTTAAATCCCAAAAAACTTTCCATTTGCAAGCAGCTGAAGTTGGTTTGGAGCTGTGTGAGCACTGCCAGCCCCTGCACAGGAGGTGCTGCCTGAGCTCTCCCAGCCCTTCCCTCTCCAGAGCAGATCAGGCACAGCTTCCCCTTTCCCTGGCTCCAGGCTGCAGCTTTTTCAAAAAGAAACTTCAGCCCTCTATCCTGGGTGGTGATGGCTCATCAGTGATTGCAGAAGTGGTTGGTGAAGGGCAGACAGACAGGGTGTTAGAAATTATTTCTCACTGGGAGAGAGGAAATAATCCGAAATTTGAAATTCACTCTCTTCTTAGGATGATTTAGAGAGACCAGATGTGTGTGGAATTTTTACCATTTTTTATTTAAAACAAGGCTCCTTTAATCTGACTGGAAACAAGAATGAAATTGATATGTGTTTGCTTCTCGTTTAGTCAGGTTAATAGATCAAAGCAGAAAAGCAATTAACATCTTTATAATTTGTTCATTCAATCATATGTTGGTACTGCATGGATAAGTCAGACCTTAACACACATTAAATGTTTGTTGCTCTTCATTTGTACTAAAAAATACACATTCTTATTCCTTTCACATTTTTAAAAGCTGAAATATTTGTTAGCAGACTTTTCTAGAAAGTATCCAGAATTGCAAAACTTAATATTGACTGTCATATATCAAAATACCCTCCACTAGATTGTTCTCCCATAGAATTATTGCTGTAGGTGTTTGAAAAACTTCTTTTCTGGGAACTGTTGGTTACTTTTTGTTGTGTTTTAAAAAAAATCCACTCCTAATTTTAGTGAATCTTCGGTGTACTTGAAAATAGGCATTTTTTTGATACGTCATGCATAATACAAATTGCACAAAAGCTTAGAAGTTTAGTCTGAATCCACTTATATTCTTTTGGAATTAATATCTGGTGTTGTTTGGTTCTGTAGTAATAATGAAAAACTGGAAATGTGTGTTTTACCCCTGTTGTTGACAAAATATTAAAATGTAATGTCTTTGAAACAGTAATATACATTTCATAAAGACCTACAGAGCTTTAAAATGTCAGCTTACCTTCCAAATTCCTGAAACTGTTTCATTAATTTTATGTCTTTACTTGATAGTTACTGAAACAGTTGTAGCTGAAGTATTCAGTGTTGCCAGTTAGCACACATATATTATAACAATAAATAAAGTCCAGGAAATTGCAGAACTTGGTGATTGAAAATATTTTGTTATACTGCAGCCTGCCATGAGAATATTTCTTAGAGTTTCTCTAGTTCCAGGGCAAATAAATAAATAAATCAATAAAACAAAAAAAACCCATGTTCATAATTTTTCAGTACGACTCCTATGAACAAGTTGAGTGCTGATTTATGTTGAGGAATATCTGTTCTATTTCATGCCATAAAATCCTGGACTTTTGTGTATCATTACTCTCACATAGCAATAAACTTAATTGTGATAAAATTCAAGGAGTCATCAGTGAGGTTCAGAAGTTTTAATTGCAGTGTTCCATGGAATTAATGAAAATATTTTTAGGTTATAAAGGATTATGGTAAATGTTTGATTATGATCAATCACACCAGGAAAGCCCCTCAAAAAGCAAACCTCAAATGTGGAAAAGTTAAAAAGGCAAAGGCTTGGATTTTTTTAATTGTCAGTTGAACAGACTGGCTTGAGAAGAAGTGTGGAATTAAGTATTACACCATATTTTATAGGCAATTATCCAGTAATTAATTTAATGCTGATTATTCCTGTAGACATTGGACTTGAATAGTTTTTCTTAAGAGGTGAATTTAATAGGGATTATGTGCTGGAGCTGTGCAGCCATTTGGAAATTACATAACTCTGGTTAAGAAAACCTGAATCATGCTCTGTTATGTTTAAGAAAATAATCTTTTGAAAGTCTTCACAGTTGAGAATGAGAATTCCTTTAGTTTGGGGGAACGTAGTTTGTTTTTTGCGTTATGGGAAAATAGGAGAGTGTTCTTCTTGCTTTTGTAGCTTTTTGATTCAGTGTGATTCCCTAACTGAGATTCGCTTTCTCTTGTCCAGGGGAAGAGTATCAGAGAATTGAATTTGGAGTTAATGAAGTTATTGAGACTCAGTCATCTGTCCTAAATAACACCGACTACAGTATTTCGAGTACTCTGAATCCTCAGGCTCCAGAATTCATTCTCAGCTGTGCACCTGCTCAGAAAACCCCAGATGATGCTCTCAGCGACACCAACTACAACTCCATTGACTGCCAGTTCAGCGACCCCTCCCTGGCTCTGGACAGCGGCTCCAACGCTGAAAACGACGCCTTGGCCGGAGGCCTTGGGCAGAGGGAGCGCAAAAAGAAGAAAAAAAGACCCCCTGGATACTACAGTTACCTGGAAGATGTCCCGGACGGCGTGGCTGCCCCCGAGGCGCTGGTGAACGGCCACGCTGCCACCGCGGGGCTCAGCAGCCTGGGCGCGGAGGACACGGAGCTGGCAGGAGACCTCCCCTCGCTGGCCACGCCGAGGACTTGCACCTCCAGGTAACGGTACTATCCTGAAGATCGGAAGAGCGCAAACACATG
>JAHLSL010000036.1:756053-790567 GCA_025920805.1 Petroica traversi | reverse complement strand
ACGCCAAGAGTTTCAGTAGTATCAGTACCAGCATAAGCCTGTGCACCCTGGCCCCGGCGCGGGCAGGACTGCGGGGCAGCCCGAGCTCTGCCGCCTCCCTCACCCCCAGCAGCTGGGGCTGCCCCCGGAGGCGCTCAGAGATAGCCCGCTAAGGACAGCTGGTGCACAGGCTTATGCTGGTACTGATACTACTGAAACTCTTGGCGTTACTAATGGACAAACACTTGAATCCTCTGGTGAGGACACGGCTGCCAATGGGGTAGAATTGCACACTGTGGAAAGCACTGACTCAGAGCAAGCTAAGCCTGAGGAAGCTTCACCTACTACTGAGGCAACGGTCCCGCTTGCAGGATCAGTCCCTGTTCATCAGCCTGCAAAGTCGTGGGCTAGTCTTTTTCACAATTCCAAGCCCTCTGCTTCCACATCTGTGGTCTATGTTGAGACTAAGTATACCCCTCCTGCCACATCTCCTCTGGTCCCTGAAAAACAGGTTGAAGTCAAAGAGGGACCTGTTCCAGTTTCAGAGGATCCCGTAGCCATAAAGATTGCAGGTATAGTTAATACACGAGTGGATGTTACACTGCAGGGTATTAACTCTGCTTGTAAACAGGAGTGTGCAATATTGATAGAGAACATTCCTCTGGGAATGAGCTGGCTGTTCAAACACTGTGTGAAGGATGTCATTTGAATAAGCCAGTTTGTATCCCCCTGAGTAAACATTCCAAGCAGGCATTGCCATGCCATTATCCCAGATACGGTCAAACTATTGCTGCTTGTCAAACAACTTGTCAAACAGTCTGTGGAAGGGATCTGTGGTTTCAGATAGGCTGTGTGCTGTTATAAAAGGAGAATATGTTGGGCTTATTCAGAAAATGGTGTGTTATGTTATCCAGTATTTACAATTTTGTATGTATTCCATTACAGGGAGAGTGTTATTATATTTATACCTAAGTAGCTGAAATTCCTGGGCACTTACCAGCAGCTGAAGTGTAATGTCTACATATTCAGAAATTTCTACTCAGGAAATACCATATTTGCTAATATGCTTTTTGAGAGGTCTGTCCTTCCAATTTAACCATTATAAACGGCATTGCTTTATCCATAGCCAATGGTTGCTGTTCCCAGTTCAAGAATAACCCTAAGGAGCTGTCCAGAGGGGACATCAGGAAAGGGACTGGGTGATACAAAGGCTTTGACTCTCAGTCCTGTCATATTTGTGGTCCTAATGAGAAATGCTAGAAAGTGCAGGAGATTGATTGATTGTGCAGATTGAGCCAGAAAATGTGAAATTTTCCCAGCTGGGTGCATTTTGTGCCACTGACTCAAGAGTGTTGGAACCAAAGTAATTATTTGAAATCTGTGAAGTGGTCCATGTGTGAAAAGGCTTGTGCAGAATCCTGCTGTTTATGCTACAAGTTAATTAAAAGTACAATGCTGTTTTGTATGTGACAGCTTCAAGTCAGATTTCCACTCTGAACAGAAGCTGAGCTGGAGATGACATTCAGAATGCCCAGAAGTGTGTGCTGCCTCTCCTCCCTTCCTTACTCAGCAATGGTTTCATTACTCAGAATTGTCTCTTGAGAGAAAAGCTTTCAGAATAATCTATATTTCAGTGTATTTTCCACTTAGGTGTCACAAACACTGTATTAAGATATATATATATATATAAAAGCAGGTGATTACAGTCTGTATGAGAATGGAGAATGTTGTCTTAAAATCTCAAGCTGTCATTTGGTAATGATTTCTAACTTAAAACTATTCTGTGATGGTCATAAAGCTAGGATTGCTTGCCATAAATGGAAAAGGTTTTTTATCTTGTCCAAGTTGTTCCAGCTGTAAGCAAACTTTCTAGACTTTCACTGTTTCTGTACTATTTTTTGCCACCAGGTGGGAGCAAAGCTTTTTTTTTGTCCTCGATGTAGTAAAACACAAATGTAACTTTTACCCAGTTTTCTTCTGCACCTTCACTGTTTGCTTGCTGTTTGTGCAGAGGAACAGTCTGAGTATAGATGAAAGGAATTCATCTGCTCCTTGTGGTTAATTTAGGTAGGAGATAATTATTGCTGCAATTCCTGTAATTCACATGCTGCTGATTTCAGTGTAAAATGTTCACTTGAAGATCTGAATTCCCTGTAATCAGTGCTTTGTTCTGTGGAAAAAGGTGGTTTTCTTTATTTTCTTTCTATGTACTTGAGTGTTCTCTGTCCTGTTGGGAAAACAGATACCTCAGTGCTTTGTTCATACACCCACACTCAAAACTGTGTTACAGAAGTTCCAGTTCATGATTTCCAGACAGATCATTTGTTCTTCTCTGTGCATATTTAATTCCAAATCTCTGCCTCAGTGGGCATCACTGTGGGAGGGTGTGTGTTCCTTGTTTTCCCTGTGGCTGAGTTGAGATCCTCCTGCTGGATTTGCTGGGAATTCAGCAGCTTCAGCTCGTGCCAGTGGGAATGAATTTTTGACCCCCCAGTGCCACAGGGTGCTGGGCACAGGTAAACCCCACACCTGAAATATCCTGAGTTAACAAGGAAAATTAACAAATCAAATGAACAAACAACCCAGTGTGGGAGTGCTGAGGTCCTTCTGCACAATTTTATTCAGAACAGATGCCTAGCACCCAGGAAGAGAAGTTGCTTTTCCCAAATTGTTGGTTTGTACTTCAGTTTCAGCAGTTATTACAAGGGAGGTTAATGATTCCCAGGCACCTCGAAGAGAATTTAATGCTGCTTGATTCAACCTGCAGAGATCTGTGGTTCCCTTGGCCTCAAAGACAGAAGCTACTCAAGATAAGGAGATGATCAGGATTAAAAAATAAATAATTACATGTTAATCTTGATGAGAAAGAAAGAAGAGTTAATTTTAGCAGGTGTCCAAGATGTATCTGCTGTGCAGGTGCTGCACTTGTGTGTTTAGCAAGGGGCTGCTGTGGTAATTATGCACCACAGCCCAATTTAGATGCTAGAACAAACATTTAATAATTGATATCTAAGGGGTAGTAAGGTTATAAATGGCATTGGTAAAAATTAAGACTCTTCAAGGCTTTACTTTTCACATTTCACAGTCGGTCCCCTATGATTATAACCTGCTGATTAATACTGCCTCATATAATGTAAATAAGCTAAGGAAATAAGTGATTGGAAAACTGTCAATTCTCTGAGTAGTCTTTTAACTGTTCTTGGTGATCTTGGGAAAAATTGCAGTGAGAGAATCTAAACCAATTTTCTGAATCGTGTTCTCATGCAGTGTTTTCACTGTGGATGATGGAGGTAACAGTGCCCATAAAATCTGTTTACAGCAGGCAGGATTTCAGATTAATCAAAGAACAGAAACATTTAAGATCTGATTAAATCCAGAGTGATTTTAACTTAGAAGGAAGGGAATCCAATAAATGCAAGTATGGAAGGCATCAGAACAGAAACCAAATAAAAGTACAATGTGAAGAACTAATGATAGAATTATTAGAGAAAAAGGATCTTAAAATTCTGGGGAGTTGTTGAGTGTCTTTAATAGAGCTGAAGAAGACAATTTTTCCCCCACTGTGTATTAATACCAATTTGCATGAAAAACGTGGAAGATAACTAATTCTGCTGTTGCTGTTGAGGGCTTGATGCAATGGCAGTCTTTGGGCATTCCTTCTGAAGGAAAATTTCATAGTGCAGGAGCAAAAAAGGAAGTAAGATTTAAAAACCATGTGGGCAAACATGGAAAATTTAGATTTAATTTGTTTTGGATGGTGTTGTTGGAGTGACCATGGATGTAAAGCCAAATATATGAAACAAATTCATAAAGAAAATGGTGATTCACAGTTCTGCCAAGGCTAATGATAAAAAGAAATTAGTTCAGATTGCAAGAAAGATGTTTCAATGTTATATAGTAGATTTTTCTCTCGTTTTAAAGGCAGAGCAAGGAGTTGTGGAGACCTTCACAGTGTGAGGGGTTTTATGAACTTCAGAAATGCAGCCTATTGCACATTCAAACTGCATTCTTCCAGGAATGTTTTTGTGCAGGGTCATCCAGCAATGTTGTCCTGGGATTTTCTAATCATTGTCCAGATTTGAGGTGGGATCAGAGTGACAGGCAAAATATTCTGTAAATCAGGCCCTTAAGCCAAGTGTTCAGTTCCTCACTGGTAACCACCCTTATCTCTTCAGCATGGACACCACACCCAGGGGGCTTCACTTTCATTAAACCTTGGGCTTGCTTTGATGAGGAAATCACCTTTTTAAAAAACAATGGAGAGGTGTTTGTAATAACCCAGTGAATGAACTTGACAAAATGCTTTCTGTTTGCCAGCAGAAATATCCAAATGTGATAAGATGGTTCTAGATGTGTTTTCAAATCAAGGCCTCATTTCACAAGTCAGTACCTTCCAAAACAAATGAGTTTTCTGGGTGATGACATGAACTTTCCAACAGGTTTTGAAATGTTAAGATTTTCTCACAATTGTCTTTTTTTCTGTACTCCTGTAAAAGTTCTATTAATTACTGTGTAAGTGTTAGATCTGAGCTGGAAATGTGCTGTTGAATGTGATTGCTGTACACAAACCCAAGCCTTTGTCAAAAGAAGCAAAACTCCCAGGAGTTGCTCTGGAGCCTGTTTACAAAGCAGCTTTGTGACCACAAGAGGATGCTAAAGGTCCTTTTAATATCTTTATTTAACATATTGCAAAAATGGGGAAGAAAAGAGTTAATGTAAAAAGTTATTCGTAGACACGAAAAACAGACTTTTCCCAAAACTTTTATCCTTCTTTTCAACAGTGATGAGTTCTGTTAACAGAAATATCTGTGAACACAGTTCAAATGTTGCTGCTGTAACAATACATTCTGAAGTACTTTAGCAGTTGTTAAATAACATATTTTAGCTATCATGAAAGGATCTTATTCTGCATCTGTGCTAGATCCATTTTTTTTTTTCTTTTTTGCTGTCTGCTCTTTCAGGCGGCACAGTCTTTATTAATAGGCAACTGAATTAAAACTTTTCTGGGTTTTTTGGTCAATTTTATTTGGTTAGAACTGATATTATCTGCAGGAAATACGATCCTATAGGGAGATAGCTTGGAAGTAGAAGGATTTTGTTTACAGTTCTGCCACCTCCTCTGCTTAGTTACAGCTTTGTACCTCTGTTTTTGTACCTGTGTCATGTTATTTTATCTCTTTAGTCCTTTAGTGAGCAGCTCAAACTCTTAAAGTTTATAGCATATAAGAGCTTTAGAGCCCCTCACATTTATTATAATAACAAATAACCCCACTGGTACACAATTGCTATATTTATTTGCAATTTGTATTTTGCCTTGTATACATCTTGTCCTTATTTTGCAGCTTTAAAGTCTGTGAGCTCCAGTATTTTCTTTAAGCAGTTCTTATTTAGGTGCCTAAATAACAGGTCAGGGTTCCTGGAAAAGCTCCCTGTGTTGCTCTTGGTTTCATAACTGGGGCAGACTAATGTGCAGTGGTTTCTGAGTTTGAAACTTGGGCCATTGCTGAAGTTTCTGAAAGCAGGAAAGAGTATTTATTTACGTTATATAAGGCTGTTATCTCGTAGATTTTGGAAGTCTTAAATAAAACAGCCTGTTCTGAAGAGCAGAGCACATCTGTCTGTGTGTTTGCACTGAGATGATTTTGTTGTAAGATAATGGATGGTGAAACTCCTGAACTGAGACTCTGCCTTGGCTTCATCTCTCCTGAGAGCAGAAACACGTGGGAAATGCTTCATTAAACTGGTGATAGGTGATTCCAGCTAATGGCATTTTATATCTGTGTGTGTATCTATGTAGCAAAATAAATAAAATGTCTGGATTTAGGAAAACAAACCTCCAAATCCATAGGTCTTGTTTTGGAATGGCTACAATCAGTTTTGTACCAGCATCTCCTGACCTGAACCCCGGGATGTCTTCGGTGGAAGAAAAATGTCTGATTTGGAGTTGAGCAGTGATTTAATGGAGTGGAAATCATTGGCTGAAGTTTCTGGGAATCTTGCTCATTGATTTGGATTATTGTGTCATGCTGCAGCAGATATTTGTTTGATGGCCACAAGAGTTTTGATGATGCTCAATTTACTGTTTCTCATTCTGCAGAAATACTGGAAAATGTAAGACTAATACATAAACCAGTGTCTTTGCAACCCCGAGGGCTGATCAACAAAGGAAACTGGTGCTACATCAATGCTGTATCCTTCCCTGGGAAAAAATTAATGCTCTTAAGTTAATATTTGTGTATTATATCTGTCAGAGTTTTTCTGGATTGTTCTGGTAAGTATTTTATAGAAGCGTTTTGCCTTTCCAGATCCTGCTCCCGTGGTTAAAATGTTGAAGTGTAGCAGCCAGAAATCCAGGGAATTTTGGGTCATTTAACCTAGTATGCAGAGTTCCCTGCAATCAATCCTGTTTGTAGTTCTTTACCTTAGGCAGAATATTTCAGAACTGTAACTTCTCCTGACTGAAACCCTTGTAATTTCTAGCAGTTTCTCCCAATGACTCTGTGCATCCATTTAAATGGTTAATTCTCTTTTGCACTTGAAGTAACTGTTCTTAAACTTGGGCCTGGTTTTTCAGATTTAAGTGAATCATTTGGGTTTGGGGTGAGCAGGTTGTCACTGTCTATCATCTGTGAAAAGCAGCATTTAAATTAATCTTTCTACAACCTTACATATGGAATAGGATGTTTTACATTCCTGACAGTTTCTCTTCATAAATTGGAGTTGTATTCCCTTGCAGAAATAACTTTTACCCTTGGGGAATCCTCCCTCAGTGCTATATTATGATATTAATGAGAATATTAATAATTTTAAAAAATATCTCCCATGTCAGCAAGGCTGACTGCAAGTGACACTTGGGATACTTTGAGTCTGGTAATGAAAAATACTGACACCAATTTCAAGACAGATAATGGCAGACCCTTATAAACTATTTCCAGACCAATGACTGTGCTTTAAACGAAAGCTTTTATCTTACCTAACCAGTTCTGCACTCATTTGGTCACATATACTGTACATCTTAGCTCTTGTTTTTGCAATATAGAAGTTTTAATGGGAATTTATTGCTCACTTTGTGCAAGCTGTAGGGGATCAAATCAGTCACATGTTCAGCTGTTGAGATTGATGCCTTATTTTGTCATTTCCTTTTCCCTCCAGCCTTATAATATATTTCCACTGTTCACTGCTCTCACCGAGTTGGGGTGTTTTTAGAGTTATTCTTCCAGCATCCTCTGGAGTTTTCCAGGTTGCTCCCATCTCTTTGCAGTGCAGAATGCCTCACATCTCAGGGGGTTTTGCTTTGGTTGCAGGGGTGGCTCAGCACCTTTAAGTTCCAGCTGGTTTCTTCCTATCTTAGAAAGTGTGGTCCCAGTTCTTTCCTGGCAATTTTCACATGGTTAATTTTTGTAATTCCTCCTATGAAAGTTCTTTTCCTTTCCTGCTCCTGGATGAAATGTTTCCTTACCCATTAATGAAAAAATGTCAGTGAAATCACTGCATGTTACAGGATGCTGGGTGTTTTTAGTATAAATTCTCTAGATTACTGGTGAATGTTGTGATAAAACTTCATCATCTCTTCCAGTTTAATTCTTGACTTGATCTACATAATAAAAACACAGCTCTGTTTTGCATATCATTTGCATATAACTATTTGGTTAATACACAGATGCCATTTTCTGCATATTTCCTTAATGCCACTGCATAGACCCTGCAAGCCTTGGTTGCTTGCCCTCCAATGTATCATTTAATGAAGTCCATTCCAATGTATTCCAAATCGCAGAGGCCGTGCACCTCCACACCAATGCTAGACAGTTTGTAAGTAGCTTGGGAAAAAGGAATCAAAGTCTGGGGTCTGACTGAGCTCATTCAGAAATACCTACACTGACTGCTGTGTATCCACAAGTTTTGTGTGTGTTTTGGGTGGCACTTTTACCATGAACTTGGTACTTCACAACTGCTTGGCTTGTCAAGGAAGATAATTCCTGTTGCCTTGGGAATATCAGTTTTATGTGGTATTTAATATGCAAAAATGAACTGTGAGAGGTGCAAGGACAGCCCATCACTGGGTTTCACTGCAATGAACAGGTTGATTTTTATGTCTGAACTTTACCCAGATTTTGTGGTGATATTTTTGATTTTCTTTTCTTTCAGCAGTCAGAATGACAGTGATGTAATTTTATTATTTGTCCTTCTGTGTGTAACTTGCTGCTCATGTCCAGTTGTTGCTTCCCTTCTGTTTCAGTGTTCGTTTAATGAATGAGTTCACTAATATGCCTGTACCTCCTAAGGCAAAGCAAGGTGAGTGGGAACAGAAAATGATGGGGACAAGCCTTTGGGGTAAAGATCTGCATTGGGGGAGGTGTTTTACCTTGAATTTTTTTCTTCTGTCTGCTGGACCAAGTGCATAAGTGCAATAAGAACGTTTTTTATTAAAGGTTCACTTAAATGTGAAGATACCTTCTAAGAACATACCCTTTCTAACAAAATCATTTGATATTCCCTGTATTTTCCTCCACTTCCTCACATGTTTCCAGCTGTTTGTTTATCAGATTGCTCAATTCTGCTCCTTAAATCCTGAACACTCACTTTGATTTGGAACAAAATGGGGCCATAACAGGTCCTTTAAGCAGCTGGAGATTTCCTGCAGGAATATTATCCTGGCTGCTGATTCCAGGGGGAAAACTTCAGACGTGTCTGATTTCTCCTAATACATATTTAAGCTCAATGATGATTATGGAGAGAGGAATAAAATATATTTTTTTCATGCAAATAAATTATCTTAGAGGTTTCAGTTGTTTAATCTTAATTTGAAACTGAGTCTGTTGTATTGCAAACTTGTAGAAACAAGCACATTCCTGAAACTATTCTTTATGTAACATGATAAGGAAATATCACAAGGAGCTGGTTGTTCCAGTGATTTCCAAACAGTTCAGACATTTCTGTGGTTTCTCTCTGTAAAACAAATCTTACTGGCTTATGCAACTTATTTTACTTGTAGGTCATTTTCTTGTGTAGGTTTCAAGTCTGGTTCAGAGGCCTTGTGTTGCCTTTAGGTGGAACATTCTGTGAGGTTTTTATTCTGCAGTGAGGAAAAGTGATCTGTTAAAATACACAAAAGGTTTAGGGTCATGTTCTTCAAGTACAAAAGAAATGCAAAAATGTAAATAGCACTCAAAGTGTTCTTTTCTGGTGGCTGTGGACATTCTTGTTAATGTTTTTAGAACTTTTCCTGTCTTTAAGTTTATGCTGGGTGATCTGTTTTAATGCTTACAGATAAGAGTTGGGTCTTAAAACTTCTGAGCTCAAAACACCAAGATCACAGTAAAGCTATGAGTAAAAAAAGTGATGCGTGAAGGTATAATGTAAAAAAAAATCTATTATTTATTGTTACTTACATTAATTCTCTTTCACCTTACAGCTTTAGGTGATAAAATAGTGAGAGACATCCGACCAGGAGCTGCCTTTGAACCAACCTACATTTACAGGCTCTTGACGGTTATAAAGTCAAGTCTGTCAGAAAAGGTGGGGCTTGAGATCCTTGAGTGGTGGGAGTGCAGAGCAGAGCAGCCACAGGCACTGAAACTCTGCAGAGCCAAACCTCAGGCTCTGAGCTCAAATGCCACTAAAATCAGCTCCTTGGGAGTTCATTGTAATGAAGCTCGACTGTCTTGGGGCTTAAATGATAGGAAAATCTTAATTATGGGTCTGGCCGTTTGAAATGTCAGAATAATGGAAAAATTACTGTTGGAGTGGAACATCTCTTTTTATTATGGAGTTAGCAATTGATTTGCATTTGAGAAATGAGCAGTTGTTCATTTTTATGAGGAATTCAGCTAAGAGTGATTGAAGGTCCAGACACTTCACAATACTTGTTCAGGTTTAATTTCAATTTAAAGGAAAGATAATAATTCAAACCATCCTTTGATTTGGCCTTGATTTGACAGCGACTTTTAATAGTGGTTGGAAAGGAGAAGTGGGGAAAAAAATTCCAACTCACATTAAATGGAATTTTTATTGAGAAGAATGCAGAAATTCTTGTAGCCCTTGTGGAGCTTATGTGTGTATTTACTGCTTAGGGCAGTTTGGATTTAACTGGTTAAAAAAAGAGTTTGTATTATAATAAAATTTAAACTTTATTTGGCATTATAACTTCAGACTGAGTGGATGCTAAATTAATGGGAGAAAGCTGCATGTTCAGTGAACCTTCTGTTAAAAGGGAACCATGAAAATGTCAGAGTGTTAATTGAAAAAAATATTTTGTTCAGGGCAGGCAAGAGGATGCTGAGGAATACTTGGGATTTATCCTCAATGGACTACATGAAGAAATGCTGACCCTCAAGAAACTTCTCTCTCCACATAATGAAAGTTAGTGGATTTTTATTTATAGCAAACACTTTATTTCAAATACTGTTGTTGTATGGTGATCCTGTAATACAGAGTAATGCTTGGAGCAGATGTTGAGCTGGGGATAGAATGCCATGTTTTAGAGGACTGGGATATTAACAAATAATATTTTGTTAGAATCTGGATAAAATGAGGGTATTCTGCTCAGTTTATGAATGATCTGAAGTTACTGGGTTTCTGGAAAGGCATCATCGTTCTGTCCATACTCTGAATGACAGAGTCACATCCCTGGTTCTCCTAAATAACAAAACTCAGTATTACACTTTTTTACTCAGCCCAGCTGAGCATTGTTTGGGGCCAAGTGGAGTTGACCAGTCTTGTTTGTCATTTTTAACACCTGCAATGTCAGTGGTTTTGACTCTCTCCATGGGAGCTCAAAAATCTATCAATGTCTTTTTTACTGATCTTTAAACCAACTGTCAAGATATTTTTTAAGTAGAAACTTCTAGAACAATGGCTAATTTCTGTCTAATATAAACCAACATTCTAAATTATTTGAGAATTCTTACTGACAAAGTTGGAGGAGAATTTACTTAGAAAGAATTACTAGAATTTGTATGTAGAGTAAATGCCATTTTAGTTTATAAAGGCAAGTTTTAGTTTATACTGCATGCCTTAGCCAAGTAAGAATTCAGATCACTAGTTACACAATTTCTCTTTAGTAAGGTAAATTTTTTAGGATATAAAGTCATTCCATATTTTGTTCCTTAGCTGTGTGCAGTTTATAACCTCCTGACTTTGGCACAGGCTGGGAAAATATTTGCTAAGCCTTGGGTTCCCTGTAAAATACCTGTGCAGAGAAGGAGTTGTAATTAATAATGGCATAATTCTGTATCCAGAATAACACTTCACTTTCTAATTTTCTACCCCATAAATTCACTACTAAAAATATATCAAACTTTGCTCTTTACATACAGTCATCAGTGAGCTGCCTTCTGTTAATACATGGATGGGAGCAAGCTTGGAATATTCCTGTTCTCTTTATTTATCAAATCTATGATCTGTGAAAACATTTTATCCACAGAAAATCACTTGTCTTGGGCTTTTAGCCTTAAATCCTTTACTGATGTTTCATAAATCAAGAACAATGTGGTTTTTTTCCTTGCAGAACTGTCGGTGTCCAATGGCCCTGAGGCTCAGAGTGTCCCCAAGGAAGAGGAGCAGGAGGAGCAGGGGGAGGGCAGTGAGGATGAGTGGGAGCAGGTGGGACCTCGCAACAAATCCTCAGTCACTCGCCAGGCTGACTTTGTGCAGACCCCAATCACTGATATTTTTGGTGGTCACATAAGGTACAGTGACTTTTTCCTACAAGTTCTTGCCTTGCAGTGCCTGAATCTTTTTAAGCGTCTTAAATGAACAGGTTGTTTTGATATCTCAAGCCCTGAATTGCATACGGGAAAGGAGTTTGGGATATTTAAGCCTTGAATATTGTCTAAGAATTCCCAAGCCCTGAATTGCATATAGGAAAGGAGTTTGGGATATCTAAGCTTTGAATATTGTCTAAGAATTCCCAAGCCCTGAATTGCATATAGGAAAGGAGTTTGGGATATTTATGCTTTGAATATTTTCTAAGAATTCCCAAGCATTTTAGAGCTACCTAATTTTTATGACCTCTGAGAAGTCTCCTCTCATGTGGTAAATAAGGATACTGAGAGATGAGATTTACAAGGAGTTAAATCTTGACAGTAAAACAATGAACTAAAACATAAAATTGTAGACTTTAAGTTATTCAGACCCTTAATGATTCCCAGAGAAGGCTGTGTTTAATAGTAAATAAATGTTAAAGGCAAAAGAAGTCTGGAGAAATGTAAATTGCTACAAGATGTTACTGGAATGAAAAGAATGTGGGATATCACTTGTATGCAGGTCTGATACCAGACAAAGGCAAGAAAGTAGATACTGAAAGAATATTTTTTGGAAAAGAAGCTTCCTGGCTTGTTTGGAGAGATGTATAATTTAAAATGAAAGCAAAGTAAACACGTGCTAAAAACACACTGCAAAACAAAACTGCTAGACTTGAAGAATTATTTTTAAATTGGAGACAGACACTTAATTGCTGGTGTTTGACTCTCTGTGTTGCCAGATACTCAGTCTAGAAGTGTGAATAATGTGGGCTAGAGCCTTCTGCCTGAGAAATGCTCTGAAATTATTTATTCTTTCGGGGTTTGAGCCAGACAGCTGGTAAATAAAATTATATTTTCCATAGAATTTGGCAGACAGATGGTTGTAAGTATTGATGGAGCCCTTCATCCATGGTTCACCTACCCAAGGTGGTGTTAATACCTCAAGCTATTTATCAGAATTTGTCAGAATTGTTTAGATCTCTGATTCCATCAGGCTTTCCTTTAAAAATACTGAGATGATGCAGTTTTCTGTGCACAGAAAAGGATTTAAAGCAGAGGTGAGAGTGGAAAAAGGCAAAATGTTGCACTGAGCAGAACCACAGGATCCAATCCAACATCTGCTGGCACCACATCCACTTTATTTATTCTTCACACCAGGGCACAACTCACCACACAAACAGCATCCCATGGGATGTGGGAAAGCTTCATCCTCTGGGTGTGAATATAAAACTGCCAGTAGAATTCCACTAAATGAAAACATCAGAAACTGGAAAAATCCAATGGGAAAAGCAGTGAGGAAAAGATGATTCCAATTGGCAGCTTTTGGCCAGGGGAAATTGAAAACTTGGGGGATTTTTAGGGTGTCCTTGAAAGGCTTGAGTTTATTAAATGTCTGTTTAGGCATGGTTACATAAAAAACCCCAACCTGTAAAGTCTTGCTTAGGAACATGAGGCTTAAGTGGGGAAGTACAAAGTTTTCCTGAGAATTCTTGAATTGTCTGAGTAATTTTTCATTGAAAATGTTGCATTTTCCCATGTCCAGCTGGGATGTGTAATTATCCTGATAAGGGAGATTGTTACAGAGAAATCATAGCCCAGCAAAAGATTCACTATCAAATCAATTTCTGCATATTTTGTGAAGAAAATATTCTGAGAAGGAGTTACAATAGAATTTCTAATTTACAGTATAATTTCTAATTGCCAATAGAAAGCTGTGCTGGCTTCTGTTGGTGCTTCAGGGCTTTGCCTGATTAAAAGGGGCTTTTTTGATTAACCTGAACATTAAAATTAATCTGAACATAAACATTTCCTACCTGACCTGGAAATATTCCAGCATGGCCACATGGGTCAGAGCTGTGTTAATTATAATTCTGGTTTCAGTCTATAACAACATAAAATTTATATACATGGACAAAGCCTGGATATAGCAAATAATGGGAAGAAAAGGAGCTGCCAGTCCTCAGTGGAGCAGAATTCATTTTTCCTATGGCAAGATTTAAGCAAACAATTGAAAATCACTGTGAAATTTGCCTTACAGAAATGACTGAAAAAATTTGTGTATTTTTTTTGGAGAATCTGGAGTCAGCTGTGGTTTTTACAATAGAACACAGCAAAACACTGTCCCTTTGAACTTGTGAAGAGCTGTTGGAAAACTAAATGAACAATAAGAGCTGGGAGGTGACTTTTTAAAAAATGCTTTATCAAAATTTTCAGTGTTTTTCTTTAAACTTTGGGTGCTTATCCAATAACTTCGCATGCATAAAACAATTCAGTTACAATCCCATTCAGAATACTTAGTAGATGTTAAAATCATTTAAATTGGGCTAAAGTGGGCGTTTCCCATTGTTAAAACTTAACATTTTCTGTTGCCTATAAATAAAGTTACTTAAGTAACTCATTCTTCCTTGAAGCTTCTGTCTGATTGAAAATCATGCTTTATTACACTGGAATTTCTTTTTTTTTTCTGCACAGATCTGTTGTTTACCAGCAGAGTTCCAAGGAGTCTGCCACACTGCAGCTTTTCTTCACCCTGCAGCTGGACATCCAGTCAGACAAGATCCGCACCGTGCAGGATGCCTTGGAGAGCTTGGTGGCCAGAGAGTCAGTCCAGGGCTACACCACAAAAACCAAGCAGGAGGTGTGTTCTCCTCACCCCTTTTTTACAGCCAAGTGCTCAACTTTTAATTTAAAAGGGTTTTCATCGAGCTCTGGCTTTGTGTGAAGAGTTTAACCTTTTCAGAGTGTCCTGCAGCAGGGAAGCGCCAGCTCTGGGACAAAGCCAGGCCTGTCAGTAGCTGGGGTTTGAGTTGATGGGATGGTTTATTGGGAATTTTAATGGGAATAATCTAAATTAACTGGCTGAACTGTGATAAAGATACATAATGTTATGTCCAATATCATAATATCATAATCCTGGGGATTGCCAGATGTTATTAGTAAATATTCAGAGTAAATTTACTTCGGAGTAAATACTTTTTAATTTTCTATTTATAAATAATACATTGTATTAATAATTGCAATAGAAAAGTACTTGCAAGGAGGAAAAGCCCTTGGCCTTGCAGTTTGAGAACTTGTGACAGAGGGGAATAATTAAATTTTCCTCATTAAGGCCTTGCCTTGTTCCTGTGCTGGGCAGCAGTAAAGGACATTTCTGGTGTGCAAGGACTGTTCCTGTGCACTGTTGGTAACTCTGGAATTTTAGGTGTTCTCTCTGACATTTATATCTGAATTTTCAGAATATTCCAAGTGAGAATAGGATTAGGAAAAAGATTATTATTTCCCTTGAAAAACTAAAGATGAATAGCAGAAATTTGTTTACCTTGAATATTCAGAACATTTATTTCTCCAGTTGTTTGCCATGTGAAAAAAAATTTGTAATTCAAGCTTATTATAATTTACCACAAAGATCTGGTTTTGCTTGCCATTCATTTTTTTTTTGTTTTTCCTGCAAATAGTTTTAAGTTTTTGACTGACAACCCAGTGATCAGTTAGGGGTTTTGGAAGAAATGGGTGTTTAAATTAGGTACTGCCTGATATTTCAGAGTTTGGATGGAAATATAAACCTCTGTAGTGTCTTCCAGATCTTTTTTCAAAAAAATTTGGTTGAAATGGTTGTTTTTGTATTAAAATTGTAGTAAAAACACTGAACATACTGTCTTGGAAAGAAATAATACTTGTTCCCTGTGAGTTTCTGTTCCACACTTAGGTTCTAGCAAAGTCAAGCCATATATTGAAAAACAATGTGCTCATGGATACCAATAAAGAGATTTTTCTCAGTTAAAAAATGGAGAAAAACTTTAAGCAGTTACTTTGAGAAATAGTTTTATGTCTTCATTTCTAGGAAGGAAAAACATTTTTGTTCTGCAACTCTGAGCTCTGCTCCAGGTTTCCAGGCAGAAATTTTGTGGATTGTTTGGTTATAATTATATACAAATCACTATTTTAGTAGAGGAAAGTGTGGTCAAAACTCTTTGAAAACACTGAATTCTCCTTTAAGACAACATTAGGAATGAAGATCCAGTGGCCTTTAAGTCACAGATTACTTACCTTAAATTAATAAATGTATCTTAAATTAATATGGCAACAATAACAAATCTGAGGATTTTGCTGCTACTGTATTAAAAATTAAACATTTATTCCTTACTTAAAGGAGGAATTTTGAGGAGTTAACAAAAAATCACAGGTTTTTCTCCTCTGGGTGTGTTTCAGGTGGAGATCAGTCGAAGACTCACCTTGGAAAAGCTGCCCCCCGTTCTCGTTCTGCACCTCAAGCGCTTCGTGTACGAGAAGACGGGGGGGGTGTCAGAAGCTGATCAAGAACATTGAGTACACTGTTGATCTGGAAATCAGCAAAGGTAAAAGATTTATCAGCAGAATTGCCTCTCTTCATGGCAAAGATCATTTGTGTTTCCTATGAGCGTCTGTGTTTTAATTTCTTATTTTTACACAAGGTTTTGTCTTTGTCGTTGTGTGAAAATGCGGCCGTTTGGGTGAATGTTTTGTGGGGGTTTTTGTGATAAAAGATCTTAAAGCCTTTGGCACTTCCCAGGCAATGGGTTGGCCAAATGAGAGCTTCCTGGTGATTTATGGAGTAGGGATATAAGCTGAGGGTAAATATGGGAAGTGATCCTCTTGGATCTGTGTCCCTGTACAAGGCTGTTGCCAATATTGGATATTTTTATCACACTTTAATTCAGTGAAGTGTCAAATGATTTAATGAATTAGTGGCTGATGGAAGGAAATTGGTGTTATTTAGAAAATGCAGCCTGAAGGTCGACAATCCACATTGCAGAGGTTAAATAAGGATCCTTTATTTAACAAATACCCTAGGAAATACTGACTTTAAGTAGTGTGAGATTGGAAATTGTCCAGCACCTGAAGCTTGCCAAAATAATGCCTTTTGTTTTGAGCTGATAAATGGACTGTTAGCCAGCCAATAGCTCAAATAGGAATAAATAAAATTAATGTCTACTCATATCTCAACTGAGATCTGGACCTTGTTTTATTTAATATTTTATTTTGCAATTTTCCTTTAAGATTGTAAGCATGATTTGGAATCTGAAATTGATTCTGTCATTGTCTGACAGCAGGAATGAAAAAGGAGAAATAGAACAGTCTGATCTTTTACTCTGTCTTTTTTTTCCCCTTCATTTTTGGTGATATTTTTAAACCTCTCATAAACCACAGTGCTCAGCAAACCTACAAATTCCCTTCCTTGAATACCAGTTATAGAACCACGACCATTCTTTAAAGGCTGCAGAAGAAATTTGCATTAAATGTTTTCCTTTGTGATAGTGTTGGTTTCTCTGAAAAATGAATTGATCCTCTTGACACAGAATTTCTAATTGGTGACTCTTTTTCCTCCTCCAGAGCTGCTATCCCCTGGTGTGAAAAGTAAAATTTCAAAAGGCCAAAGAACCTACCGGCTCTTTGCAGGTATTTGATCTGAGTGCTCCCTCTACTGCAAGTGCAGATTCTGCATATGGAATTGTAGGAACTCTGGGTTTTATTAAGTGTTTTCTTTTAAATTGCACTGAAGGAGCTTGTGAGTGTCAGATTCTTGTGTTTAGAATCAGGGAATGATTGCAGTGCCAGAGGGCAGGGTTGGATGGGAGATTGGAAAAAATCCTTCCCTGGGAGGGTGGGGAGGCACCTGCCATAAGGATGGGGAGGGACACAGGGACCTAAAGCAGCTCCTTGGTTTTACAGCACTGTCCCAGTTCCCTTTTCTACATCTAAAGGTTATTTGAGCCATACAGAGCTGAGATGTGCATCCCACCCAAGCCTCTGGGTGTCATCCCATTGGGATTGAAATGGGCATCGACTGCAGGCAGCTGCAAAATCCCATTTTCCACTTCCCCATGGGTAAACCAGCCCCAGTCACCATCAGTAATACCACCAGGGGATTATTTGGGATGAAGATTTGTCTCCTAGGACACATGGATACTTTCTTCCCTGTGAGGGTGGGCAGGCCCTGGCACAGGGTGCCCAGAGCAGCTGTGGCTGCCCCTGGATCCCTGGCAGTGCCCAAGGCCAGGCTGGACAGGGCTTGGAGCACCCTGGGACAGTGAGATGTGTCCCGTGGTGGGGAATTGGATGGGATGATCCCTTCCAATCCTAAACCATCCCATATTTCTATGGCTGCCCCACATAAGGACTTCTCCATGCAGGCCCAGAGGCTGGAGCAGCCTGGGACATGTGTCCCAATGCAGGGGGGTGGGATGGGATGAGCTTTGAAATTCCTTCCAATCCCAAACCATCCCATGTTTCTGTGGCTGCCCCACATATGGACTTCCCCATGCAGAGGAAGGATGGGGCTGGATGGGGCTTGGAGCAGCCTGGGACAGTGGGATGTGTCCCATGGTGGGGAATGGGATGGGATAATCCCTTCCAATCCCAAACCATCCCATGTTTCTGTGGACTCTGATTCTACAACCCCACCTGTGGACATCTCCCTTGGCCCAGAGCTGGGGATGTCCAAGGCCAGGCAGGACAGGACAGCTGTCCCAAGGCCGGGCACGCAGCAAACCAAGCCTTTAACTCCCATTCCCTAACCCACCCAACCCAAACCCCGCAAAACCCCAAACCCTGAGCTTCCCCCCTAAACATCTGCCAGCCCAGGCACCCTGGGGTGCCTCTCACCCTGCTCTCATGTGTGCCCACAGTTGTGTACCACCACGGCAACAGCGCCACGGGCGGGCACTACACCACGGACGTGTTCCAGATCGGCCTCAATGGGTGGCTGCGCATCGATGACCAGGCTGTCAGGGTCATCCACCACTCCCAGGTGGTCAAGGCTGCCCTGGAGCGCACAGCCTACCTCCTGTACTACCGCCAGGTGGACCTGCTGTGACCCTGCACACCACCACCATCACTAACTTTTCCTCCTGTAAATGCTGAGTGAATCTTCTTCTTTTTTTTTTTTCCTGTTTTTTTTCTTTTTTTTTTTTGTTGGTTTTACCCCCTTTTTATGATTTTTTTTTTTCTTTTTTGGTCCCCTCGCAACTGTGGGATAGAGTGGTGAAGCTGCCGTTTGTGCACAACATGGTTTGTGTTGAGTTTTGACTTTGCAGAATGAAGTCGCTCGGTTGGAAGGCCTCGTGAATCACAAAAAACAAAAAAATAGTGAAAAGAAATAAAGTTCATCCGAGTTAATGCTGAATCCTAAGATAATAAAAAAAGGGGATTTGCGTTTAATCCCCACTTTCTAATTGCATAGTAGAAGAAAACCCTGCACCAGCAACAGAACTTGTAGATTTCTGTGAAAATGTTTTATCTTTACTTCAGTAAAAAAAGGAAAAAAAAGTTTAAAAAAAAAAAGTAAAAAAGCTCTCTCTGCTTCCCCAATAGTTTTTTGATAAGTGGTAAAATATGAGCCGATGTGTATGAGATGGAAATGGTCCTTTGTGCTTCAAAACATGTACAAACTGCAGAGTTGCTGGTTCCTGATAGGAAGACACATTTTAATAATTGTGCGATGAGAAACTGCTTAAGTACACATTGCAGATCAAATATTTGGAGTTAAGATGTTAGTCTATATAGATGGGTGATTGTAACTTTATTGCTATTAAGAAATTTCAAACTGCATTTATGCTTCTGTGTACATGAAATTAAGAAAATGGGCAAAATAATTAAGATTGATATTTCTTTAAGTCTGCTTTGTTTAATTTTGCTGTCTGCTCTCCTATAATGTTGAGTTCCTAATTGTACACAGTTTAGTGATACCTAGAAGTATAAAGTTGTCGCCCATCAATAAAAGTCACAAAGTTGGTTTAAGGTGTGTGTGTGGGTTTTGTTTTTCCTCAGGTGTGAATCCTACCCTTGGAATCTCTGAAGGTGTCTGTGTAGCACTTCTCAAGGGAGCCTTGCCCAAATGAAGTGATGATTTTTCTTTTCTGACTTCTTGAAACTTCATTTTGCATTCAGGTGGAGCTGAACTTGGAGGGGAGAGGGAAAGGGCTGTGGCAGTCCCAGGGCAGAGCACTGAGCAGCCAGAGAGGGGATGGAATTCCTTCTGTGTCCTGAAAGCCCTGCCCTGTTCTTTCTGAAGCAGATGGTGTTTTGTTTGTCTCTTCTTCAGTCAGCTGACATTGTCCTGGAGAACTTTTGATAAAAATATTTCCTTCATGAGCTTCCCATCACTTTCTCACTAAAAAAACCCCTATATATTAATTAATTCTTTGTTTGGTGGCAGTGGTGTTATGTCCTTATTTAATCATGGGATGCTGGAAGCTCCTGGCTTGTCCTGACTCCCACCCTCTCCTGCTGCCCCACACAGGAGGAGTTTCCTGCCCAGAGCTCTGGCTGTAGGAAGGAGCATCTCAGCCCTGTGGCTCTTTGGGGTGGTCCTGGTGAGCTGAGAAACTTCCCTGATGCTCTGGCATTGTTTTGGATGTCCAAATGTTCTGTCATGTTTGATCATCAGGCTTTGTTAGTATTTGCTGATTTACAGACAGTGACTGAGACTCTGCTCGTGATTTTGGTGACACTCCCCCAATTCCAAAACAATTCTCTGTGCAAAGCTCACTTGGATTTTGGCTTTTTGCAGGGAAAAACCTCAGCTCCTGGAGCTGGGACTGCCAGAGGATTGGTGCTCCCAGGGCTTCCCTGTGCTGGGAATTGCCCCAGAGCCCCACTGGTGACAACTGGAAATCCGGGGGATTGGGAGGAAAGAAAGAAATCCAGGTTTTGAACTTGCTGCTCTGTGCTGGTTATTAATCACATCCTGGTCTGGAACCTGGTTGAAGTGGTTTTCTGTCCAGCAGAAATTCTGGATTTAATTACTCCTGTGCCTGTGTTGGGTGTTTAGCTGTTATCTCCAGTGCAATGTGAGAAAGTGCATTTCTGATAGTGCAGGTGAACCTGGAGAGTCCAGAGAAAACTGCAGGTGGTCAGTAATTAAAATATTACTTGATAGAGGTTACAAATGTTATAAATTCACAGAAATGGCAGTGAGTCACTGCCAGTTTAAAAATCAAATGTTGAAATTCTCTCAGTATCACTTAAAAGTGACGTTTTGCATTTTTCACTGAGGATATTACAAATATATTTGTCACTAAAGTCCTTCTGCAGTGTGTTAGACGGGAAATAAAAGTGTGGCAACAGTGATGTGGACACAGCCACAATTTTTATTTTCTGTGTTAACTCCTCCCATTGTTGCAAAACAAGGAGCTTGCAGCTTTTGATCATTTGCTTTGTGATTATGTAAAAGAAAAACCCCAACACCCACGAGAATTCACCGTAAATCCGGTGGTTGTTTACTGGACTTTAAACCAGGTTTTGAGAAATGTTTTTTTTTTTTTTTAATGCACATTAAGACCTGAAGTTTTCAAAATGGGAAATGGATCCCAAGCTCTCACAGAGGGTTTGTAAATGTGCTCTGAATCTGCTGCTTTTCACTAGGAATGAAGAGTGAGCCTTGGATGTGCAGGGGATGTTCCCAACATGTTGGAAATTTGTTCCGCTGGGGGTTTATTTCGGGCTGTTTTAATGAACCAGAGGATTTTTTTTAAAGGATTTGTACTGATGAATAACCAGATGTGGTGGCTGCAGAGCTTGTGATTGCAGCTCATCTCCTGGTTTGGGGTGAAATCTCCAAAGATGGGTGCTGGGTTAAGGGCTCTGACCTGTTCCAGTCTGCAGATGTGACCAGGGAGCTGTGGGAGCAAGGTGAGGGGTTTTCATGGAATGCCAGACTGATTTGGGTTGGAAAGGACCTTGGAACTCATCCCACCGTGCAGGGACACCTTGCACTGTCCCAGGCTGCTCCAAGCCCTCTGCAACCTTGCCTTAAACTCCAGGGATGGGGCAGCCTCAGCTTCCTGCACAGCCTGTGCCTCACCTCCTTCATAGTGAAGGATTTTGTAGATTTTTGATGTTTCAGTCAGTGGTGCCCCCCAGATTTTCTGAAACTGCTGCAGCTTGTGTTCTTATTTCGTTGTTTTACCTCAGCTTTTTCCTGGTCACTGATGAAACAGGATGGATTATGGGGAATTGTTTTCTTGCTCATCGTCAGCTGAGGAAGCATTTGGGGGATTCTTTAGTGTGAGAAGATGGAGAAGCTGGTGAACCTCGGTGGTCAGTCCAGGCTGCCCCAAAACAGGAGCCCACAATGCCAAGTCATAGTTGTGTTTGGGAGTAAATCTATCAGTGCCTGGCTCTCCCTCCTGGGATTTGGATCCCCACACTGTTCATTCAGCCTGTGGATGCATCGTGGCCGAGAGAGGAGCATCTCCACCCTGCTGGATGTGGGGATTTCTTGTCTCCCTCGGGCAAAGGCAGGAGGGGCTGTGGGCTGGAAGCAGCCGGGGGCGATTCCCCAAACCTGAGCCTGGCTGTGCCCAGAGCCCACCAGGGGCAGCTCAGGGGCTCTCCTGTCATCACTGAGAGTTCCTGCAAATTCCTGGCTTCACCTCACACTCTTCATCCCCTGGTGTTCCCTCTGCTGCAGGGAATCCCCTGCTGCTCCCTCCCTGCTTTGGGGCCGTTCCTGCCCAGCTCTTGTTTAAATAGGAGCTAAAGGGGCATTAATTCCCGTGGAGATCAGGACTCCCTGTCTGCCTGGTCAATTAGGAGGGCACAGGGAAATCTGTGTCTCTTGCCATTCATTGGCTATTACATTAAAAGCCTCTCTGCTAATATATACTTATATATGCAGCCTGCTTTATGTGGCTTTTACCACATATGAAATGGAGACGTTGTAATCAAGGCAGTAATAACGAGGAATGATTAAAAGTAGCTTCTGATTGTTTTGGCTTTGGTGGAACATATGACCCCAAGCTGCTGACTCCAGACAAAATGAGGTGGATGAAAATATTCTTGTTCCAGGCTGTGCTCATCCCTGAGCACAACCAGGCCCTGTCTGTGTCTTGTACAGTGAAACCATCCTGGCATATGTTAAAAAAATAAATTAAAAAATCAAATCTTTGTAAAGCAGCCAGGTTGATGGAGCAATCAGACAGCCCAAACCATCCTACAGGGATTCATTTCCCATAGGGATATTTGTGGAGATTACAAAATACCAAATTCCTCTGAGGTCTGGAAATTATTTGTGCGTCGGTATGTGAGATTTAAAATGAGTTAATTCAGCTTTATGGTAATTGGAGTGAGCAGCACCTTCTGAGGGCTGTGAGTCAGGGCTGGGGAGCTGAGTGGTTTTGAGGTGGCAGCCTGTGATGGGGGCACGAGGGTTCAGTGTGTTGGGGTGAAATTCACTGTGTTGGGGTGAAATTCACTGTGTTGGGGGCACAAGGGTTCACTGTGTTGGGGTGAAATCCACTGTGTTTTGGGGAAATCAGAAATTCTGGGGGCTGCAGCATCTTTCAGCTGATTAAAGAAGCCTACAGCAAACTCACTGACCCAGAGGGAATCATAAGAGCAAGGAAAAAACCAGAGGTTACAGTGATTTTACAGTAAAGCAGTGCAGAACCTTCTGTCAGCCCAGCTCTGGGTGGTCTTTGAGTTGGTGTCAAAATCTGAGCTTTTTTTTTGGGAGCAAACTGCACTGAGCAGCTCCTGGCAGGGCAGGAGTGCCAGGTCCAGTGCTGGCCCATGTGTTGCTGCTTCCCATTCCCAGTTTGTTTGGGAGCAAAGAGAAACTCTGTAAATCCAGCTGGGAGTGTGGGCAGCAGCCAGAGGGGCTGGTGTGGCTGGAGCAGCTCTGGGACTGGGCCTGGCTGCCCATCTCAGCTTGAAATGGGCTGAGATGTTTTGTATTGAAAGGCACAGCCCCAGCGATGACAATCTTGAAAAGTTCTCAGGAAAATGGTGTAAGAGATGGGATGTCAGTGATGCCTCGGTGCTGAGCAAGGGTTCAGAGGGTTCTTTTTGCTCGGAGCTCTGGTGCTCTCCCAGCTGCCAATATTTGCTCCTCCTGCTCTGTTGAGCGAGTTTGATCAATGTGCTCCTGCTTTCCCAGCGCCGCTGGGTTTAAACAAACCCCTGGGAATATCTTGTAAACTCCCTCCTAGTAAACAGTAAATAAAAGCCGTTGGTGTTCTGCCTGAAGAAATAAATATTGACTGGTTAGAAGAATGGAAGGACTTTTTTTCTGGGCCCCCCCCCCCCCCAAGAACTTTGGAAAGAGGACAAGGCGATGGATTTGGAAAAATCAGAGCTGCTTTTCTTGGATGTGCCAGCTCCCAGGAGATGGGTGCTCGCCTGGCTCCGTGCTGGGTGTGGCCGGTGCCCCTCCCGGGGGGACATCCCGGGGGATTCGGGATTCGGGATGGGGATCCCACGGGAATCACGGGGGTGCCGACACCCGGAGCAGCACGGAGGTGCCGTGACACGCTCCCGTTGTTACTCACGATAGCGGTCTGGGTTTTCCTTGTATGTTTACTTCAAGAAAGAGGAAGGAACTTTGAGCTTGTCTTTTGCTCAATCGTTTCCTTTCACAGTGAGTAAAACCGCGGAGTGGATGCCAGAGCTGGAGCTGTTGGGACATCGGCACAGAGGTGAGTCCTGCCTGAGTGTTTCACCAGCTTCTTGAATTCCCTATTTTAGTTCCCGCTGTTGCACCGGGAATGGCAGCGCTGGGAGAGCTTTGGCAGCAAACTACAGAGTGGGATTAACCTCCTGTTTCCCAGCGAAAGCCCAGCTCTGGAAAAACGGGGGTGCCGTGGGGGTTACAGGGGGGCTGGCGCTGGGAAATCCCACAGCACTCTCTGAGGGATTTCCCTGCGAGGAGCAGGAATGCCCGGGGAGAGGAGACGGCTGGATTGAATCCCTTACAGAGAAAATCCCATTCTGGAATTCCCCCTCCCTTGTCACCGGAGCCCCCTGAGCGGGGAGGGTTCCCCGTGGCCCTGGAATTGCCGGGCTGCGAGTCCCGAGCCGACTGCTGGGGACAGCGCGGAGAACACTTTTATAGGATCGGGGGCTGCCCTCCTCCTTCCTCCTCCTCCTCCTCCTCCTCCTCCTCCCTCGCGGTGTCGCCGCCTTAGGGAGGGTGGTCCTGCTCCTCCGAGCCCCAATGAGTGTCCTTGAGCTGCAGCGATCCCAACACCCCCTCCCCGTGGCTTTCCCCCCCGCTTTTCCCCTCCCTCTCCTCGCTGCTGCTCCACGCCCGTTGTCACTGGGGATGATCCAGGGTTCTCCCCTCTGCCTGGAGAGCATAAATACCACTGGGGAGCTCTGTGGGACTGCAGTTGCTCCGAGTTGCTGAGCCGAGACCTCGCACATCTCGCACCTCCCAAGGCTTATTCCATCCTTTTCCCCCCTCCTCCTCCTCCTCGTTTAAATATTTCAGATCCATTAATTTATTTTCCACAAGCAGGCTCGGAGGAGCTGCAGTTACCTGGAGGATTGGAAGGACTCAGCAAGGTGAGTGTGAAGTTTGGTTCTGAAATACGGTTTTGGGGGGGTGCTGTGAGTGCAAGAAACGACTCTTTTAAGGAGGCATAGTTTTAATAACTTCTCCAAAAAGTTGTCTGGGTGGTATAAAATAGCACAATGCTGTCTGAGCTCCCCTCACGCGTGCTCTGCAGAAGTTTAGTGCAAGATTAACAAGCATTAATCTCGAATGAATGGGAGGAGTTTGCAAGCCCAGCAGTGGATTTCTATGCAAATAAAAAATATCCAAGGGATGCTGTTGCAATCGCAGGGAGCTGCTACCTGTGGGCACATTTTCGTGCTCCTGTGTTTGTGCAGCTCTGCTCTCAGGTCCTGTGGGAAAGGAGTTTTAGTGTCACCACACGTGGTGTGTGTTACCAGTGGGTTTTCCATGTGGTTTTCCACAGAAACTCACCCACTTGGGTTCTGTGGGGTTGGATTGAAATGGAATACCCAGATGTTTTGGCATTGAAGGTGCTGAATCTGTGCTGTTCAGTGTTGTCCTGTGTCAAGGAACTTGCCATGCTTTTTGTCCTTGGAAGCCACCACGATTCTGCAAAGCTTGGAGTGGGTGCATCCCAGGGAAACATGACCTGGAGTTCAGTGCAAGTGGCTTTATTCCTGGACTTCTTTGCAAGTTAAAGTGGATCCCAGGCTAAAAGCTGATCCCAGGCTCACTCATCCTAGATCCCAGGCTAACTCAGGTTAGAAGCTGATCCCAGGCTAACTCAGGTTAGAAGCTGATCCCAGGCTAACTCAGGTTAGAAGCTGATCCCAGGCTAACTCAGGTTAGAAGCTGATCCCAGGCTAACTCCCCTGTGCTTTGCTGTTTTAGATGCTTTCCTGACATCCTGAGCTAACGCTGCATTTTCCTTCCCTGTGCATTTTCCTTCCCTGTGCATTTTCCTTCCATGTGTAACTGCACAGGCCCTGGGATGTTTTAGCTGCAAATGTCACCCATAACCCAGGAGCAGCTCCCACTCGTGTGCTGCACCAGGGAGGCTGTGAAAGCCCAGTGTCCCTAAGGAATAAGGTGACATGAGGACAGGAATGCAGGATCAGCCTGCATGTGGCTCTAGCAGCGTCTCTGCCAGGCTTCAGCTCTCCTGCTTTCCGTGCAGAGCAGACACCATCCATTAGCTGGGGAAATAGCTTTCTAAAAATAATCTTTCCCAAAGTCCAGCGCTGCTCTTTAACTCCCTCAGACCCCAGAAGGAGGCCTCCCATTCCTCCCCACTCTGGACAGGCTTTTCAGCATTTTTGGGAACCCTTTCCTGCTGACTCAGCCGTTTCTGATGGCTCCCAGATGCTCACCTGGCACCAGTGAGGGGCCTGATGTGTTTGAAGGGAGGTTCTGCTCCTCTTGAGCCCTTGAAATCATCAGAGCCTTCCTCAGCTGACTGTCAGCTGATGATTTTCTGTGAATATGTCAAACCCCAGCTCAAAGGCAACGTGATTTCAGCCTCCCTGGAGGAGGAGCTGCTGCTGCAGCCTGAGGCATCGCCCCTGCCCTGCAGGGCACGGGGCTGGCTGGGCTTGATCTGAGATCTGAGGGTTTCTTTGCACCTGGGCATGAGGATATTGGGAGGCAGAGGGATGGACATCTGAAATCCGTGAGATCTTTCTGAAACGTGAGCATCCTTCAGCTGCTCCCCATGAATCTGGCCAGGGAGCTCTCTGATCCCTTTATCCTTCCTTGAGATGCTCAGCGCTCCTCACCCCAAAGCCAAACAGAGGAAGGGACTTGCACACCCCGAGTGAAATAAGATAAAGCCAAAGTGACCTAATTTTAGAGAGGTGCTGGTGTCCTTTTGCTGGCAAATGGGACGCAGGGAAGCACATCCCGAGGAATAAAGCTCCATCTGTTGGGAGGTTTTGGCTGCCTCGCCGAGCCAGACGCGCTGGCCTCGCTGCGGAGCCGTGAGCGGGGCAGCTCCTCCGGCTCTCCGAGGCTACAGCTGATTTTTTCAATCTGCCCTTTCTGAAAGTTCAGTGTTTGCCTTAGATGGGTGGTGGATTTGGGCTGCTGTTCAGCCGAGGGCAGCCGGCCAAACGAGGGGTGCAACGGCCGCCTCTGAGAGCGGCTGTTCCTGCAGGGAGAGCTGCCGGGGCTACAAGGCCGCATTGTGAGTGCCCGTGGCACTGCAGCTATTTTTGAACCCTCAAGGAAGTGCCTCAAAGTAGGAATTGTTGCCTGAATTTGGGTCAGACGGGCTACAAAAGCAGCTGCTCCTTTTGCCTCCGCTGCCCATGTGCAGCCGGGTTCGAAAGTCGGGCTCCTGCCTCGGGGAGAAGCGAATGCCGCAGGCAGGGCCGAGGAGGGGATGAGGCCAAAGGATGTTTGTCCCCGTGCCACCGAATGTCCTGTCTCCCAGGTGTGCCTGGAGCTGGGGACAAGGCGCGTGTGTCCGCCTGGCTCTGCGGAGCAGGAAATGATGAGAAACTCTTACCCAAACTGCGAGAATTACATCCTGTATTGCTGTACCCGGCAGGGCTTAATGCGCCGCCTGGAGAGAGGCTCAGGGCAGCTGGTTTTCATCTGCCTGGACGTTCAGTCCAAGAAAGAAGCCTCAAACAGGGACTCTGTGTCTTTTGAGCAGTCAGCCAGCAAGTTTTTCGGGGGTTCTCAGTGCTCTCAGAGTTTTTTTTAGGTCCCTGCCTGTGCAAAGCACCTCGTTCTTGCCACTGCTCTCGGCTGATGCTGCTGTGCTGGGCTGGGGGAGCAGGGTCGGGGTCTCTGTGCTCCTGCAAAGCTTTTCCAGCTGGGAGTTAGATGGCTCTTCCCTGCTCTGGTTGGCTTCCAGCTCATGTGCTCTCAGAGTGTCCAAATCCCGTGTCACTGGATGAAACTTCTCAAGTAATTCCTGCCAATCTGGGGTTTGTTTCCTGCCGCGGCGTAGGAATGCTTTCAGCGTGGCTTTCACTGTCAAAAACAGATCCTCACCTCGTGCTGGAGGCAGGGATGGGGAAGCTTTCATCCAAAACTTAGCCCTAAGGAGGGAGATGCTGTGCTCGCACTGTCTGTGCAGATGTTTCTCGCCCTGGTGGGCTGATCCTGCTCCGGCCGCTCTGGGATCCCGCTGGGGAGCGGTGTGGGCTGCCCAGCCCCGCTCAGCACAGCTCGGCTCCTGGGAACGGCTCCTGGCCCAAATTAAACCACTCAAGGCACTCAAGGATCGCTGCGTGGATAAACCGGAGCGGGGGGTGGAAGCGCGTGGGAATGACAGGAGGAGCAGGAGCACCGTGGAGCGAGGGACGGGATTAAAGCCCGTTCAGCTCCCAGACCGGGAGCCTCTCTCGGTGCTGACGGCATCCGATGCCTGGGGACACCGAGGGCGGCTGCTCCTGCTGCTCCATCTCTCGCATCCCTGGCGCTCCCGCCCGCCGGGAAGCGTCAGCGAGAGCCCCGGTGCGTCACCGGCAGCGGGATCGGGGCTGCTCGGCCCCGCAGTGACATTTCCCAGAGCAGCCGCTCGCAGCGAGCCCGGCAGCTGCTCTGCTGCAGCCTCACAGCGGCTCTTGCTGCTCCTGACCGCCTCATCCGGCTCGCCGAGGGTTTTACGTCTTTTAGTCATCAAATAAAAGCGTTCTCGGCTTTGCCAGCTGCTCTTTGGGGGGATGGATCCAGGTGTCCCCCTGCCTGTGCAGGGCTGGAGCTGGGGGTGCTCAGAGCTGCTGGGCCCCGAGGGTGGAGCTCCAGCAGGGATTCCAGGGGTGCAGGAGGCTCCTCCATGCCTGGGAAGGGTTCACAAACAAATCAGCACCAGTAGAACTCCCAGGTGGAGCAAACTGAGTCCCCACCTCTCGTGGTGCTGCTCGGGTCCTGCTGTCTGTGTGGTGAGCAATCTTTGGGGAAAGCAGCCCTCTTTCCCAAGCTCAAATCTGGGCGCTGTGACCTCTTTGTCAAACGCACTGAGAGCTCGTATGGCACTGCTCTGACTGCCTGTTTCTCCCCAAATTCCAGCCCTGAGCCCTGCAAGAAACCCACCAGCACCTCCATCTCTGCTTCTGCTGGCTGCGGAGGAGGCAGCATGAGTCCTGCCCTGCCCTGGATCATCGCTCTTGGATGGGTGCTGCTGCTGACCAGGACAGCTGAGAGCTTCATCCTGCCCAACTCCAGCCACCTGGAGAGCATCCTGAGTAAATACCAGGATGGGGAGGCTCACTCCAGGTCCAAGAGAGCCATTTTATTCTCGGACAGGCAGGAGATCTTGATGCTCCACAATAAACTGAGGGGCCAGGTGTATCCAGTGGCCTCTAACATGGAATACATGGTGAGTCTAGAGCCTGGTACATCACTTTATTCCTACTTTTATTTTTTTCCCTGACTGTATTTTAGTTTTCCTTGCGGAGCGAGATGTGTGGCGAGTTTCCTCTGAAGTAAGTTTTTCTCAAGAGGTTTCCTGAAGCCTTTCATTCCAGAGTGAAGGATTCTTTAGATCAGGGGCCTGTTTGGGTTGGAAAGGGCTGCTGATGGGTCATCGAGTCCATCCTCTGCATAGTTTCAGGACTGGTTCCATTATTCATACAGGAGCGTCTGGCTCAGCCCTGGATGCATCTCCGGTGATGGCAATTCCCCAGCCTGCCTCAGCAGGTTCTTCCATTACCTCCAAGCCATAAAAGCAGCACATTTTCCCCAGTGTTTAACCCCTGCTCTCCCTGAGAGCTTTCAGGCTGTTGTGGGGACTCCACAGTCTGCCCAGGGAATCTTCCGGTGGTTTTTGGGTTGCCACCAGCTGCCCTCAGTCACTCACTGGTCACCTGAGCTTAGCAATGGGAGCCAACCCTCCACGATGCTCCTGGGACTCTGCACAGGGAAACAGGGCCTGAGGAATGGGGCTCCATCTGCAAAGAATTTCCATCACTGGAAACAGCTGGAAAGTTCCTGGGTGGACGGGTCAGTGCTGCTGGGTTTCGTAGTTCAGGAAACCAAAATAAAAGTTTGGTCAGTGTTATTCTCCCACTTCACAGGGAGAACTTAAAAGTTGGAGGAGTATGAAATATGCCTTTGCCACCAACAATTCACATGAATATTTTTTCTTCACCTCATGCCAGAGACCCTACTTTGAGCTATTTTTGCCATGCCATCAAAATATTACAGGGCCACAAAATGATGTAGGCAAATAATTACTTTTTGTGTGCCCTTTCCCAGTGTGCAAATGCAGTTCTGCCCAAAGCCAGCCTGACTCCAACGCTGTGCTCCTGCTGACGGGTCGAGTGATGGATGACTTGCTAAGACCGTGTTTAGAAGGGAAAAAGAAAAGTACACTTAGAGGCAACATAAAATTGTTTGCCAGCTGTGCTGAAGTGAGGGCTGCAGATGGAAAATCCTGCCTTTTGGGGCTGCAGGGAGAAGGGAAAGAAGAAGGGGATGGTGAGGAAGGACAGCTGTCCCTCTGTCCCTCTGTCCCTCCGCCCCAGCTGGCTTTGGGTGCCGCTTTTGCCAGGAACGCTGTGCCTTTCTAAGAACCAGGGATTGCATCCCTTTCTGGGCGGCTCTCACGTTATCCTGCAGGGAAGCACTGCCAGAGGAGGCAGCTGGATTGATTTCCAGAGGGTAAACTCCCAGTGTGAGCAAGCCCCAGGTGTTTTGGTTGGCCGTGGGGCCGGCAGAGCCGCCGCTGCCGAGTGTCCGCGGCCCGGCCGCTGTTTGCACTCCTGTGTTTGCCTTTGCTCAGGGGGCTTTTCTAGTGGCTTTGATGGCTGATTGAGGGCAAATGAAAGGGCCTTGTGTGCTCTGGAGAAAGGAGCTGAGTATGAGATGGTGCTGCTTGGAAGGGCCATAATCAGCCTTTCATGTGCTGGTGTTTACCCAGCATGGCTTGGAAATGCTGAAGGGGAGTTTCTCTTTAATCCTTTGTCCTGCAGAGGACATTTCTCATTTGGACTCCTTTAAGAGGATGGTCTGTCTTTAGAACCATAGATAAACTTCCCTCTTTCCCTTTGGTGCCAGAGTGGAGCGTCACTGGAGATGTGCTGGGATAATTTGGGTTGAGTAGGTAGAGCTTGTTCTTGCCCAGCAACCTCCAAATGCTCCCTTGTGAAAGCCCTTTCTCCCAGCCCCATATCCGATGTATTTAAGTGGTCTGAAATGGAAATGAGACCTAATATATTCCCGGAAAAGGACATATTTAACTGCTACTGGATGAACTTTCAGTTGCTGGGCATTGTAAATAAGAAAGCAAGAACACAGTGAGTCCTATGACTTACCTAGAGATCAAAAGAATTATTATATACATATGGGAGAAAGGCAAAGTGGACTGAAAAATGAAGAAAGAAACAGTTTAGCTGCCGGGTCTGTGTAATTAAATGAAAGCTGGCACAGGTATTCAGTGCTAATGGAAAATGAGTGAGCAGGGCACAACTTCTGACAGAGCTGGGCCAGTTCACAATTACCTGAACCCTCCAGCAGCTCCATGATCGACACTTCCAGCGTGCACTTGGAGTGCTTAACAGAGGTGGATGGGGGCCAAGGCCAAAACAAACTCCTTGTTAATAGTCCCAGAGTGAAAAGGACATAACGGACCCAGAGGAAAAAGGACATAACAGATCCTAAGGCAGGGTGACCTTTTAAGATGGCTTAGTCAGATGCTTTCAGCAGTGATGAAAGGCAGATATCTTTCCTCTTGCGGCGGCCTCGCAGACAGCTGGATAAAGTAAAATTGTTCTCAGCGCACATTGCTGGAAGGAAAATAGTTTGTTTTCATGTATAAGGTATGCATCCTTCCTGTCAGCTGTAGGGTGGTGGCTCTCCCTGTCAGGATGGGATAGTGTTTCTGTGGGGGTTTGCAAAAAGCATCTCCAGATCTCTGCCAGGACCTGTCAGTCCTGGAGCCTGATGCCGCTTTTAAAAGGAAGCTGCCAGTACTGCAGAAACGTCTGAGCTGGGGAGGAAAATGAGCGGGTAACCTGATCACTGCAATTCAGGTGTCTGGCTTTGGCTTTGCTGGTTGGGCTGAGTGAGCAGGCTCCTTGTGGGATGCGTTATTAGATCTGTGTGTGTGCCACGCAGGGCTTTTACTCATACACTGATCACTCCTCTTTGAAAGGCCGTTATAAATTTGCAGGAGTGAAAAAAAAGAGAGCCCACGTGCAAAATCACTTGGAATCACACACACCCAAAGAATTCTCAGCCTCTGCTTCTGAGGGAAGCTGAGCACAGGCTCGTTGCCCCTCTGGCTTCCTAGATACTGCTTTGAATATTGGCATAAAGAATTCCTGCAAGTATAGCTGGGAAAGTCTGAAATCTCTTTTTTATTTTTTTCCCCCTTATGTTTATTGCTCTGAAATAATTCCAGCCTCCTGACCGCATTCGCGTCTGAGAAGCAAGAGGCAAATAACTGCTCTAATTTCGATGGGATGGCTTTGTAATCCGATGCCTGCAGGAACGAGCTGCTCTCCTGCTGCAGCAAAAAGCCGTGCAGAGATGCAGCTCCTTCCCAATTACCTGTTGAGTGTCTTTTGTCCGAGTTCATTTATTTTATCCGCAGGCATCAAAGGGAGATGTGAGGCGTGCGCTCGCATTAATTCCCATTTAATGGCCTTTTGCTCAGGACGTCTCTGCATTAAATTAGGAGATTTGGAACATCTCCGCCTCCGGGGCTGCGGGGGATAGAGCTGGGTAGAAAGTCTGAGGAGCTCGGAGTGCAGAACGTCTTGGGAGAGTTTCTGTGGCTTTTGTGCTGGATGGGAGGGCAGCTGTGGAGTGGGAGACCACAAGAAGCTGAGCATGGCTCTGAGAGGCTGCCTGAGCACAGGGCTGGGGATGTGTGGTGGGTCTGACCCCATCACCTCCCAGGAGCTGCAGGGCTGAGAAGGAAAATGGATTTGTTCCCAGTGTCAGAGCTGTGTCCACACTGGGCTTCGCAGACTGACGTGAATTTGTTTGCTCACTGCTCAGTCCAAAGCTGAGCTGAGAGCTCGGGGCAGCTCTGGGATGCTGCTGGAATCTGGGCTGCTGGGAGTGCTTCATGATAAGCTGCTCTGGGAGGCCTGGGCCGTGAGCTCAGTGAGATGAGGTCATGTTTGCCTCACTGAGATAGTGGAGACACCGAGTTCCAGGAGACGCTGCGTTTTCCTATCCAGAGATGTTCAGTCCCTCCCCATCCCAGCTCTAACTGCCCCAGGCGGTGTCCACATTCACTCACAATGAACACTTGATGGTTTTAAAATGCATTTGAGAGCTTGGATGCCCTGCAGCCCGCCAGGCTCTGACAGGTCCTTTGTAAAGTTTGAGATCACAAGTTGCTTTTTTTCTGGAGAAGACAGGACTTGGAAAGAGCAGCTGGTTGTGGTGGTAGATGTCCAAAGAGGACAGTCTCGTGCTGGCACGTGGATGGGCTGGATGCACATTACAAGACCTCTCTTCTCTTTGGTTTTATTCGCAGGAATGTGCAATAGTATTTTAATCCCAACGAATGATCCTCTAAGGGCTGCTCTGAATAGAGCAGCTGTCAGTAATCACACAATGGATTCAGGACTCTGGCTGCTGGGCCCAGCAAGTCTGGCCTTTAGAACAAATCCTCTCCTGGGCAGCAGAGCCAGCAGAGCCAGCAGAGCCGCTTTCCTGTTTGCTTTTGTGTCATGTTGGAGCTCTCCTCTGGCTCACAACCGGCTGGGATTCGATGAGGAGTGATCTCACCCCAGCATCCTGCCCTCAGCAGGAGCAGAAATGGGGTTTGTCACTTCCAACGTGATGCCTCTTTCAGTGAGAGTGGAAAAAGCTTAAAAACCCTGGGACTTTGCCATCTCTGATGTATTTCACTGCTTCCATGGTGGACTCTCAGTTATTCTGGAGGAGAAGGGGTGGTGAGACTAAGAAACTCAGATCCATAATCCTTGATTAAGAGGTTGGGCCAAAGATCTCCAGCTGTGGGGTGGTGGAGGTAGGTGAGGTCTCCACTCCAACAGCTCTGCACTGCTGGAGTTCCCCTAGGTGGGAAAGCCTGGAGATACCCTGAGAGTAAGGACAATGGATGAAAAATCATGCTGGGACACATCAAACAACTGACTTTATGTTAGAGCTCTTGCAGGACTCAGAAATATGAGTCATGTTGGAGATCATGGGGTCTCCAACCTCAAATTTAAATTTTTAGTTTTTTAATATGTATTAGAAAAACAAGTGACAAGAATATCCTGTGGTTTAGGGTGGTTGATGTGTTCTTGAGGTCTCCCCATGCAGGCGTGTGTGTTTTCTGATGCCCTGAGAGAAGCATTCCCTCAGAATCATGGCATCAGCTGGGGAAAAATATAGACCTTTTAGTGCCCTGGACTTTGGTGGCAAGGGACCAGGTTGAGAAATGTGATTTTAGCACAGAAATGTGATTTTAGCACAGAAATATGATTTTAGCACAGAAATGTGATTTTAGCACAGAAATGTGCTGGTTTCACCTGGACAGGCCGGACATGGGGGGTCATCTGTACCTTAACCTTTCTCCACTGACTGCTGCTGGTTTAATCTCT
>JAHLSL010000036.1:718906-756043 GCA_025920805.1 Petroica traversi | reverse complement strand
CCAGCAGTGCATCTGGGACCACGGGCCCAGCGACCTCATCAGGTCCATCGGGCAGAACCTGGCTGTTCACTGGGGCAGGTAAGGCTTGGGGGGGCTGCAGGGACATTGCAAAGGGGGATTTAGGGGCCCTCATTGAGAGAGGTTTGTTATGTTTGGTAGAGGGGAGAGAGAGGAAAGCTGGGGGTTGTTAATTGTGGTGGCTTCAGTGCCCTGCAGAAACCTTCCACTGACATCTCCCATGATTTGGGCTCCTCCATCCATCTGGATCTTGGGGTAGCACCCCTGTAACACACTTAGAGTCACTCCTTCTCCTGAAGTCTGAACCCTTGCTCCTAAATTTGCTTTTTAAGGGGCAGGTTCTGCCATCACGCAGAGAATCAGCTGAAGGCTGAAGTTCCTCAGGAGCAACGTCTGGATTCAGCTCAGAATTTCGTGTCTGGATTCAGTTCAGAATTTAATTATCTCTCGCTGTGTTTTCCATAAATATTTATCTGGCTCCTGATTTTTCTTTACTGAAAACACTTTGCAGGGTTTTGGTTTTTTTTGAAAATTCCTGGGACAAGCTGTTAAACTAGAGTCATTAACCCAGTTAGGAAAGCTGACATTAAGGCTTCCAAATGGACTTTCCTCTCCCTCTCAAAGTGAAATTTGTTTATTGTGAAGCCCTTGGTTTCAAGCTTGTTATAGGTTAAACCTCCTTTGCACAGCAAACATTTTGTTCTTGCTCAGGGCCCCTGAGCATTTTCCCCCATTTCCTGGGTGGGAGTGCAGTTATGTTTGTTGTAAATTGGGCAGAACTTTGTGGACAGCAAAGGAGATTTACTGGTGTGAAATCAGCCTGATGTAAAAATTGGGACAGTTTTAATGATTGGAAAGTAGAGTGGTTAATTCATTGGAAACAAAGTCAAAAGATCGTGCTGTTCTTGGCTGTCCCACAAGAGCTCAGGATGGCCATGGGTTCCTGATGGAGGAAGATCCAATCTCGCTCCCTTTGCGGTCCCTGAGAGGAAAGAAAAATCAGAATTATCTCAGCTTTTTCAGGAACGGGCCATAACTTGATTGCCTCCATTTCCTCTCCTGCAAAATAGGATTCGGAAAGTATTCGCTTCATGACATCACGAGATGGATGTTTTTAAAATGCTTCTAATGAATGATTTTTTAATGAAAAGTTGGCTGAAAGGATAAGCTCCAGTTGGTAATGATATCATTTGGGTTTCTGGCAGCCTGCTCCATGTGAGCTGTTGAAAGCAATCAAAAAAAGCAGTGGGTTTGGTACAGTTTGCAGATCGCTCTGTTTGCTCAGTGAGTTTCTACAGGGAGTTTTGACACCTTTTGTGCCCCCCCAAACAGCACAAACAGCATCAGCACTGCCTCAGACCATGGTCTGAGATTGCACACAGGGTATGGGAGGCTTGGTGCAGGGGGAAATTGCTGCCAAAAAAAGGGGGGATAGGAGTGCAGTGCACCAACGACTCCACAGCAGCTCCTGGTGGGATGTGAGTGAGGAAAATCCCCCTCACTTTCAAAGTTCTTCCAGCGAGTGAACTTCCAGATTTAGCAAATTGCCCCATGGTAAAAGAGGTACACGATGGCTTTTGGTTTAAGATGTTTGGCAAAGCCTGACTTCTGTTTACTTTCAAAACACAACTTTCCGCCAAACGAGAAGTTATTTTGTAGTTAGGTAGAAAAGTGAGAGGGCATTTTGGGTCAGCAGCACTTGAGGATTGTGTCAAACCTATAAATAATACAGAGCCAGGTCAGGCTGTGAATTTGAGGGGAAAAAATCATAGAAACACACAACAGTTTGGGTTGGAAGGGACCTCAAAAATCTTCCAGTTCCACCTACCCTGACACGGGCAGGGCCACCTTGCACTGTCCCAGGGTGCTCCAAGCCCTGTCCAACCTGGCCTTGGACACTTCCAGGGATGGGACAGCTTCTCTGGGCACCCTGTGCCAGGGCCTGCCCACCCTCACAAGGAACAACTCCTTCCCAATATCCCATCTTAACCCTTCATCTTTAACATTAAAAAAAAAATTTTTTTTTAATATTTGAAAACTTCTACCAGGACATCCTGATTCCAACTGCCTTTCCCCCTCTCAGGTATCGATCTCCAGCGTTCCACGTCCAGTCCTGGTATGATGAAGTGAAAGATTACACATTCCCATATCCTCACGAGTGCAACCCGTGGTGCCCTGAGAGGTGCACGGGCGCCATGTGCACCCATTACACCCAGGTAAAGGGGTTTGGAACTCCCCACATCCCCCCTGTGTCTAGATTGGGGTAAATCCCTTATTTTCAATAACCACATTTCCCTTACAGATAGTCTGGGCCACCACCAACAGGATTGGCTGTGCTGTGAATGTCTGCAAGCAGATGAATGTGTGGGGAGAGATCTGGGAGAACGCCGTCTACCTGGTCTGCAACTACTCCCCCAAGTAAGGCAGAACAGCTCCCCAGCTCCCCCAAAACCTGGCAGCTTGCTTAACTAGCTCTGGGGAAGAGATTTCAGGCAGTCTAGACTGGTGGTTGTGGCTTTAAATTTTTTTTTTTCTTTAGACAGCAGCACAGGGCTGGTTCAAAACTACTGAGGGCTGCCTGGAAAACTGAATGAGAGGCTGGAGCTTTGATGTTCCTGCCATGGGAAGGGAAAGGAGGAGCAGGAGATGGAGCTGGCGTGTGCTGCTGAGCAAGGCTTGCTCTCTGCTGTCAGAGAGTGGGAAGGGATGAGGTGGTGGTTGGTGCCAAAAAAAACCCTGAAATAACTGCAGCACTCAGGATTGCACTAGCTCAACGGTTTGATTAAATTTCAAAAGGAAAATCATATTTCTTGCCCTACTACGTCCAGGAGAAGTTTACTACCTGGCAGTGGAGGTTAATATTTTCTGGTTTAATGCCTAATAGGAGAAACATTCCCACTCTGAGCCCTTGGCAACTTAAGATTTCAAAACAAAATGAAATGGGGAAATCTCTCTATGCAAACGGAGTGCCTTGGGGAGCACCTGACTTCAGGGGGTCACAGTGCAGAATAATGCAAAGGAAAAAGAAGCGTGGGGCTGCAGCTGCTGTGTCCCAGGAGAGCTTTCTGGGTGGGGTCCCTAAGCCCCTCTCCCCACGCCAGGTGAGCACATTTTGCTCATGGTTTGGTGGGATCTCCTGAGGGAGAGCAGCATCTCCCACAGAACCCCCTCAGCAGGCTGGGCCGTTTGCACGTCATCCATTCAGGGCTGCTGCATGGAAAAACACTTTATTTCTGCAGCTCCTGCTTAATCTTTGCTCTCTGGCATCGGTGCACATTGTCCTCATGTAGCCTTATAGGTGGAGACAGCTGAAAGAGCATAACCCAGGAGTTTACAGCCACGGCTTAACTCCGGCTCCTTCAGCCTCCTCATCCCCTGAAACTCGCAGCACAGAGAGCCAAAACGGGCTTTACTTCTGGGGAATTTCTTCAGCAAAATGCAGTAATCCATTGATTCATTTCTGTTTACATAAGATCCCGGTGTTTATATTGGAATTTAATACAAAAACGATAGGGAACACAATTGATTTAAATGTCGTTTTAGGGGTGGACTGAGGAGGAATATTTTTCTTACAAGGCCGATTGTTTAGTCTTTATTTAGTCGCTCTGGGCCAGGATGGTGTTTCTGGTTTTGGAGACTTTTGGAAGGGTGTTGGGGTGTCTGAAATGTGCTCCTTTCTCCCGTGCTCCCAGGGGCAACTGGATCGGGGAAGCTCCGTACAAGACCGGCCGTCCCTGCTCCCAGTGCCCGCCCAGCTACGGGGGGAGCTGCCAGAACAACCTCTGCTACAAAGGTACCTGCTGGGGGCTTGGGCCACCCTCTGGGGTGGGGGAAAAGTGTGTGGGACCTTCTAATTACAACCAGCCACAGCTTTACGCCCCTTTTAATTGGCCATCCTCAATATTCTGATATCAGGACGCGTGAGAAATTTTCAGCCGCTGTAAGTGAGGATCCCTGAGCTGCTGAAAATCTGGAGCTGGGATTGAGCACGTTTTCCTGGTGGAAACAGAGAGCTGGGATGGGGAGAGCAGCTCAGAGCTTCCGTGGGTTTGGCACGGGAGCTGCAGGGGGTTTTGAGCGCTGGAGGCTGTGGGCAGGAGCGATCCCGTCCTTGGAGGGGTTTTTTTTGGGAAGGGAATGTTCTCCAGTGCTTCCCAGAGACTTCGTGGGTGGGCAGAGCTGGGCTGCCTGCCCTGCTCCTTCAGGGGCTGGGGATGGAGCCTTTGCCTCCCTCCTCACCTTGGTTTTCACGGCTGCAAAAGGAATGTAGTGATTTGTGCCCCTTGGAGGAGAGGAGGGGGGTCCTGAAGGGTTTTTCGTGACCTGTGGAGCTTTTTTTGGAAGAGATGTCAATAGAGTAAAACATATTATTAAGGTGAGCCCTCCAGAGCAGCAGTGCAACCCTCAGCATCCAGAATCTCCTGGGGTCATTTCTCTCCTCTCAAGGGTTTTGCTTGCCAGAGAATTGGGCCCTTTGAAAACAGGGAGATTCCCTGGAGGCTTGCCCAGAGCAGAGGCTTATTTTGCTGCCACCATGCACTTCTCATTTTTTATCTTGCAGGGTTTGAGGGAAGGGGATGCCCTGAGGAAACAGGAGCCCTTCAGCAAATTTGTGTTTCCTCCAGTGGAAAGAGCTCAGTGGGAAACAAAGGAATATCAGCACTTTTTTTTTCACTAATTAGTGGGAATCCTTCAAATATTTTTTGTGAGGTCCTGTAAATGCTGCTTTATGCAGAGGAGCAGGAGAGGAGTGTCCTGGCAACAGCCCCATGCTGCATCAATGGGCAGTTTTGGATGTTTAAAAGCAAATCCTTGTCCAGCCAAATCCCCCCCCACAACACAGACATGAACTTGTCTGACTTCCCCACCACTGGGACCACTTTTATTAATTATTTTTTATCCCCTCTCCTACCAAGATCACCATTATGAAGACCCTGTGGTTGCTGAGACAGATGAGACCAACGAGGTGGAGATCCCGCAGGTGGTGGAACAGACCCCAGTGCGGTTCCAGCCCCCAGAAAACAAACCCAGCAAGCCCAAGAAAATCAGCCCAGAATCCTACATGAGTAAGACACAGCCTTTCTCTTTGTCAGCTCCCATGAGTTTTGAAGGTTTGGAAAGTGATGGAGGCTCAGGGATAAAGAAACTGGGAGGATGGAGGTGGTGCCTTCTGCACATCGAGCTGCAAGAGTTATGTGCTTGTTTCAGTCCTTTTGGAGAATCCCAGAATGGTTTGGGTTGGAAGAGACATTAAAGCTCATGACATTAAAGCTCATCCAGTGCCACCCCTGCCATGGCAGGGACACCTTCCATTGTCCCAGGCTGCTCCAAGCCCTGCCCAGCCTGGCCTTGGGCACTGCCAGGGATCCAGGGGCAGCCACAGCTTCTCTGGGCACCCTGTGCCAGGGCCTCCCCACCCTCACAGGGAAGGATTCCTTCCCAATATCCCATCCGTCCCTGCCCTCTGGCAGTTTGAGCCGTTCCCTGTGTCCTGTCCCTCCATCCCTTGTCCCCAAGCCCCTCTCCAGCTCTCCTGGAGCCCCTTTAGGCCTTGAGGCTCTGAGCTCTCCCTGGAGCTTCTCCTCTCCAGGTGAGCACCACCAGCTCTGCCAGCCTGGCTCCAGAGCATCTCCACGGCATCCTCCAGCAGTCCATGTCCTCCTTATCTCAATAAAATATCAGCGTACCAAAGCTCCCCTCGATCGGTAATCAATTCAGGAAAAGCTGCTTTTATTTCCCATTTAAAACACTCTACACTCAGCTCTTTATCCCCTTTGTGACTTTTCTGGGGTTTAGAGTTTGTTTCCCCTTTATTTCTCGCTTGGGAATATTTCTGAATTTTCTGCCAGTTCTTCCTGAGCTGTTTCCCAAACGCTGTTAATTAAAAGCCACTTATTGGGAGAACAAGGTGGGGCAAGCCTTTTCAAGTTTATCTGCCAGCATCTGGAGAGTCTGTAATTAAACGGGGAATGAGAGCTCTGCCTGCAGACCTGGGGCTGGAAATCAAAGCCTGCAGCTGTCGGCTGCACCTTCCTTGCTAATATTCCAAAGACACCTGTCTCAGGTGAAGGGCTAAAGAGGCACCAAGTGCCCCAGGCTGGGTAAAATCAGATTTTATCTGGCTGCACAAAAGACCTCCAGGAAAGATGTGTGGAGGTTGCTCATTTCTGTAGCTGGGGAGCAGGCTGAGCAATTTCCTTTTAAAAAAATGTATTTATTTGATTTGGTTTTTTTTTTTCCTCCCCAGCACAAGTCATTACCTGTGAAACCAAGATGAGAGACAAATGCAGAGGCTCAACATGCAACAGGTAGGGTGTTATTGATTCTTCATGGAGTGCTGAGGGAAAAACTCATCTGAATTTTACTCAGTTCTTGCAAACACTGATAGGCTGTAGTGGGCATTTTTTGTGACTTTCTAGGTGGATCTCTTTAAGAAAACCCCAAAACTCAGCCAAAAAAAAAAAAAATCCCCAACATTTCTCTTAATGCAATCCTTCACCCAAGCCTGACACTAAGGTGATTTTACTGAATTTATTCAGCCATGGTGACCTGCAGTTTCAGGTGTCCAAAATAATTTAATAAATTTTGGCAGAGTAATTTTTTCGAGCCTTTTTCATGCATTCCACTGTTGTCCGAGCCAGACCAATAATTCATGGCCTGTCTCCTCCCAGCCCATCAAGAACTTCTGGTGAAGGTTTCTGCAGAGAGCAGGACAGTTTATCACTTGGAGAAAAACCAAATCCACAGAATCTAAATACTGGTCAGGCTCTTGAGGAGGGTGGAGCAACAGTTTCAAAAAGCAGCTATTTTGCAATCTTGTTTTTAAAACAGGAGAGCGACGTGAAATGAATGGAATGACGATTAAATAAGAGTCAAAAGTCTGTTTTTCTTGAATTGTTTTTCGCCACCCTCAAAGATATTTATCTTTGCTAGGTACCTGTGCCCAGCTGGCTGCTTGTACAGTAAGGGAAAGATCTTTGGAACATTTTATTATGAAAGTGTAAGTACCTTTTAATAGCTGCTGGATGTGATTTGTGGGAGCCACTGGTAATGGCACAAATGAGAAATGCCAGCCACTTCTGGTGGGATTTGGCTTTTTGTATTCTCTGGCCATGGGGCTGTAAAATGGTGCTAATGTTGATTATCTGTGTTTTCCTTGTCTTGCTGTTGAAAAAAAGGGAAGGCAAAGTGATTCCAGACGTGATTTTATCAGGAATTGTCCTTAATGTGGACACCCGTGGAAAATGAGGGATGGGAATAAACAGGCAGCTCCTACAAAGATCTCCTTGTTCCTGTGGGCAGCTGTCACCTGAACAGAAACTTTATATAAAAACCACTGTTAAATTTTGTAACAAAATAATATCTTGGGCCGATTTCCTTGATCTTAAATTAGTAAGATGATTTATACATAAAGCATGGCACCGTTTTCCCATCAAAACCACCTTTGGGGTGAACAAATTTGAAGAGAAAAGATTTTTTTCATTTAAAATCAACTTTTCTTTCCCTATTCCAACTGTGACTGCATCACCCCTGGTGTGTCTTTGCCCTGCAACTTCTGTGATTGCAGACACCCCTCCCCTCCAAGCGGCGTCAGCAGAAATACTTTGGGTTTGAAATATTTTGTCGAGAACTGGAAATATTTCAGACTGGCTGCTCACTTCCAACTCTGCTTTTTCTCTAAATTGTATTTAAATGTATGGTTTTGTTATTGAAAAAAAAATAAGCTTGCTATTCAACCAGGCAGTGCTTAAAATAATAGTAATAAAAGCATCAGGCCGTGTTGGGAGAGGAAGATTTAACAACCAGATTCCAAAGGAGTGCACTCAGCTTATTTTCCACTTGGTGCTTTGGTGGTGGTTTCATTTCTTCCCCGTTTTTCACGTAGCAGTTGGGCAGCATTGCTTTGTGAATGAGATTTATTTGGTTTGTTCCACAGCACGTTTATTTATCTTGTCTCTTGTCAGTCCTCCAGCATTTGCCGTGCTGCAATCCACTACGGGATCCTGGACAACAAAGGGGGGCTGGTGGACATCACGAGGAAAGGGAGGACACCTGGTTTTGTGAAGTCCACCAGGAACGGTGTGGAGTCATTCAGGTACTGCCTTCACCTAAAAAAAATGTTGGTATTTGCTTTAAATAAAAGCAGATGTTCAGTCATCTTTGTGACACTGTGATCCAAGTAATTCTACTCTGCTTATTCCTTTTAATTTTTTTTTTGTTTGCTTGTCTTACAGGAAAAGTAAACCTTCAAATGCATTCATGGTTTCCAAAGTCACAAGTAAGTTTTAAAAGTTAAGGGGAGAAAATATCATTGCTGGGGTTTCATGGGGTGCTGGAAGACATCATTCCTTTCAGGGCCCTTTTTCATTTTAAGAGGTTGTGTCAAATGGTTCTGTATCACAATCAAACCCTGGAGTGGTGGTGTAGGGTGATCCAGAACCTTAAAGTGAATGTCCACCCACCATGGGCAATTCCACCACCATCCACCTCATTTTCCTGTGGGAATCTAAGGGGAAAACAGAGAAAAAGGTGATAATGGGTCGATTCCAGCAGCATCTCCTGCTGATGGGTCGTGGTGGGGATAAAGGGATGGAAGTTGAGCCATCCATGTACGAAAGCCTCAGTCAAGTGTCAGCACTTACAAAAACTGAAAAAAATTAAATAATTATGGCCAATGTCCTGGTGCAGCAATGTCATGAAAAATACAACACATGTGAAATTAGTTCTTAACAGTGAGTCATCACATTTCTGATGGGCATATAAATCAACACTATTCTCCTTTTTAAACAATCCCCACTTGCTGAATGTCTTTGAGCAATTCCTGCTGTGCAGAATCACCCCTTTGATTAGTTCCACTTGAGCCTCTTTCAGGGAGAACTGGAGGTGTCAGGATTTTTGGGCTCCACATCTGGAGCTGTAGGGAAACCACGTGTTGTGGATCAGCTGCTTGTCTCCTTGGAAAGCTGTGACCTTTTTCAGGCCACGCTGTGGTGTGGTTGTACAATTCCAGCTTGTCCACCCTGTCCTGGCGTCCTGCTGCTGGAGCTTTGCTCCTGGTGCTCTCAGCTGGGCAGGGGTCTCACCAAAGGTGTTGTGTGTGGCTCTGACTCGTGTTTTCTGCAGATTTTGGGTCTAACAATTTGCCTTCTCACGTTTCTCTTGGCAGCACAGACTCTGGATTGTTACGCCACAGTAGCTGAGCTGTGCCACTTCAAAAAGCCAGCGAGCCACTGCCCGAGGTAACACAAACCTTCTTGGTTTAAACCCTCTGTCCTGAGCAGGGCCAGCTTAACAGAGGGGCTGAGGGCCCTGAATTTGAGGGCTGGTGGGAGAGGAGCTGATCTTACTGGTTGAACTGGGGGAAGGGGTTGGGAGTGGGGTGTTTCCTCCTGCCACCATGCTTTCCTTGTAGAAAATTCACTTTATGTTTTTGGTTAATGGATCAGCCGGGCTGCACAATCCTGTCCCAGCACACTCTCATGTGTGAGTGTGCAGCAACACACGCCTTGTCTTTTTGCTCCTGCATTTACTGGGGTTTGCACGTGGTTTTCCTTTCCACCTTTAAGCATGGAAGAAGTTTGTTCTGGAAACTGTGCAGGAGTAAGTGACAGGATGGGGGGAACAAATGAATTTAATTATGGCCACAGAATTATGCAAAAATAGAGGTACTCCCCCTAGAAAGAGTCACAAAATCCCATTCTTCTGGTCCAAATCCCTCTACTTGCAGCAACAACCGAATGTCATCTGAGGGGAGCGAATAATCAAATTCACTGTTGCCACCTGCAGACCAGATGCAGGCACTTGAAATCTCCCAGGAATGCAGCTGGCCTTCCTGTGCAGCCCTGCCATGGAGAATAAATCTGAATCCATTGTTTTCTAGGATTTATTGCCCAGCCCACTGCAAGGACGAGCCGTCGTACTGGGCCCCCGTGTTTGGCACCAACGTTTACGCAGATGTGAGTTCAAACCTCTCCCCCTGCAGACTGTGAGGGTTCTGTCACAAAGCTGGGGTCACTCTGGGGTTTAGGGGAGAAAGTCAAGCTCTCCTGTGGTTATTCCATGTGGGGATTGGTAAATGGGAGTGAAAGATGGGGTCAGCAGGCTCGGGGAGCCCTTTTTGCTCTCCAGCACTGGTTTATTCTGAGGGACTTGGACGTGTCACTCAGCAGCTCCTTGGGTTGTGGTCAGTGGGTTTGGTGAGCCCTCCTGCTCTCCAGCATTGACTCATTCCTGGAGATTTGGGTATATCCCTTAACCTCCCTGAGCTTTGCGGGCTCTGGCTGTGAAATCTTGCACTTGCTTAGCTTCATAAAGCATTTTGGGATTTACAGATGAGCTCCAAAAGGGCTTTTATTCCATACCATCACACTATAGAGCTGGCAAAAAAAGACCTCCCTCCCCTCTCCTTGCTCTTTCTGGGAGATGAGCAGTTCCTGAGCAGCCAGGACAGAGCTCAGAGCAGTGGAAAGAAAGTGTGTGAGCTGGTTTTATGGGTTTGTTTTTGTGAGCTCTGCTCATGGGGATGAGCAGAGACTTGATGCTAAAACGAGGCAGAGTCATTTTCTTGAAATCTCTTAATATTAGGCCTCTAAAAACTGAGTCTGAATGGTTTTCCATTTGCGGGCGCCTGGTTATTTTGGGTTTTTTCCTTATTTTCTTTTTTCCATGGGGCACGGTGTTCAGAACTGCCAGCTCTCTGCTGCCCTGGAGCCTGTAGGATCACAGCTTTTGAAACCCTGGGGGAAGCAGTCAGCAGATTGTGGACCCCCAGCCTTGGGTCTCCCTGGAGCTTTGCAGACTGCTGAGAAAATCCACCCTGCAAGAACCATTCAGTAATTTGGGGAAGCAATTTTGAAAGCAATTTAAAAAAAAAAAAGAAAAGAAAAAAACCCCCACACTATTTTAATTTTGCTCAGTTCCAATGTTTTTGAAGGCAGAGCTGCACAAACAGGTTATCCTGGACTGGCTCACAGGCAAATCCACGGAGCAGCTGCCTCCCTGCCATACCTGCCCTCCTGCCTGCTCCCACCTGCAGGAAACGGGAAATAGTTTTCTTTTTTTTACAAAGGACAAACCTCCCCGAGATTACCCCCGAACAGGGCCTGTGATTACAAGGGAATTAGGTGAGGAGCAGCATCCCAGGCTGGCATTGCACTGACGCAAAAGGATTAGTGTCCTTTAATGAACCCATTTCCTACCGTCCCTCCCGGGCATTGTTTCATAAACGGGGGGCAGGGATGGTGGCTTGGGAGAAAAACAAAAAGCAGTAATAATGAAAAAGCATTTGGCCACTTCCTAGAGGGCTCGGTTAACCTCTTTTTGGACTACTGTGCCAGCAGGGGATGTGGAGGTGCTGAGGAAGTTTTGGGGTTGGTGGCAAAGCAGGTGAAACCAGTGGGGCAAAGAGTTTGAGATGATTGGATGGTGCTGCAAAGGGAGAGGTGGGGATGCTGGGAATGCTCAGAATGGGAATCTGAGAGGAGAAACAGCCGCACCACGCAGGGATAATTTGGGGAAAGGATTTTCTCAGCGAGCAAGGGCTGTGCAGGATGGTGGGAATTCACCCAAACCCGCTGCTGAGGGATCATTAAAGCAGGCAATGAGCTGGATGAGACAAGTGCTGGTCTGGGAGGGCTTTGGGGAGCCAACTTCATGTTTAGTGTGGCACCATCACGACCCTGAGGGGACCTGGGCTCCAACTGTGCCTTCTTAAATGAGTTATCTGAAAGAAAATGAAGCATTTAGCCCCATTTCCAGGCTGCACTTTACTTAAAAAAGCAGTTCAGGGAATTGTTCTTGAGGAAATTAGTGAGGCTGTGAAACAGGGATAGGGAAGAGCTAAATTTAGGGGTAAATGAATTACATGCAAGAAATACACAATGGTAAAAGTGGGCAGGCCTGGTTCTGGGGTGGTCATAGAACCATGGAATGGTTTGGGTTGGAAGGGACTTCAAAATTCATCCCATTCCATCTGGTGACGTGGGCAGGGACACCTTCCACTGTCCCAGGCTGCTCCAAACCCTGTCCAACCTGGCCTTGGTGCTGGAGATGTGGGAACTCCTAAGGATCTTTATGAAGGCTGAAAAAGACCTCGATAGTTCCATGAGACTCTGTCATTTGTCACTCTGCCAGGCTCCTGGTGTGACATATTCCTGCAGGGAAACCCATCCCCATCCCTGCTCAGGAGCGCTGTGGAGCCAGGAAAGAGAAGAACTTCCCCACTTTTGAGATAGGTTTTTTATCCAGAGCTCTGCAATGTTTGCTTGGAAGAGGATGGAGAAATGGATGGATGGATGGATGGATGATGGATGGATGGATGGATGGAGGGATGATGGATGAATGGATGGAGGGATGGATGATGGATGAATGGATGGATAGATGACTTCCATGAAGGTAGGAGTTTGTCACCAGAGGAAACAGAGTCAGGCTCAGGAGATTTGAACTTAATGATTAAACCAGCGACACAAATGAGGACATTCTGGGTGATTAAGCTCATAGTCAGAGAATATTGTTAATGACCCACTATAAAGTGTCATTTTGGGGTGTGTGCCTGGGGCTCATTTAATCAGGAATTGGCCTCAGACCATCCCGAGGGGCTCCACCATGGAAAACTGTTGAATTGTCCATACTATTCTACTCCTCAACTTGCAAGGGAAGGCCTTTTTGTTGTCATATCTCAGCCTCCCAAAGCTCTGCAATCAATTCATCAAAGCACAGCCCGGCCTGGGACATGAGAGGGCTGTAATCCAACAGAGTGATAAGGGGAGGTTTGGGGTAAGGCAATAAAAAGTCTGTTGGTCAAAGCTTTGAGTGAGCGGCGGAACAGCAAGTCCTGGATAAAAAAAAAATAACAGGAATGCTTTGAAAAGAACATTGTTCAGGATGTCTCCCACTGGAGAGGGTTGCAAATTGATCCAGGACAGTTTAATTTTACGAGCCAGTTTTAGATTTATAGATTTCCCACCACATATTAGGGCGAATTCACTGCATATCTTCCAAATGCAGCATTCCCTTGCTCCCTTGACCATATATAGAAGCAAAATCCCAAACTGGCACTCAAAACTCCGAGGGCTGCCAAGAGATAGGCCATCCAAAGTGATAAATATATAGGGGACAAGGCAAAGCTGCCATATATGGCTGTGAGAGGGAAGCAGCACAGCCCCTGCTGTAAGTATGCAATGGGAACAGTTGCACTTGGCACTGTTTTTGTGGTGCTTGGATTTTCAGCACTCAGGGCGTTTCTGAGACTGGGATTTTCACCTGCTGCAGGTCCCTGTGCAAAGCTGGGTTTTTCCTTTCTGTTCTTCCAGCTTGCTGCATGTAAACCCTGCAGAGAGCTGATGGCCAAGTTTACACTGTCCCTCAGCCTTCTCAGCTTCTGCTCCCTTTTCCTGGATGCTTTGGGGGCTTAGTCATCAGTTGTTACTGTTGTGTGTTCCTCCAGCTCTTCTGACTCGGCACATCTGGGATGTGCGATGGAGAAAATTTAGTCTTCCTGCAAGTGCAGTCTCCCTCCCCCTTTGATGTTGTCTTATGGGATAATGCCCATCCAAAGCTACACCCCTCAGTGCGTGCAGCCCTTCTGTCCATCCTAGAAAGAAGGATGGGAGCTGTCCCAGATAATTAGTGGTCATTTACCTTAATTCAGGAGGAGCGATTCCTTTCCAAGCAACTGTGTGAATAACCTTTGCTGAGGTCACTAGCACAGAGTTTCACCTCAGAGCTTTCTCTGGTGCAGCCCCAAGAGGCACTGCCTGGAAAGCTGTCCTCAATTCAGTCTTGGCCGTGGATAAGATGAAGAAGTGTGGATTCAGACTGGATATTAGGATGAAATCCTTTCCTGTGAGGGTGGACAGGCCCTGGCACAGGGTGCCAGAGTTCTCTGGATCCCTGGAAGTTTTCAAAGCCAGGTTGGACAGGGCCTGGAGCAGCCTGGGACAGTGGAAGGTGTCCCTGCCCATGGCAGGGGTGGGATTGGATGAGCTTTGAAGTCCTTTCCAACCCAAACCATTCCATGATTCTGTGATGATCTCACAGGTGCAGCTCCACCTCAGAATGATGGAAGTGCTGTTTGTCCTCTGTGGTGGTGGTGGATTTTCTTTCACCAGGGATTCTGACATACCTACAAGATCCAGTCCCTAGTTTGTCCAAAAGAGGGACAAAATCATTCCATTACTATTTATTTTTCTATTCCCCATTTTTCTCGGTGCTTACGGAATTGATAAATCTGCATATATAAAACATAAACAGTGTGTAAGTCAAAACAATTAAATATTTTTCAGAGCTCCAGCATCTGCAAAGCTGCAGTGCACGCAGGGGTCATTTCAGACGAAAGTGGTGGCTTTGTGGACGTGATGCCTGTGGAAAAGAAGAAAATCTACGTTGGCTCCTTAAAGAACGGCGTCCAGTCAGAAAGGTGGGGCTTCTTTCCTTTGCACTTTCCTCTTCTTCTCCAGGTTTGGATTGAAAACATTTTAAAAAAAGGTGAAATCGTGGATTTGTGCCACTTTTTTTTTCACCCTTTATCCTGGTAGGAAAGAGGTTGGAGAAATTCAAAGTTGCCTGTTTGGGTCCTGCAGTCCCTTCATTTGGTTGATTCCATGTTTGGTTTGTTTTCTCTTTCATTTGTCTCCAGCTTGAAGAACCCTTCAGATGGGAATGCTTTCCGGATCTTTGCTGTGAAGCAGTAAAACCCCCAGGAAGGTGCAGGTTCCTTTGGGAGAGCTCTCTGTTGATCTCCAGAGACGCCAAAGCTCCTCTGAACGGCGTCAGCTCTGCCCGTACCCTCCTTGCCAATCTCCTTCAGGGAATTCCAAAAGAAAAGGGGAAAAAATAATCCCCCAGACAAGGACCCCAGGTTCTGACTCAGCTGTTGGCATCTCATCGCACCCGTGCAGCATTTGTACCTTTTTGTCTCGTGTTTTTGTTTCTCTAGGGGCATTCAGCGACCATAAACTGTTCTAGGTTTCATTTTACCAGAGGTGTTGCCACGCAGAACGGCGGCAGCTCCGTGTGCAGCAGATTCAGGGATCTCAGCCTGGCCCTGGATGGTGTTTTTAGGGTGTGAAGCTTCTCCTGGGATGGGTGTGAGGATGAGCAGACTCGGGAGCGAGCGCTGGACACTTTGAGATGAGAAACTCTTTGAGAAGTTGCATCGTTTGGGGAGAGGACGGGCTTGGACAGAGTGGTTTTGTGTATGTTGGATGTGTGCAAAAGAGGATAAAATGTGGTGTTTTCCACACCACACACGCTGCTGGGTGAGGCTGCTGGGGCACCATGGCAGGGTACCTCGAACGATGGCGTTTGGGGATGTTCTCGGCAGCCAAAATTGAGGTTTTTTTGTGGGTCTGGAGCAGGGTGTACAAATGGTGGCAGAGATCCTCACTGCAGAAAATGAGGCCACCAGATCATCCTAAGAGCAGGTTTAGTGTTTGCTGGTCAAACACTCCCAGGTATTTTGCAGCCTCTGAGCAGTCAGAGAATCGTGGCTCCTGTGCTGGCACATCTCATCCTATACTCCACGCCATAACTTCACTTAAATGCAGTGTATTTGTTTATTCAGCAGTGCTGGTTGTTTTATAGTAGTGAAGTAGTGATAAAATTAATCTTATTTCTGCTAGGAATGGTTGCATTTATAGGAAGCAGGTTCACTTTCCCTTTGTGAAGCCCCTAGTGGTGTGTGCAGTTCTGAGACTTCGGAGATGTGGCATAAATTGGAGTAGATTTATTTTTCCTATTCAATTTGTGAAGATCCTCACTTTCAGTGTAAATGCTGTGCCCGTGAGCATTTGATAACCCGGATGGTGGGTTTTGCAAAACTCACAGGTGTTGTAATGATGCCATTCCATATTTTGATATTTTTGTCTTGCCGTGCACCCAAATGCATTTCAAAGCCAAGAGAAGGGCTCAGCATGAGCTGCTTATTTAAGGCAGAAGAATATTCTCTGCTGCATATTGGAAATTAATTTTTAGAATTGGTCTAAACACAGATCTGGTGGGTTTTTGATACACACACATCAGTCAAGAGAAGACAAAGTCAACAGTGGTTCCTCAGTTCTTGTAAATGCACAGTCCTTCTGCCCAATAACCAAATTGCAATATTGGACAACAAGTGGGGAAATATTTCCCTCTATTTGGCAGATGTCTCACAGCTGCTCTTACGCCCAGAACGTGTTTGGTTTAATCTAGACAGAAATAAGAGCCATCTCATCAAGCTCTTTCAAAACACAGACCAAAAGCATTTATATGATTAAACACTTCTTTAATTCTGTAAACACCATGAAATCAGCAAGGAAATGACATTTAAATGACATTTATCACTTGATTTATCCCACCACTGGTATTTATTTCTCTGTAAAATCTGAATTTGGAAAGAGGCCTTTTGTGAAACATGAAATTGGGGCAGCTTTGCACCATCTCCAAAAAATACTGCACAGAAAAGCTGCTTTTGGGGTGGATAGAGAGAAGTGACTCTTTGTGTTGTCTTTATGTAGTGTCGTCTTCCAAGGTGTACAGTATTGACTCTAGATAGGAAAAGCAAACTATTTCTTTCTCTTACTCAGAAAATTGATGTTCAAAGCAGCTGGAACACAACACGTCCTGGAAAAGGTGCTGGTTGGAAGCGTTTGAGATGTGGCAGTGAGGAAAAGCTTCCCCGTTCCTGCCCACTGTGAAGCGTTGGGGTGTTGGTGGTTCAACCCGTCCAACACTGCAGCAAGAATCTGGGACATCCTGGGCCAAATGGGCTGGGAATTGAATTGGAGAGAGTGAGAGGTGCAGTCAGGTTCATGGGGAATGCAAGAGCACATAAAACACCTCGGTTCCAGTGTAGAATCCATGAAAGTCATGGATGGAAGGCGATGGAAAGGAATGTGAGGGCTCTTGGAGTAAAACCCAGGGGATTACTGTGAGCACATAAAAATCCCAACAGCTGGGGATGTACCTAGGTGACAGAAGGGGGACAAGGGAAGGGTTATTATTCCAACAGAAATATCCTAAAGTGCTTAATTCAAGTTAAAATAGCGTATTTTTATCATCAGCCAACTGGTTTGGATTTTTAGAAACCGATGTTAATTTAAGTCTGTATCTGTTTATTTTTATATTTGTTGTACAAAAGAGAAATTGTGACTTTACTACACAAATATTTTTCGAGGTCCTGGGTGCTATTAACTTAAACATACCTCCACCAGAATTAGGGGCGATCAGGTCCTCCGAGGCACTCATGACCTGTCAGTGACTTCAATCACTGTGTGCTAGCTATTCATGAGTAGGTGGGACAGTACCAGTTTGTAGCCAAATTTTATTTCTGTTGACAGATTTTATTTCTGATTCCAAGCCATTTCTCAGCCTGCTTCACTTCAGTGCAGCTCAAAGATGCATCTCAGCAGGCCTGCTCCTCCTCAGCCCAGGTGTAGCCTGCTCAAACCCTCAGCAAAGCTGGTGCTACCCGGTTGTTCTTCTCCAAAAATTTGGGGTTTGGAAGCAATGGAATTTTCATTGCAGGACATCTGGCTCAGCCAAACCTCCAGGAAACACCACCAGGGTGAAATCCACTGTACTGGCGGGGCCTTGGCTCCACCCCTTCCTTCTTTTCAAGACCTTCAGCCAACATCTGGTTGAGGAGGCTCCAGTTGGTCACTTGTGCAGTCTAAATATTTAGGGCCAGTTCATAGAGTTGCTTTTCTTTTTTTTTTTCTTTTTTTTTTTTTCTTTTTTTTTTCTATGAAAAATGGTGTATTTTACTTCCTATGTATAAAAGTTGCTTGTAAATTTTTGTGTGCCTTTGCATGTTTTCCAAGGGGCCGTGGTTGTTTATAAACTAGATTTTTTTTTTCTAAATACAGAATTGTAAAATATCTTTTCTTCCCTACCCCCCCATTTTCTTTTGATTTCTGAATTATTTGTGAAATAAAACCTTCCCAGAATGAATCCTTTCCTTGTCTTTAATGCTCAGCCCAGAGTTGGGTTTGTGTTTAGAAGAGCTATTTGAGATTAATCCTGGGGACTGGAGCATCCCCTGGGGACCCCAAATGAGATTGGGATGTGCAAAGTCTGTTCCACAAACAAATAAACTGCCCAGTACCCAGGCATTTAAAGTCAATCTTTAATTAATGAATTCTTAATTAAAAATAAGAGGTATTCCTTAGTGAAACACACTGAGAATAAGGGAAAATCACTGTCTGTCTTTAAATCCCTGCAATGTAAGGGCTGAATTAAATTAATGGGTTGGAAATGGCGTTTAATGAATTCATGCTGCAAAATACAAGTGAGGGGAACTCCTCGCCACCTGGGCAGGCTGGTGTGAATTGTACCCTTCTTTTCTGAAAGGAAAAGTATTCAGATTTTGTAATTCCCCTCGAAATTTTCTCCAGGCTCATCCTTGCTGACAGCACCACAAATCAAACCAAGTTGTTTCCTGGTAATCCAACCCCATTTGGTTAAAGGAGCAGCGCAGGAAGGTTCATAATTCATCCTCCAGACAATGAGCACCAGATGAGCTTTGACCAAAAATGTGGGCTGGGCCATGGGATGGGGTTCTGATTGACCAGGCCAGGAAATTTTGTGTTTTCCATTACCTATACAACAAAAGTAACATTAAATCCAGAGATATTTGCAAGGCTGGGCTGATGCAGTTATGGCTGAACAATATTTCCCTGTAAATCCCAACCCAGGACTGGTGAGATAACATCATTATTGCCCTGACAGTGATTTCTGTCAAAGGGAAGTTTCACTGCTCCTGCATATTCTGAAATTCCAAACTGCTCATTTGAATTTACTTTGTGCTCTAATTCTCCCATCTTACTGCTGCAAAAATTCCTCATTGGCTGAAAATATTTGGGAAGGCTTTCATAAGCAGAGCTTAAAGGTAAGCAGAGAGGGGAACTGAGGCTGATGGTTCTTGTGAGGCTGCTCAGAGATCCCAATAATGGCAACCGTTCTTTGATATCCTATTTGGTGGTGCTATAAAACGTCCCACCCTGTGATTTGGAACCCAATGACCTCTAAGGTCAACCAAATCCATTCTATGATTCCATGAATTCTGTGGTAAAATTTAGGTCCTTGTTGGCCTAGAAAGCAAACCAGCCAAATATTCAAAATTTAGGGCTGAACATAACCCATCCCTTGGGTCAGCTTCCCATCCTTTGACACTGTCTCTGGTTTTGTCTTCTCCTGGTCTGAGCTTTGTCCTCTGCTCATCCAGGAGAAATTGGTGTTGTCATGAATGCTGTGAGAGAGCAACGTGGCAAACAAAGCTGTGCTTTCCCCCTGCACAACAGGTATGAAAACCAGGTGAGTGAAGGCTTAGGATGAAACACAGACGCAAGGGAAAATTAAATTATTTTTTTTTCCCAGATGAGGTTGGATTAAGATTCTTCTTTACCTCAGAAGGCATAAAAGCTGGAAGGCTGAAGGAAAGTAGAGGGGAATGGAAGGAGAAATCCACACGGAGCTGAGTGAGGGGTGGCAGATCTGATATTCCCACATTGCTGGGAATTCTTGGGGATCAGCAAACAACCAGGCTCTCCCTGCTTGCTGATCCGGGCAGAAATATCTCCTTGCTGGTTGTTTTGCCTTCTGCTGGCTGCTCCTCAGCCTGTGCTGAGCTCATCAGGGCCTATGTATAGCCGGGCATAGCTTGGGGTGGGTGTCCTTCCAAAAACCCACAGTCATTTATAGGATGTGATGTTTTCAAAGCCACTCTGCAAACGCTGAGTGCTCTCATTGGCACTAAGGACCTACTTTAAGGCACTTAGGAGGCATTTATGGCACTTCAGGGTGTGGGGAGAGCAGCGTAAAGAAGCCTCAGTGCAAACAGAAACCACCCTTCTATCTTGTTGACAGTGGTTAAAATTGGGTTAGGGAGTTAAGTCAACAGACAAGCTCTGCCTTGTGCAGCTCCCTCGGTGCTGGGGCAGCAGGGGAGGGCTGTCCCCAGTGTCCCCAGTGCACAGCCCAGCACACGGCAGGGAGGTGAGGTGTCAGAAGGAATACAGGGATATTTATAGCGGGTGAAAAGTCAGGAGGCTCAGGTGGAATATGAGAGCTGAGAGCAGAAGGCAGCAAAATAAATCCAGAGCTTTGAGATGTCTTACAAGGGCTGGTTCTGCCAGGTTTGGGCTCCTGTGGTTTGGGGGTTCTGGGTGACCGTGACCCCAAGGGGGACCTGCCAACACATACAACTCTCCTAGGAGTGCTTGACTGACACCTAAAGTTTTATTTAGCAGCTGCCTCAAGGGTTTTTTCTGCACATCTCTCTTTGGCACATGGGGAAGCTGAGAAAACACCATCTGTGAACTAAGCCCGGGGGCCAGGGACAAGTTTGTCAGAAACAGATCCCAAAAGCAGCTTAATTTCCCTTTCCACCAGCTGAGCAGGTTTTGTAGGATTGAAAAAAAAAAAAACCCAATAGAGATTGACTGTAGGAGGGGTATTCACACCTTCTTTTTGATGTGATTGTAGTGAAAACATGATTTATATCAATGCAGGGAGCTCCAAAATTGCATCAGTATGGGAAGAAACAGGCTGAAAAATCAGATGACACTTGGAAGAGTACAAGGAATAATAAAAGATGGAGACCAACCAGTAAGGAGCAGCTCAGCCCAAATGAGATAACGAGTCTGAACCATCACTTTATGGCAAAGGAGATAAAAGTGAAATCAGGTATGAAAGGAGGAGCACAACCAGCAAAGCAGGTGAGAAACCTTTCAGCTCTGCCTCCTGCTCTTCAGGTCTCTGGTTCAATATGACAATGTCTGGGTCTGAAAACATTCAACCAGCTGTGGGAAGCCCAAGAGGAAAGAAAGAGTCCTGAGAGCTAAAACAATTCCTGAGAAAGCAGCAGAGATCTCTGAGGATGAAAAAGGTGAGGAGGAGGATGCCTGAAGTGTGTCAAGGTACAGCAAAGGGAGAGAGGGGCCAAAGGGGCCCCGCTGGGAAGGGATGGACTTAAAATGTGGTAGGGAACTCTGAGACCATTAATAAAGGAGCAGATTATCTGTGTGCTCTTTTCCAGCCACCATTCCAGGGTTTTAAGAATGTTCTGGATGGCAGCACTGAAAATGAGATCCTGCTTTGAGTACAGGATGGACTAGAAAATGTTTTGGTGGTCCTTTCAAGTGTTTGGTTTTTTTCCCCTATAATTTTCAAGGTTAAAGGAAATATCCCATCATGTGGGAAGGGCCAGGATGGTGCACAAGCAGGGACTGACATTTTTCTGAGGGTGACACAGGTAGAGGTGACCTGGCAGAAGTGGCCTAGGTAGAAATGTGTAGTGTCACACCAGCCATGACAAAAAATAGCCATTGTTTTTTCAACTCTTTGTTGCCCAGGTTTTTGGGGCTTTTTTGGTTGGTTGAAGGATTTTTTTAGGTCTTTTGGCAGACAAATGAGTTCTGAGGTGTGCTTGCAGAGTGGCTCGTGGCCCTCCTGTTGTGTCTAGGGTAAAATACTGGGGACAACCCTCCAAAAACGCTGGCAATGGGTGATTGAGGGTGTCCCCTGGGATGTCACCAAGCCAGGCTGAGTGCTGGCCGTGCAGAGCAGCACAGACAGGGCTTCTCCTCCCAGGGCCAGGCGTGTGGCACCATCTGAGGACAGCCTTGGGGTGGGGAGCGGGAAACCATGGAAATCTTCTCCTCTCCAGAGCCATGAAGCCGTGTCAGGAGTCTGAGGGCAGCTGGCCAGCTCAGCAGGCTGCGAGTGCCTTCCCAGAGACACGAGGGCACTCGAGTCTCAAAGCCTCACAGCAAAACAGATGTGGGGGCTGAGTGGCCCAGGGCTGGGCAAAGCTCTCCTTGGGAGCAGCCTCATTATCAGCAAACAATGATCTCTGCACATCCAAAGCGCTCAAATGGGGATTTGTTTGGCCACCGAGCGTTTTAACGAGAGCCATAAAATGATGAAAACTTTCATGAGCTTTCACGAGCTCCAAAGTTTCGAGTCTAGACGGAGAAAAGGGCCTTTAGGAGCCAACTCTGGTGGATGTTGTGGACAGCTCTGGGTGCAGTTCCAGAAAATGATCCGCTTTTAGGGAGAGTTACTGGAAAAGTGGCCAAGCCCTGTCCCCTTGGCCGTGGGCACGGTGTGGCACAACAGGGGGGCTTGGACAGGACAGTCCCCCCTGCCCTGGGTGTCCTGCACTGACGCAGGAGGGAGCTGTGTGAGGTCTCTGCTCTTCTCTTACATAACTCATGACTTCAGATAAAATTAATGCCAAGTAGCCAAAAAAGGGATTGTGTGCGCGCTGCCTCTTCCCGTAAACCGAACACAGCGTTCGACTGGGATGGTTCTGCCAGTAAAATCCAGGTTTTTCCCTTCGCCGTGGGATCCAGGGTTAAAATTATCTGTGTCCCAGCAGGGCCACCCCTGGCAGCCTCAGTACTCAGCCTTTGGAGGGTCAGGGCCTCAAAAAAGCCCAGTTTAAACAGTGGCCAGGAAAGTTTGTTCAGGGAGGGCTCCCTGGCCCCTAACAACAGGAGCCTCCGTCAGCTCCTGCATGGAGAAAACACTCAAACTTTATAAAAATACCTCCTAAAGTAAATACCAGTGAGTCACAGATACTAAATATTAACAATTCATACATTGGGAGCAGAAATATCAGCAGGAGCTGTAAGGCAGGCCTTTTTCATGTGCAATATTACAGAACTGGGTGTGTGTCCCTCTATATTTTTCCTTTTTTTTGTGTGTGTGCCAACCTTTCCTATTTGAGTCCCAGGCTTGGAGCTGCTCTGAGGCCTGGGGTCAGTGAAACTGCTGGGAGTCTCAGTCCCACGAGAGGTGCAATTTCCCTGGAAGGGACCCAGGCAGGGAGGGTGTTGAGCAGAACTCCTCATCCAAGGGTCACAAGTGGGGCATTCCCAGGGAATTGGAGGGTCTGACTCAATAATTGCAAATTACAGATAAATTTGGGGTTTTTTTAATTCATTGACTGACCTTTAGGAAAAAAAAATGTCAACCTCAAACCAACCACATTGCATAAAATTTATGCAACTGCCCAAACCCCCAAAGCACTTTCTTTCATTAGGGATCAAAATGGAGTGAAAGCCAATCCTTGTTTTTGTAGTGAGGCAGTTTTAAGTAAAAAGTGGTTTTGTTGATCGAAATATATTTGAAAAAAATAATTAAAAATATGCTGAGTTTTAAAAAGTGAAATTGCCGTTATGTCAGTAATTTCTTCTCATGTCTGAAAGTGTGGCTTCTTAAAAGCTTATTGGCACTGCAAAGCATTAATGAAAAAATTTAATAAAATTTTTTTTTTTTTAAATTTTCCCAGGGTTTCACTGGTATTTGCTGGCTCATGTGGAGACTGAGATGCTGTCTGGGTGAAAAGAGGAACAATTTTTTTGGTTGTAATTGAAAAGGAGCGTCAACTGAAGAAACCTAAGAGGTTCCAGACAGAAGTGCAAAGGAGAAAGGCTTTTCTTGAGGAATGGAGCTAAAGGAGAAGTGAAGAGCAGGGACCATGGCAAGGACTCAGACTTGTGACCTCATTTTTGTGAAATCTGAGGGAAGTTTCACCGTGCACTCTGAATGAAAACCAAACCCCAAAATCCAAGGGGTGAGTGGAGGACAGGATGTGATGTGATCTTGATGCTTTGAACCCCTCAAATTTATTTTCCTTTTCTTCCCCACCAGAAAACTGTTTTATTCTGCCAGTTAAGAAAGGCTCAGTTTCACCACTGGAAATTCCACGACGCTGTGTCCTGGCTCTGCAGCCCATCCTGCCAAGCCTGCTGCCACCTAGGTGATCCCAAATTATTCCTTGCTTCCAGTTCCTCAGCTCCTCCAAGCTAAACCCAGCTTTGTAAGGACTCTCTGAGAGTTTTTAGCTGATTCATTAATTGATTTTAGTTTTTAATTTTTAATTTTAGTTGATTCATTAATTAGCACACGCATTAGCTTGGGAGGTAAGAGCTTTTTGGTCCCACGTGGCCGTGCAGGTGGAGGTTCTTTTCCAGGAGTGGTGAATGGATTCTCCTCTTCACATTTTGCTTTTTGAGTTGATCCAGTGCAAAGAGAAAAGGGACACTGTGGTTGTAGGGACAATGCTTCCCGCCGAGCTGTGGTGGTGCCAGCAAGGACACATGGAGCCAATTTTCCTTTCCTTTCAGCCTGAGGGTCTCAGGGGTGTGGGACATAAATCCATGTCCTGCAAATCTACTCCAGACAGATTCTCACATGGTGCTGAAATTGTCCAGAAATCCCCAGTATTTCTCCCTTCCCCTGAAAGCACCTGGAAGGGTTTGACCATGGGCTCTGCCTTCTTCCAGGAAAACCATCCCCATTCCATGGGATACTAGAGGGTGTCATTCTTCCAGCTAAATGCAGTGTAAAGGGGATTATCTCACCAGGAAAAGGACAGCCACGAGCAGCCTCGCTTTTCCTGAGCTAACGTTTGGGTTTTCTGGAAGTTATGGGCACCGTTCCAGCCCGGCAGCCGGGCAGACAACACAGCCCTTGTCTCTACCTCTCCATATCAACGGCTTCCCCGTGGACTTTCCTCGGGGAAAATGAATGGAACAGCTCACTCAGCTGGTCAAACAGCACAGGCAGCCTGGGAAGCTGCCAAGGATGACAAGCCTGGCTGAAAGCCCAGCTCCTGCTGTCAGAGCAGCGATAGGCACTGTCGGCTCTGTGCTTGATCACTGCCAACTCAATGGTCCCTCACAGCTGCTCCTTTTCTAGGCCCGGCTTAACCAGCCCCGTGCTGAGGGGTGCAGTGAGGCTTTGTGTCTCCATAAGCTGCATCCCATCTCTGCAGGAGCATCTCGGCTTTGGTGGACAGGTCAAGGAGTCATTCCCAAAGCAGAGGAAATCGGGATCCCAGCCACTCCTCTGGCCCACCGACCCCCCTGGGCACAGCGGTTTTGGCAAATGTGGGCTGCTCATCAAAGCCCAACATTAAGCTGAGCTCTGCTGTACCTTCTCATTATCTTCTGTGATCTCTAACTCTATAGACTGAGCTCAGGGAACCCCCTCACTCTGATGGTGGGGGAGGTTTTTCTGGGAGAGGAGGGAGAAAAGAAAATTAATGGAAGAGGAAGTAGAAAAGAACCACAGACTCATTTTTAATGAGCGTACTGAGAATTACTGTAGGTTTCAACATCTGTTCTGACTGGGCAGGAAGAGAGTATTGCAAAAAAAAAAAAAAAGGTGCAAGGATACAGATCCCATTTGGAAAGAAAGGCTCACCAAACCCTGTCAGGTTCTCATTTATGGAGCTCATAAATCAAGGCCTGAGCTGGTCATTGCAGGTCTGCTCCCAGTTTGCACAAGAACCCAAATTCTGCACAAATCAGAGGCTCCAAACCAGCCCTGCAGGAAAATGTTGATTTTTCTGGAGCTGTGGCATCTTTGAGAAGATGACTTTACAGAGGAAGGATTTCCACCGCGGCAGAATCAGGACAGGAGATGGCATCAGACCATGGACTGGGCTGTCCATGGCTGTGCTGTCCCCTCAGGCACTGAGAAAAAGGTGTGGCAATTTCTGCTGCAGGAAAGGGCTTTGACTCTGGCTCACCAGGTTTCTAATGAACGGCCATGGGTGGTCCTGGCGATTTGTTAAAGGATATTGCACAGAAATTTAAAAAATAGGCAAATGTGTCAGAGGAAGCCCAAAGGCTGGAACCACAGCTGCGTAATTCCTCTGGAAACTGCACTGTGGGTTCGCATCGTGATGCAGTTTGGTCAGTGCCACTCACCGAGCTGAAACTGTCCCTCTGCCCGGGGTTTTCCTCCCTGCTTTTATCAAGTTCTGCTTTCAGCTGCTGTGGAACAATGTCCGGGTGTCACGCTGGGATGAAGTGTCTGGCACCGACCATGCCCTCCGGGCCCGGCAGCACCTCTTCCCCAGCATAATCACCCTCGTTAAAGCTCATTAGTGCTAATTGAGTCAGCGGGTGATGGGATGGAGCCACACTTTCTGCTGCAGCCTCACCCCGCGGTGCCACCCCAGCTTTTGGTGTCTGAACCTGCTTTGGGGCAGGAAGGGAGTTTCCCATCCCAAATCCAGAACCAAAGCGTCATGGGACGAGGCTCGTGATGCACAGCAGAAGTGAGAAGGACATTTCCAAGTAAGTCTGGACTTTGGGGAGGAGTAGGGTGTGATAGTGACGGTGCTGATGGGGTGGTTTTTAGTCACAGCTGGGACAGTGGCCCACGCACTTCTCACTGTGCCAGGTCCTAGAATTAGTGCTTTAGGGACGTGGGTATAATTTCCTTGGTATTGGGTAACAAGACAGGAGGGAATAAAAATGGACTTTCACAAAGAGAGGCCATGTTTCCACAAAATACATTCTAGAAAGGCTCAAGGGAACATGACAGAACTGCTGCAGTTCTTGACTGTGTCCAGAGCAGACATGGAACACTCCATGGTGTGTGCCAGGAGGTGAAATCAGCCACCAAGAAATGCCTGTCAGCAGGACCGAGCTGCTCCAGGGCAGTGAGTGATGGATTTTGGACAGAGGGGCTGGGAAGCAGAAAGGCTGCTCATCTCCTTATGGACAAGGCCGATTGTTCGCTTCCAGCAGCAGGGGAGGCAGATGTGGGACACCTTCCCAAAAACGTCAGGGCTGTTTTTGCGTTGTTTGCAGCCCCCTTTGGCTGAATCAAGATTTCCAGAGCTTGTGCCTTATCACAATAAAAGCAGGAGCCTCTCACATCCTTGTTCACCCAGAGGAACCAACCTGAACCGGGGGTTTTAGAACCAGAGAAAGGAGCTGGAGCCTGTCCTGAGCCACAGGAAAGGAGCCTGCTGGATTTTCCTTCCTTGCTGGTGTTGGATCCCTGTGCACAGCCTGACTCATGGCTTTGGGAAAGAGAGACATCAGTGTTGCCTGCTCAGAAATCCAACTGCTTTCAGTTCACCCAAACCACCATGCTGGGCTCTCGAGTTCCTGGTGGGGGCGATTTCCAGATGAGATTTCCCATCACAGCTCATCAAAGCAACAAACAGTTCCACGTTTCACTCTGCTGCTCTTGTACTCTGCTTTACCCCTGCCTTGCCCTCTTTGGCACAGTGTCCAATTGCATCAATCTGGGGTTTATTTTTGGAATGAACATGAGATTGCCTGGAACCCGTCCAGAAACTTAATTCAGGCCACTCTTTTGATCAGGGAGTGGATAAACATAATTTTGTGCTCGCCTTTATCCCCCCTGAGAAAGGTTTTAGTCCATGGACAGCAGAGTTTGCAGTGTTTCTTTGAATGGCCTGGAACAGGGATGTCCAAGACATTTGAAGGGTTTTGATGCCTGCTGTAGAAATATTGGTCTGAGGTGTGGCCGTTTGCTGATGAAACCTTTTTTTGGATGGGAAAGTTGAACTTCTGACATAAGAATTTCGTGGCATTTCAAGTTGGGAGTCGACTTTTTCTATGGAAAGTTTTAGTTCCCTTGTGGGAAAATGAGAGCATGGCCAATCTGAATAATAAATAAAGTCACATACAGCTTGAAAGGCTTTTTCTGTGCTCGGGGACGTGGGCAGTTTCTCTGTTGCTTTACAGAAACTCTTCCACCTTGTGCCAGCTTTTTGGTGACATCTGCCCTGGAGGGGGGTGATCCTGAATTCTGACATTCCACGATCTGGGTTTGGACAGCAGGAAAGAAAGATCTTGGATTGTGCTCTGTAATTTTGGTTTTAGAAGAAATTTTTCTGCCTTGTGGTAGATCTTTTATCTCTTTCAATGTCACAGAGAATCTGGTCCCAGGTACGTGGGAAATACAATTTGCAATTCAACTTCTCAGCCAAAGGAAGGAGAATCTTGAGGGAAGTTTCATCCCAGAAATTTCTTTTTCCCTAATGAAAGCAAGCTGATACTGCATGCTGGGTTGGCAGCCCTGGGACGGGTGGTTATCCATGAGGCACAAACTGTAAATGGCTTTTTCAGGGTGTGAATGGGACCCTGAGTTCTTCAGGAACAGCAAACCCTCACCAGAGGAGCCCAAGAGGGTGTAAATTGGCACAACCTCGCTGCTGCTGCTGCTGAACCTGCTCTGTGCCTTGGCTGCAGCCCCAAAACCCCACACACCAAAGAGTGAGATGGAAAAGCCAAACCCACCCCCAAATTCGGGGGCAGTTGGCCTGGGGACAACCCCACCACCACCGACTGAGCTCCTGGAGGGGCTTGCAGGTCTCACTGTGAGTTGTGACATTGCTGAGGGAGGTTTCTCATTCCAACTGGGAATCCTGCATGGATTTGGGCAGAGCTGCCCTCTCCCAGGGAATCTCGTGGGCCTGGAAACAGAAAGAAGCTTCTTTCTTGCTGCTGAGTGCCTGCCTGCTCCTCTGAGGTGTGTGGGGTGTCCAGGGGCCAGCACCAGCAAATGCATCACCCCTCCCTCACTGCAGTGCTGTTTCCAGACCCTTTCTGCTTTGCAAAGGACAAAAAAATGCCTGGATGGAGCACAGGGCAAATCCAGCTGTTCTGCAGATGTGAAAGCACAGAGAGCCTTTTGGTTGTCTCTTTTTAAAGCAATCTGGCTCCTTCACTTCTGCAGCCCTCTGAGCCTGTCCCCCACAGGGGAAAGAGCAAATATTCTCCCCAAATTTCCCAGCTGGAAACCCAACTGCCAGAGATGTGTTTGAGGCTTTGCACGTGGATTTGTTTTTCGTGGTCTCAGGGCTCTCTGTGGGTGAAATGATGGGAGTAAAACAATTGTGAGGAGCATCAATAAAAGAGGAGCAGTGTTTCACAAGAACAATTCCATGGTGAACCTGACTTTGTTGCTGTTAATCTGTTTTCTCAGGCTGAATTTCGGTGCAGAGAAGTTCAAGGATTTCCTGTGTGCGTTTGTCCATTGGGTGAGCTCCATTCTTCTCTTGGTCTTCAGATTCCCTCACTTTCCCTGATGCTCCCCACTGGAATTGCAGCTAAATTGCACAAGAGGCTTTCTTTAGCTTGATCTGATGGAAAATTTGCACCTGTCTCGTGTTTTCTGGAGGTTTAAAGCTGAAACACGCTGTCCTTTACCCTTTCTTCCTGTTGCAAGGCTTTTTGGAAATAACCTCTATTTCCTTCTCTGTTCTGCTCTCCACATTGTGATACGCTGGAAGATATTAAACAACAAAACAGCAAAGAGGATGTGTTTTATATTATTTTGTTTATAAGAACACTCTGGACTGGTAAATAGCTTCACTCTTCGTAAGTGTTTTCAATTTTCCCTTTGAATTAAGAAACAAGTAATGCTTTCAACAAGCAGCTCTTCCTGGACAGGGATTTTTCTCATTTCAGGGTACACACATAATTTGAAAATCAAAATGCCTCCAGAAAACATATTTAGGGCACATGTTGTTTGGTTTGGGTTTTTTGGTGTTTTGGGATTTTTATGTTTGTTTGCTTGTTTTATGGGTTTTTTGTTTGTTTGGGTTTTTGGGTTTTTTTTTTGTTTTTGTTTTTGGGTTTTTTTTTTTGTTGTTGTTGTTGGGTTCATTTTGGTTTTGTTTATTTTTTTTAATTTAGAGCCATGCAAAATCCAAACTTTGACTATAAAGACATGACTGCTCACAATGCTGAGTGCTTCGTGCTGAGCAGAATGCCCTTCAGTTTGGGAACCTACAGGGGATCTGTAAAAAGACACAGCAACCCCAAAAAGTCACTTGCAGGAGAGACTTCACTCAGTTTATTTCTTATTAAATTCAGCAAAAAGATTCTTGAATGACAAACCAATAATTTGAGCTGTGTAGAGAAGAGTTGTTCCTTCAGACACAAGTGAGTGACCTGGGTTAAGATCATGGGAAACAAATGACCAGGCCATGGAATTTCACTTCTCCTGCTTTGTTGCTCCCAACAGCATGGAAAGATCACAAAAATATCTTTTTTCTTTTTTTTTCCCCAGCCATGCTTCTTCCCTGGAGAATTCCTGAAGCCATCCCAGCACTTGGTCCCTTTTCCCAAGCTGGGCACAGAGCCGGGATTCTCCTTGACTTCACCATGAGGGAGCTTGAAAAATTAGGTCCAAAAGTGAGACGGCCCAGACCCAGCTTATTTTAGGCTGGCCTTCCATCCTCACAGAGGATTTTTTGCCTTGCTGAGCTAGGGTGGTTTGCTCTAAATGTGCTGAATTGTTCTGGACTTGCAGAGAGTGTTTTTACAACCCGATTTTAAGGTCACCCTGAGAGTGGCTGGGCTTGGCAGAGCTGATTTCTGGGCCCAGGCCTTGCTGCTGATCTCGAGCTTTTGACTGATTACACAAAACATTTTGCAGATGAAGTCGGAATAAACCCTTCCAATAAGGCCATTGTAAATAAGATTCTAAGGTTAAGGCACTTCATGGCAGGCAGAGTTTTAGGAACTTCAGAGGAATGATTTGATTAGAGAATGAGAAACAGGGCTGGGGAGGCAGGAGCCTGACCTCAGCAACAAAATGCACAGAGCTGCTTTTTTCCCCTCCTTTTGGAACCTGGTGTGCAAAGGCACAATTAACCAACGTGGCCAAGGTTTCAGCAGGCCAAGGCAAACCTTTTGTGCTTTTCCTGACTCTGGGCATCTGCACAGCATTTGCTTTGCTTTGCTTGAAAATTCTGGGCCAGTTCTGCTTCCTGGCATGCAAAGGAAGAGGTTGCAGGGTGGGAGCTGGGCTGGCACCCTCAGGAGGCTGGAGATGCCCCTGGAGCTGCCCTGACCACGCCAAACTCGGGGCTCCTGGGCTCCTCCAACTCCTCTGGACACCACCAAGCAGGACAAGCTGGATTTGAGGATTTCTGGAGGCTGTACTTTGGAAGAGCATCCAGGGCAGAGAGTCTGGGTCACACTGCTGGAATCAGTTCAAGTCGGGATTGCAGGGAGGAGGAGGGGGGAACACAGGAGCAGCCAAACACCCACACGACCCCGGGGCCAACCCTCACTGCTTTTGCAGTTTGATTTGTTGTTTCCTTAGAAAACCAGGCTGAGCTCCCAGAAGCAGATCGTTTTCAACCTCTCTGTCTGAGCTAGAAAGAAAAGGCTTTGTCCCAAAAGCGGATATTTCCAGCACCACTGGGAATACCCAGGGGGGTTTGCATTCTTATTCTTCCTTTTCTTTCTGCAGGGGGAAAACCTGTCCAGGAGCAGGGCTCAGACATTGGGGACTGCTGAGGTGACAATGGGATGGGCTCTGGTTTGCTCAGGGAGAAAGGGATGGACACAGGGATGGTGAATCAGGATCTCCCTGAGCCTTAACCAAGTTTGGATGTTCTGCTCTATAGAACGAGTGTGATTGTCCCAAACCATGTGGTGGAGCTGCAAGGTGAGACCCACTGAGCCAGCAAATATTTTCATTTCTGCAAGGTGAGACCCACTGAGACAGCAAATATTTCCATTTACTTCATTCAACTCCTTCATCCAAGTATCGAAGCCCTGTTTGGGAGGTGACACAAGTTGCAGGGACTTGGACAAAATTTAAATATGTGCTTTTTCACGGGCAAACACTGAGTAATGATTGCACTGGCTCAGGAGAAATGCCCTGCTCTGAAGGCAGCTCCAAATCAGCTCGTGTTTGTGGAAGTTTGAAGCTGTTTTGCAAAGTTTGCTTTCTCAAATGAGAAAGAAACAGCCAAAAATATTACGATTTCTACAAAAAAAAACCAAGTAGGAATAGGCCAAATAAAATGACAATCTTCATTTGGCAGGGAGAAGAGGTGATGCAATTAGCAGCTTTTTATTAAGAAATGAGTAGAAAGGTGTGGATTTGATACATAACCCTTTTCTGGCCAGAAATCTCATGGCACGGAGAGCAGGAAAGGTAAACAGGCTTTAGCAAAAATGAACCTGTGTCTGTAGTCAGATAACGCTCACATATGAGACTTCAGAAATGAAATAATAGGCTAAAATAAATCTCCTTAATTTATTTTCCTTCTCTTTTCTGCCAGTTTCAAGTTTCCTTCAAACCTCTCCCATTTGCTGAATTTTTCTGTGGCAGAAATCTGGCCTTTTGCAAACCAGAGCAAAGGGAATGCTTTCAAATAGCCCAGACAGATCATTTTCTCCTTGCTGCTCTCTCAGTGATGTTAGAAAACACAATCTGCTTGTGTGAGGCCTGTGCTGCTGTGACCATGAAGAAAGAGCTCTCCAGGAGATGACACATAAAATTCAGAATGAGGAAAAATTAAAAAAAGAAATACAATCTGCTGATGCTTTGAGAAAACCCTGTGTCTCTACATAAACCTCTGGATTTGGGATTTGCTTTTTGTGTTCCCATGAGACCACAGGTGTCCTAAAGCACCTCATGAGAGGCAGGAGGTCTTTGATGAGCATCTGGGCTGGTTCTGCATCCCTGGAGAGCAACAAACAGCTCTGGGGATCCCCCAAATCTTCTGGGGGTGTCTGAGAGACCAGAGAATGAGGTCAGCCCTCAACAGAAGTGAGGAAATTCTGTGTTACGGGATTCAAACTGGTGCAACCCTGAGGTTGTGGTGTTGGGCTTGGCTGTGTGAGGAGAACCAAAGGTCCCACAGATCCCTCCAGGTCCTGCCATCCTCTTTGGAAAGCAGGATTTGATATCTCCAGGTGTCAACACTGCTGCTCCTCACTCTGCAGATCCAAAATCTGTCTGCCTGTGCCACAGTGTGACCCTGGAGAAAGAACCCTTGTACTCTCCAGGAGGTGACGTATAAAATTCAGAATGATGAAAAATTATTGAAAAAAAATTCAATCTGCTGATGCATTGAGAAAACCCTGTGTCTCTACATAAACCTGGAGCACTGTGGCTTTCATTTCGTGCCCTCATGACCACTTTTCAGGCTGTGGTTGATGAATCCTCGTGTGTGGCTGGCCCAGCCAAGCTCCACCTCTCCCCATGGTCGTGTTTTCCATCTCTTCTGGCTGCTCCACCTGTTTTTGAAGGTATATCCACAAATTCCCTGTGCCTCTGACCTCCCAGCAGGCCAGCAGAGCAGCCTCACCTCTCTCATTAATCAGCCTTGCGTCATTAGCTCACTTTAGTGGCAGTTTTGTCATTTTCCTCTCTTTCCTTGGTGCAGAAATGTCTGCACAATATTTGGGTTACCTGTGGTGAAGCGTGAAATGTCCCTCAGGCTGGAGCCCGGGCTGGCAGAGCTTTGCTGTTTCAGAGCCTTTGGAATGCAGCACAAAAACCAGAGTTGTCTGAGGTCACGTCACCACAGGTGACCCTGAGAGTTACCTTATGCTGAGGCAGCTTCTTGTTTTTGTTTTTTGGGTTTTTTGGGCGTCCCCAGGACTATTTCTGGTGGCACAGCACAGAGCAGAGGTGCTGGCTGCAGAGCTGGCTCTGGTGGGGCTGAGTGTGGGGCTGCAGTGCTGTGATGATTTTTAAAATCTTACTTGAAAGAATTTTCCCCACTTGGCAGCTGAGCAGAGCAAACCCACACAACACATCCTTCTCCTGAAGATTTCAGCTGATCCATCCACCACAAGCTGTGAGAAAAGAGAATTGTCCCCTTGTCCTCACTCTTTCTCTGTCTGAAGCCTGAAGAACTGCTATAATTTATTTCCCATATCCCTTCTTGACCAAAGCAAGGCCCTGCAATAGATTTTATCATTTCCTCACACAATAATAACCAAATCTTTTCAATCTGAGGACATTCCTCCACCAGTGCAGCCCCATCCTGTTTTGCCCTCCGTGCTGCAGCTGCAGCTTTTGTGTGGGGCAGAAAAGCTCGGGGAATATTTCCTACAATCTCCCAAATGCAGTTTTCTGCCTGCAGCCCCGATGGCTTCCCCAGTCCCTCCCATCGGGCTCGGGGGATGGATTGCTCGAGGAAATGTTTCCCAGCCTGGTTTCACGTCACTGAGTAAAAACCTTGATTATTTGCATCCAATTCAGGGCAGCAGAGCTTGGAATGTCCCCCGAGGTTTGCCTGGCACTGCAGGACTGCAGGTGCTGCAGGAATTTGGCTTCCACAAAGCTTGAGAAGAGCAGGAGGCAAAAAAAACCCGAGTGGTTTTGGGTGATTTGTGCTTTGGGAGATGTTGGGGTCACTGGGGGGAATTCCAGCTCGTGCCTCAGTGATTTATTTGGCTGCCATTCAGTTGCTGAGGGAGCAAATGTCACCCTAAAGCCACTGTGCTCCTCAAGGGCAGCAGGTGTAGGAAAAGACTTTGTAAATGGTGTTGCCTCCTCCAAATTTCTTTCTAATTCTCTTAAATCCCAAGGCAAATTAAACCCCTATTTAAGAAAAAAAAAAAAAAATCAGATTGTGAAGTGCAGTTTAGTGCTGTTTGGTGCATTTGGACCTCGTGTTCTGCATGACAGCAGCCTTGCATGATGATGGCAGAAAATTCAATGTGTGACTCACTGCTCCTGCTGCTCCCAGAGGTTCAGGTGTCACCATTTTTATGGGCTCAGTGCAAAAATTGCCCTGAAAACAGAGTCCTTGTGGCAGAATCAACCACGTTTGTGCCAAAGTGAAGTTTTCCCAGCGTTTCCATGATTAAGACGTGTTTTTAATATATATTTGCTGCACATATTTAATTTAATTTATGTCTATTTATTTACTGCTGCCTTCAGGTTATTTCACGCCAAGGAGGGAAAAAGAAATCCTAACAAATAACAAGTTCATGGAGTGCTTAAATCTGAGGACACGCTCAAGGTATTTGTTGCAAAGAAAGCCAAAGGCCTCATGTGCTCCTTGGAGCATTCCTGGAGAGCTGCTGGCTGCCTTTGCCCTGATAATGATCTTTATGTGTTTAGCTGTGAACACACATTTCCCGTCTCCTGTTGCTGCTTTTCTGGGTTAGACAAAAAATTCTTGTTCATACACTGTGTTCTCCAAAATTGGTCTTTTGTTTTGTTGGATTTTAATTTTTTTTCCCAGCTGTTCTCTTCTGCCTCCCTTTGAGTTTATTCCCATCACCTTTCCCATTTTCCCATCCCCTCCCAGCCCCTCACTCACACTTGGTTTTCCCTTACTGCGTCCAATCCTTTGCTCTTCTTTGTGCAGTTTGATGAGTTTCACCTCAATGTTTTTCCAAGGATATTTGGAATTTAACCCTGGCCTGTAAACCCTTCCCAGTGCAGTAAAACTCAGCCTTTTTCAAGTTCTCTCCTTGTTCCTTCATCCCAGTGCTGAGCACAAACACCGCCCAGACCAAACACCTGACTCTGGACTGATAAAGCAGAGCAGGGTGTTTTAATTAATTCCACATTCACATTAAAGGGTTTTGTCTCCACTACATTCACCCTTGTTACTCTCTGAGCACCGTGCAGAGTCACAGGCAGATTCCCAGCAGAGAAACATCCTAAATATAAATATAAATATAAAACAAATATATAAAATAAATATATAAGATAAATATATAAAATAAATATTTTAAATAAATAGATATATATTATAAATAGATATATATAAAATAAATATATAAATATAGATATAAATATAAAATAAATATATAAATATAAATCTCCAGACTCGCCGGTGCCCTGCTATGAGCATCATCCAGCTCTCAGCTAAGGAATGCTGTATTTTTTCACCTCTCTTGACAAAAGCAATGTTCTCAGTGCAGCCCTTTTGCTGATTCTGTGTTTCTCCCTGTCCCTTTTCCCAACACAACCCCTGTTTTTGCTGTGCTCAACCCAGGGCTCCACAGAGAGAGTGAATCCCTTTGCTTTTGTCAGGGACAGAGATATGAGAGGCAAAACAGGAAACACGGCGTGGATTTATTGGGTTATCAGCCCTGGGGCACCGGGGTTGCACGAGATGGGAGTTTTCAAGCAGCAGCATCCAAAGGTCACTGGAAGTGTCAGGCCTGAGGTGCAGCTGGGTGACTTTTCCGAGGTTCAGGTGAGGGATCACAGGGTTTATTGAGAGCCAAACGTTGGGTTGTCCACGTGGATTAAATTGGAGGGATTTGGTGGAGAGTTCGTTCTTGTTGTGCAGAATTTATTGTGCAGTTTGGTACCTCAGGACCCCTTTGCCAGTCCTTTTGTGCAGAGGAAAATTGTTGAGATGGGCTGTAAAGGCTTCAATTTTTATTTTCTGGGCTAGAAATGTCTGCCTGGGCCAGAACTGCTAAAGTGGGATCTGCAGGGAAACAGGATCAGAGCTCACCCAAAGAGAGGTTCAGCTGCAGCACTTCAGACTGAAACCCTGGATTAATTAATTTTCTGCTCCACAGATGAAGCAGTTAGAGAAGTTATTCTCTTTATTTCATTTATTATGTTCCCTCTTATCACGGGAATAAGCTCTCAGAAATACTTGACATATCTGAACTCTACTCAGTTTGGGCCAGAAATTTCTTGAATAAGTCACAAAACAAAATAATTCCCAATTTATGCTCCCATTTCTTAATTATGTTTTATTATATAAATGTGATTACACTTCACAGCAATGGAACACAACGTACCAAACATCCAGGGGGAAAAAAAATGAGATTGGAAAGAAAACAAGCTTCATCATTGAGTTGAATTTGGACCTTTTACCTTTTAAATAAAACCATCTGTATTTATATTTTAAAAGTTTGTCGGGGCCAGATGTTGACAAACCCTACTATTTCCTAATCAGTAAACTGGAGGGTGACCCCTTTGTGCAGCCAGGCATGTCCTGAGCCTTCCTATACAAAATGGGGTGTGGGACGCCAGAAATGGGAATTATTTGCCAAAAATCTTTGGGAAAAAGAAAGAAAAATGAAGGGTTGTGTACCACTGGGATAGGAGCCTTGGGAAAAACCATCATTCATCCTTGCTGCAGTCAGGTAGGCTCAGATAAAATGAAAATAGAATAATATTCTGTTGACTCAGAAACTCTTCTCAACAAAATGAATTTTTTTTTTCCCCCTTGATTTCAAGCACAAAATTTAGATTTTTCCTTAAGCCTGGATTGTGTTTGGATCCTTGGCTTGGTCCATGCCTACATCCTGATTCTGTTTTAATTCAAGGCAGAAAGAGAAAAATAAGTTTTTAATGCCAGTGAACCAATTCATATTGATTAACTCTAATGGAAATAAGGAGAAAGAAGGAAAACCAACACAGGCTCTCACTAAATTCAGCAATTTTAACCCAAACCCAACCTAAATCCAAATCACCTCTGGGCTGTTCCTTTGCCCTGAGGAGATGGCACACAGGAGGTTTAAATCAGTTTGTCCCCAGTCCATTCTCCAATCCAGGGGCTCATTTCTGTGGGATAATAATAATAATAATAATAATAATAATAATAATAATAATAATAAT
>JAHLSL010000036.1:644709-718896 GCA_025920805.1 Petroica traversi | reverse complement strand
ATAATAATAATAATAATAATAATAATAATAATAATAATAATAATAATAATAATAATAATAGAAAATATTGGTTGGGACCTGTGACTTCAAGCCTCCCCAGAGCTGTGGGTTTCTGAGGCTGGATGTGGTGTGGGAATTACTCACAGCTCCCTATGCCTGGGTGTTCCTCCCTGAGCACCTTTGATCTGTCCCAGTCCATCCCTCTCCTGCTCCTGGAGCGTTTTAGCCCAGTTTAGCTCATGGGGCTTGACCAAACTGAAATGGAATTTTTTTATTTTTTTTTCAGTGTAGACATAACATCAGGAACCCTTGTTCAAACAAAATCCTCTTGGAGTGACTGCAATCAAACCAAGAAAGGACGTGGGCCTGGTCTTCATTTCTGAGCTCTTTCTTCTACAGTGACTCAGGTTGGCTTGGAAAATAAAAATAAATCCCTCCTCCTCTTGCCATAAATCAGCACATTCTGGCTTTTGTCCCCAGGAAGAGCCTGTCTGATCTGTTGCCAGCATTATTCCCAGTCCTTTGTCCCAGTTCTAGGTCTGGATTACCTTCAGGGACAGCTGCTGGTCCTTCTGACAGCTTTCAGAAGCTGAGGAGATCTTTGTGAGTCACCTCCAGACCAGCAATCTGTCCTCAACACGAGCTGAGCTCCAGGAGGGTTTGTGCTCTGGACATTTGGCTTTTTTTCCCCCTGAATTTCCTGAACTGGGATGGGTGGGACACGAGGAGCAGCAGATGGGGCAGGAGATGTCCTTTGGTGCAGAAACACCTCCAGTGCTGCTCATGCATTGGTGCCCAGACCACCCAATTTCCACCCTCTGCTTCCCTCTCCCTTTCTAAATCCTTCTCCATGCCCATTTCCCCTTTCCCTCACCTTTCACCCCTTCCCAGCACTCCATGTCTTGAGGTTTTATCCATCTTAAAGGCCTTCTTTTGCTAAGAACACAACAGGCAACATTTTCCCCTGGAAACTCAATGTTGGGACACCAAGGATGCTCATTCCAAATTTCTATCAAAATGATGCAAATTTAGGGTTTGCTCTTGCCAAAAATTGGAAACCAGGTATATGAGACTTCAAGTTCTTCCTCTGTTTTTCCTTTGTTTTTTTGGTTTTTTTCCTCCCTGTCTGAAGGCTTCAAAAAGAATCCACAGGAGTTGCACAATTTCAGCAATTGGTGCAATAAATTAAATAAAGAAGGTGTGTGGTTTTGATAGGGAGAAAACAAGTAGGAAAATAAAAGCCTCACTGGTAAATAGAGGACTTAAGGAGCTCATGCAAGGAAATCCATAAAAAAATTAATTAATTTCCAGATCAGGCTTGGAGTTGCATCACAAACAATTGAAAAATTTCTCAGTTTTACTCCACAGCTTTATCAACAAGTTCTCCATTAATGCTATGTTTCAGGAATGCACATAAATACACGTTTCCATACAGTGAAATTCAAAACAATGTGAGAAATTATTGAAAATCCCACCAAAATCACACAGGTTGTTTGAGGTTGGAGGGAATCTCTGCTCAAAGCAGGGTCTGCAGGAGCAACTTCCTCAGGAGCAAACTGATTTTTTTAATAATTTTTTCCCCTGAATTGTAATTTCAGTTTTTCTATTGTGTTTCTCAAGGTCAATGGGACAGCAGGGAAATTGTGTTTTGTTCCTTTCATTTGGATTTGCTGGGTCTGTGTCTAATGCAGTTACAGTTCTGATGATTTTTAGGCTTTCTGCTTTATTTTGAGATGACAGCAATGCCGACACTTTAATAACATTGGAGAATGAGTCACCACGAAAAAACCAACATATTCCTGACTTCTGAATACTTTCCCTCAAGAAAGACTACATTTCAAATTCCATCCCCTGATGAATAGTGCCCAGTGCTGGTGCTTCTGTGGAATGCAGCTCTGGTGGGAATGAAAATCTGCAGGAGCTGGTGGTGCTGTGACCATGCAGGAAACAGCACTGAGAGAAGCCACTCAAAACCTGCTCAAAATCTGGAACAAAACCTTAGAGGGACTGTGAAATCCCCTTTTTTGGAGATTTTCAAAGCTTTCCTGGATGAGGTCATGAATAACCTGATACAATTAATTCTCATGGAAGGTGTACTCGCCCATGGAAGGGGGTTGGATCTAGGGGATCTCCTTCCAGCCCAAACCATTCTGTGACTCCATGGGTTTAGAAGATGCCATGAATTTAGAAGATTCTGTGAATTTAGAAGGTTCCATGAGTTTAGAAGATTCTGTGAATTTACAAGATTCTGTGAATTTAGAAGATTGTGTGGATTTAGAAGGTTCTGTGAATTTAGAAGGTTCCATGGGTTTAGAAGATTCCATGAATTTAGAAGGTTCCAGGAGTTTAGAAGGTTGCATGAATGTAGAAGATTCCATAAGTTTAGAAGATTCCATGAATTTAGAATGTTCCATGAATTTAGAAGATTCCATGAGTTTAGAAGATTCCATGTGTTTAGAAGGTTCCATGAATTTAGAAGTTAGCCCTGTTTCAGCCAGAGCTGGTCCCACCAGAGCCTCATCAGAGCCCACACTGCCCCGTGACCCTCAGCTTCTTCCAGCTGGGGCTTGGAGGATCTTACCACATGGTCTCACACCTCCTCACCAGTCTAAGATTGCCTAAAACCTGATTTTTTTCCCCCGGATCCCTTTTCTTTTCGCAAGACATTTCTCTCCCAGCTTTCTCTGAGCCAGGGCAGGAGGGCTGGCAGCTGGGATGAAGGAGTGGAGCACAAACTCCAGAGGATTGTCTGGGCTGGCTCAAAGTGCCATCAGGTGTGAGGCTTGGATGGCGATTTGTGGAGTTTGACGCTTTGCCCAGACAGAGCTGGAGCTCAACCCCTCAGAGGCACATCCGGCCAGACCCAGCCATTGTCTCGGGTCCTGGAACGGGAATGTCCTGAGATTTCTGTCAGAGCCACACAGGGTTTGGCTTCACAGGTCACTCCACCTCTCTCTGGCCCCTGCTGGTGATAAATGGCTCCATCTCCTGTGCTGCCAGAGCTGTTTGCTGCTCAGACTTACCTGAGGTGGTTTTTGCCCTCCCTGAGAGGGAAAGCTGCTCTCAGTGAGCTTGGCGTGAGCCAGGCTTATTTGGGTCTGCTTGTTAGGCAAAGCCTGGGGTGGGGAGGGTGTGATGGCATCAAGGGGATTTATCTGGAGACAGGTAGAGATTTAGAGTGTCACTTTGGGTTGTTATAAATTGAGCTGTTTTCTGTCTGCCTGGTTATTTGTACTGTGATTTTGCAGCAGCAAAATCCTTCCCTTGCAGGGCCAGCCCCTGATCCCTCTGGTGCTGGGCCAGCCCTGATCCCACTGCTGCAGGGCCAGATCCTGATCCCACTGGTGCAGTGCCAGCCCTGATCCTACTGATACAGGGCCAGATGCTGATCCCACTGGTGCAGGGCAGCCCCTGATCCCACTGATACAGGGCCAGATCCTGATCCCACTGGTGCAGGGCAGCCCCTGATCCCACTGATACAGGGCCAGATCCTGATCCCACTGGTGCAGGGCAGCCCCTGATCCTACTGACACAGGGCCAGATCCTGATCCCACTGCTGCAGGGCAGCCCCTGATCCCACTGGTGCAGGGCCAGATCCTGATCCTACTGATACAGGGCCAGATCCTGATCCCATTGCTGCAGGGCCAGATCCTGATCCCATTGCTGCACAGCAGCCCCTGATCCCACTGGTGCAGGTCCAAAGCTGCTCCCTCATCAGTGCCCCGTGCCCAGAGCTGTCACTGCTGTGTCTCCTCTTTAATCTTCACACCACAGCAGCAGCCACTGCTGGGATTGCAGTGACCAGACAGCCTGGGGGACTCCCAAAATGGTGATGGCAAAAATATTCTGATTATTTGATCTGGGCCCAATCCCAGACTGATCCAAAATCCCCCAAAGAAGTGGGACCACCCCAGCAGCTGAGGGACAGCACCCACCTGTCCTGCAGCACATCTGAGGGCTGGTGGCTGCTGCAGAGCTGCCTCTGTCGGGAAAGTGGGGTGGGGAACAAAGTATTTCCATTTTCAAGGGCCTAGAGAGGCCAGAAAAATCCAAACTCAGGCTTGGCAAGGCTCAGCATTGCAGCACGTTCCTCCACCACTGTAACTCCAGGCTGGGGCTGCACAGACAGGCGACACTGGCAAGGCAGCAGGAGTTGAGTTTGTGTTTTTTGGTGGGGGAATAAAGATTAATGCACCAACTGTAAACTCAGGGTGGGGGAATTTCAGGAGGAAAAAAAAAAAGAAAAAAAAGAATAATTCCCGACTCTGAGTTGTGCCAGGATTTAATATTCCAGTTCTTGTAAGAAATACAGTATTGTCTTTCCAGTATAGCCAGGGCTCAATAGCTGCTTCTCCTCTTAAAAGAATAACATCTCTCAGGCAACATATCCAACCAGACTTGGATGGCTCTGCTTTTAGGTACAGGTGTCCTGACTCTGATCCTGAATCCACAGGGAAGGAGGCCAGGGCTGGAAGGAGCATCATTGCCCAGCAACTCCGAGCAGCTGCTGGAGAAAGGATCAGCAATGACAGGCAGCGTTCCCTGGGACATCGAGGTATTTCCTAGGATTTTGTTTCATTTCTGGAAAGCCTGAGTGTTGGTTTTTGAAGGATTTTCACTTCAGTCTGAGGGGAGCAGGTGGGCACCTGGCTGGCTCTGATTAATTCAAAGGAGGGGATGACAACTTTAAAACCTGAATGTGCAACCAGGGAAAGAAAAGAGGAGTGGTTAAAGCTGAGTCCTCTGTTTTCTGCACATCAACCACTGACCTGTGAGTCCCAGCTGAGTCTGTGCAGGTTCTGACAGTGATTTACAGGGGACACTGCACCATCATATTTTCATAGAAATCCTTATTTTTCTAAACCTGTCTTGCTTTCCTTCAATAATAATTTTTCTGCTGATCTTCAGTTGGTTGTTGGGGCCTTGTGGTGCTTTTTTGTGAGCTCAGAGGTACGAGGTGCTCCTGGTCCCATCAGCAATTCGAACCAACCAAAAACATTTGGGAGAATCTCAGGGAGGATTTGTTCAGCTCTGGTAACTGTGCCATGACAAACACAACTGGTTTAAGTGTCTCCAACCCAGAATAATCCTGGCTGCAGCACCTCCCCAGGATATGGGGGAGGAATGTATGGAGTGTGAGCTAAGAACCCAAAAATGTCCTGTTGAATTCTCTGCTGTGATTGAGTTACCATAAACAGTAATTAAAACACTTATGGGGCTCTCCACTGGCACGAGGAACGTTACATTCTGTTTTGTTTTCCACAGGCAAACAGCCAGGCTGCAGCCAGGGCCAGGCTCGATGCCTTTCATTTCATGCAAAGGGAATCACAGACCTGGGGCTTTCCCTCCAAGCCCTGCAAAGAGAAATCCCAAGGAATTCCTCACCCAAATTGGGGATGTCTCCAGCTCTGGAGCATCCAGGAGGATCCACACGTGAGGCAGACAAGTGAGAGCCTATCCAGTCCTGGGGACACAACTCTGCAGCCTTTTTCATACCCAGCAAAGCTTACTTACTAGTTTATTTAAATATTTCTCACTTTAAACACTTACTTCCTTTTTTCCTCTTGTGTTACCTGCACAGGGAAGGCTCCTCACGTGCAATTATCCTGCTACACAACCCAGCTCAGACCTCCTGAAGTGCCCTCAGGAGCTTTGGGTTGAGAAAGGAGGAGGAAAAAGGTGAGCAAGCTCTGCAATGCCCCTTTGGGAGAAGGGAGTTGAGGTCAATAATCTCCTGCTCTGAATTTTCTGAGCCTGATGTTTCCACCTTTAAGGGTAACAAGAGCATCACCAGCCCCCAAATGAATGGTTAAGAAAGGAATGGTTTTTAAAATCTAACAAATTTTATGTTCTAACTAGATAGTGGGTTTTTTTCCCCTGGGGATCTATTATTTTCCTATCTTTCATGCTTTACTTTTGAAGTCAAGAAGAACCTTTGCCACAGAATAAAGCCCCAAAACTAAAACAGCAAATGACATCTGATTTATTCCCAGAATCTGGGGCTACACCTGTGTGAGAGAGGTCCCAAAATACCTGGAAAGCTCATGAGAAGTGGTGCCAGGGGGAGCTCCTTGTTCCCCTTTTTCTCCAGGAGATTTCCTTCCTTGTTGCAGACAAAGGGCTCTGGGATGTTCCCAGTGGATTTACAGGACTGTGAAGAGCGAGGAAGGGCTGACTGAAAAGGTTTTACTCTCATAGGAGCACCCAAAAACTATTTTGGATCTCAAAAAAATCTTTCCAAAATCTGGTGTAAAATGCTGAGATACCTCCCACCTGTTAGCCAGGCCTCCTCCAGAGCAAATCCAACATTTACAGAAGTGGTGAGCAGCACCAAATCCAGCCTTGAGAGTATTCAGGGACTTTGTAGGGAAACTGAGGAACTGGGTTTGGCAAAGGGCTTGGGCCCAAACTCTTCTCCAGCTGCTGCATCTCCTGGTGCTGCATCTGCTGCTGAGCACATCAAGGTTTGCATGCAAACGTTCCTGGAGATCAGAAATCATTTAAAATCACCCTGCTGGGTAAGAGTTTCCACCCTGAACAACTGTCTGAGCATTCAGCTCACATAAATCTCAGCTCCATGTTCAGCTCCATCCCAGCTGACGCAGGCTGCTTGTTCACTCCAGCAGATTGCTGGGGAAAAGCTTGCCGAGAAAAAAAAAAATGTAATAGGCAAAAGGACAAAAAGAAAAAAAAAAAGGAAGAAAGCAGAAGATGCAGCCAAGAGTTCAGTGATAAAATGGAGCAGAGGAGGCTTGGACTGCAGTGCAGGACACGGTGTGCTGGAAGCAGGAGCTGCTCCACAAAGATCAATATTTGCTGCCCTGATGGTCCAGATGTCAAAGCTCTGTGTGACTGAGGGGCAGAAATCCATCCTGGGCAGTGAGCGATGGGGTGTGAGTGCAGGCAGCAGGGCACAGTGCATCCAGACTGGAAAAGGAGATCCCTGTAAACCCGGATATTTGGTGGCTGTTGGTTTTTCCTTTGGCTCTGCCTTCTGTCCCGTGTTCCTGTCCTTTACTCCCATGTTTCACCCTCACTTTATCCTGGGATTTCCAGGGCTTTGCAAGCAGAATGGTTATCACTGTGGGTGATGGTGCCAGCCTTACAAAAGGGGCTGAGAGTCACCTTTTGTATCAAGCAGAGGATCCCTGACCCATTTGTCTCCCCAGGTTTTCTCAGCACTGTGGGAAGCTCCCACATTGGGAAATTCCTTTGCTTTCTCCTATGTGTATCCAGAGCTGGATGAAGGCTGGAAAGTCTCCAGTTCCAGGAATCCATCAGTGCAGCTGAGCAGAGGATGAAGGTAACACCTGCTCCTCCGCCCCATGTCCAGGAGAGCCCTCGGGCAGCAGGCTGTGAGTTTTAGGGTCACACAACCATCCCTGCTTACTCAGGGGTTGCAAAGCCCCTATTGCCCATCCAGGAATTCCAAATTTCTGCTCGGCTTTTATTGTGCCTCTCACTAACACTAAATGCCAGCTGGGCTGCCCAGTGGCAGCAGGGCCTGGCTTAATCTGGAGGCGCTCAGCAAAATTTATTCCATGTGTCCCATGTTCGTAACAGGTCAGGTTTAGCAGTTTTTGGGTTGGCTAAACACAAACATGAGTGTTTGTTTTTGCCCTGGGATGAGCTCACTCACAGCTTTTATGTCGTGTGGTGAAAGCTTCAGTATTGCTCTGGCTTTGGCAGTGATGATGAGGTGACAGAAGAGGCTTCTGTTTGCTTGGGACACGATGGCAGAGGGAGCACAAGCTCCTTTCTGGGGCAGCAGCAGCAGCTGCAGGTTACAAATCAGCTGTGAGAGCGAGGGAACGCTCAAAGCCAGCCCAGCCCTCACTCCCAGCCTGCTGGGAACTGGGGCAAGCACGGGATTCTCCTGCAAAGCCACCCCTGGGGACAGTCCCTGCGGGATGGATGGAGGGATGGATGGAGGGATTGAGGGATGGATTGAGGGATGGATGGAGGGATGGACAGGTGGATGATGGATGGATGAAGGATGGATGGATGGATGGAGGGATGGAGGGATGGAGGGATGGACAGGGGTGGATGGAGGGATGGATGATGTATGGATCCATGGATGGATGGTTGGAGGGATGGATGGAGGGATGATGGGTGGTTGGATGGATCCATGGATGGATGGAGGGATGGATGGACGGAGGTGCCATCAGCCTGCTGTAAATCCAGGCCACATCAGCTCTTGCTGGCCACGAAAGCTGAGCCGAGCAAAGCCCTGACATTCATTCTGTACAGGGTGTTTGGGCTCCGGCCAAGGAGCTTTTTTAACTTGCTCAAACTTTTCCACTCCAGCTGGCAGAGCTGCAGCCGTGGGGGATTGCACAATGCTGGGTCCCAGGGCTCCAAAAAAGCAGGGGAAAGGCACAGAGCATCCCAGACTGCAACTAGAATTAAGATGAAATGGTTTAATAATATAAATATATTAAATTAATTACTCCAGGTGTAAGGGATGTGGTTCACTGCTATGTCTTCAAGAGTTATCAGAAATAGCAAGAAGCTGCAGGAGATGTCAAGGAAAAGACAAGCCTGGGTTTGTTTTAGGAACTGCCCTTATTTTATGCTTTTTCAGTGGGCAGGAGAATCTTTCCCCCATTGATCTCTGGAGCATTTTCCTGATGAGTGATTAGAGATGAAGAGACCTCCTGTAGGTTTGTGCTGGGCAATTTTTGTTTGTAGGGCAGAGAAATTTAGCTGAGATAAACCTCTGGCCCCAAGCAATTTGAAAGGATCACCACTCCCTTGGCACAACAGTGAAACCAAAATAACGATTTTTATTAGGATTAAGAGAGTAATTTAATGATTTAATTTTCATCATGCTTAGCCATACTCACCAGGCACAGCAAAAACTCAGGTGGACACCCAAATCTTCATCTCTCCCCTTTATCCTCCCCATCTGGTTTCCATCTGGTCACTGAAAGACAAGAATAGTCTTTTGGGAGAGGAAGAAAGAGAAGCTAACACCAACAAGATAATTACAGCGGGGTTATGGGGGCCAGAAGAACATCTTAAAGTAATAAGGAGAATGGGGAACAGCATTACTCGAGTCAACAAAACCTTTGCAAGGAGAGGACGAATTCTCTGTTTCATTATTGAGCTTTATTTGCCCCCAAAGTCTGCACCAGAGATGTTTCTGCTGTAACTCCCTTGCTGGGGCAGGTTTTGTATTGACTTCCAGACTGCAGAGTTTTCATTGCTGGATTTACAGAAAGCAGGGTGGGGTTTTCCCTGCTGAGAGCTTCTGCAAGGACAGGGAAATAAGGGAAATAAGGGAAATTAGTTCTGTGCAAAAGCTTGCAGCTTTATACAGCTGGAGGGAACTGGATTCAAAGTTCAGACATGCAACACTCTTCCCTACCATAAATTTGAGTTACCTACCAAAAATTTGAAGCTGATCTTATAGTTTTGGTGATATACTCTTTTATGATGCATTTCATGCCTCATTTCCAGGCAGATTTACAGCCCTTACACAATGCTGGATGAGTGACTCCACACGCTTCATGTCAACAAGTTCTTTTCCTTTTTTTTTTTAAATCCCCCTGAAACTCCTGCTGGTTGAAATGAAGCCGTGTTGCAGTCAGAGTGCATTTGCTGTTGTCATTTTTGAACAGCTTTTGGTGAAAATGGCCCTGAGAGCTTTGACTTTACAGACAGATGGCAATAAACAAGGGCTGGCACCCCGAGAAATTCCAAAAGTGGGTTTTTCTTTTTCATGTATCTATATTTTGTTTTGACCACCTGAGTTTTGACGTGATTAAAGGGCAGGGTGAAGCCTGTCCTACACCTACGAGGTGCCTTTTCCAAAATAATCTCACCCACGGGGACAGGGAGAGATCAATGTCACCTTTTACAGGCTTACAGATGTGAAAATATCTACAAATGCACAGCAGCCAACAACAACTTAGCACAAATCATGAGCTGTTGGAAAGAAAAATACCCTTACTCCAGGCTTGGAATAAATGCAGTGGCTTGGAGACAAGCACAGATTTTGCCCAAATGTCCTGGCTGATGCTTTGCCTCTGATGGGTCCCATCCCCAACCTTGTGCCACCCCAAAGCCTTTCCCCTGTCAATAATAAGGAAAACACCGTGTTCATTTATATTTATTTCTGTATAAACATATGTATTTATATACAAACAATATATTTATATATATTTAATATATTTGTTTATAAACTATATATTTATATTTATTTCCAAAACCCCTCAGGAGCTTAAAGGTTTGACTCAGGCTGCCAGGACAGGCATATTCATGGGCATGGGGCAGGAGGAATCTGCAGAAACAGGAGGAATCCAGGATGTCCCATCCCAGCATGACAGAACCACAAGGCCATTGTACCTGACTCACACAGGATGTGGCTTTCCTTGCCAGCTTGCCCTGAAAATGTGGAAATTGAGGCCATTAATCCCTACAGGGCTCCTGGAAGAGGAGAGGCTGACTCAGAGGAGGAAGGGATGGTGCTGGCATGATCCAGGCAGGTTATCCCACAGGGATTTTACAGCCTGGTGGCAGAGTGACCCATCTCCTGTCCCTCAGGGCAGGCACGAGGACACTGCTGGGATGATTAACCACCAGGGTGGGTTGGATGGACACTGCCTGGATCCACCCAAATTTTACCTCCTCAGCCAGGCAGGGAGCACTCCAGGCATGGAAAAACACCTGGTTTATCCTGGGAGCTGCTCTTCTTTTCCAAACTGGGAGGCAGCAGCAGTGCAGGGACCCTGTAAAGGGCTGGCAGAGGCACCAACACCCCTGGAGCCAGCACCCCTGGCCATGGTGGGGATGCTCCCTGCTCCCTCAGGAGCCTCTGGGCAGGGCCAGGAGCAGCTGCTTTCCCGGGAGCTGCTTCAGGAGCAGAGATTGGCCGGGTTTGGCAGGGGCAGAGCCTGTTCCAGCAGCTCCTGCTGGCAGCTGGGACATGCAGGGAGGGGGAGCTGCTGTTCCAGTCCCACTTTGGGGATCCAGGGCTCAAAGGGAAGAGCCTCTGCTCAAGGACAGAACATCTTGTTAAAATATTTCCTCTCTGTAAAAATGGCAGTGGTTTCTTTTGGGAAAACCTAAGAGCAAATTCCCCATGTACAGCATATTCCTCTTTATGGCCTGAAAAGCAGTTAATGGATTTTCTCCAGGCAGTTCTGATTTATCTCACACCTCCCTCCTCTCCCAGAAGAGGTCTGTCTTCTCTTTTTCATTTCTTTAAGCCTGGCCTTCCCAAATTGTTCCTCTTAGCAGCCCAAACACTGCCTGGGCATCCCCTCACTGCTCTGCACCCACACAGTCACTGCATTTAGGAGCAGCTTTGTCTCCTCTGGTCCTCGAGTTGCTTTAGTTCTCTAAGCAGCAAAAAAAAAAGCCCAGCCAGATATCCCCAAAAAGCTGGATTTTAGACCTTTTTGTCTCCATGTCACAAAGAACCATGAGCTCGATCATTCCCTTTATGTATTTTGTTTTCCTGTGGGTTGTTGCACCTTTGCATGGGGGAGTTCTTGCTGTAGTACCAAAGGGTTTATTCACTCTGCAGGCTGTGGAGTGGCTGGAAAAGTTGTTGCTGGGGACCACTCAGATATTAAAATTCAAAAAGAGAGGAACCAAGATGATTTTTTAACTGCAAAGAGGGAAAAAAAATAGGTAAAAAACCCCCTAGACTTTGGGTCACAAATATCACTGACCTCACTCCTCACTGCTGCCCCCAGCAATGGCTTTGGACCCAGCACCTCTGCTCTGCTTTGTCCTCTCACCTCTCTTCACATGGGATTTGCCAAAACCTTTTCCACAAAAGGTTGTCAAAATCCAGGAAAGTCCTTTTGACACAGCTTGGAAACAAAAGTTTCTTTATTTTAATTTTTGTTTTCCAGCAAAGTTCCAACATCCTTTTCCACAGCGGGAAGAAATGTTTTCAGCTCATTTCCCTGACAGATCTTATATCTTGTATATTCTCCATTCCTTCAAATCCTTTCTCCACACCATTAACAGATCTTCCCAGTTGTGCTCTCCCCAGGATGTGTTTGAATTTGTTTGTACATCATTAATCTTCTATTTTAGTTAAAGCTGTGAATTCTTCGGGGTGAAGAAAAGGGAAAATTTTGAGTTTCTCTTTGATATCATTGACTTTGTCTGGGTGAGATCACCAAGAACAAGGGCAGCAGAGAGGTGCTGTCTGCCCAATGCAAGTTCACATTTAGATAAATTTTTGCTTTAATATTTTGAATTTTAAAGCAGAGGATGGTTTAAGGACAGGAGAATCTGGAGCTCCTCAGCCCTCTGCCCACCACCTCTAGATGTTTCCTTGGAACAAACAGCGGTCTCTCCCCAGCTACCCAGAACCAACAAAATGCCCAAATGTGCTGAGGCTCCTGAGGTTTTTCCCTCATCCAAGAAGCCTTTCCAAGGCACCTGAGCAAGCTGAAAAAGGTCAGATTTGTGTGCAAAGTGTGTGAGAATGTTTATAAATAATGGTCTTTGCAGTGTTTCCTCCTGCACGGGTGGGGTTTGGCCACGACAGTGGTGGCTCTGGGTGTGTTTTTCACAATACAAGAGCTCACGTGATCCTAAACTTTAGAATTTGTCAAAATCTTTACATTCTCGCTGTTTTCTGTGAGCTACACAGACAGAAAAATGACTACAGAAGTCCAGCAGTAACTGAGGAAAACGTGGTGTTTGTATCTAATTCAGCTAAGGTAAATTTGAATTTATGTCCTTCCAGTGGTGTTCTGGGAAAAGCGGCAGTGATAACAGATGTAAAGATAATTTTACCTGTTATTGTGTGATGACAATCCTATCCCTTTCTTAACATGTCACTGATGTTTCAAGCCTCCTCTTCCACACAGCTCCAGCAAGGTTTGATTATTTCCAACTGGAGGAAGACATAAAATAACAGAGCTGTTCTCCTCCATGGTTCCTCATGGCTGGTGGTCTGGCAGATGATCCATAGGAACACTGGGAGGAAAAACATCTTGGAGAGCTTTAAAAGCCTTTCCTAGAAATGGATCTGTGTGTGATTCCATTCCCTGCTCTGCCCCAGCCATGACAAATAAACGCCACCAGTGTCAGGAGGAGCAGTCCTGGTGAAGGGCAGCAGCACCAGCAGCCAGTTCAAAAAAGGGATTACAGCTGAAATCTGGATGCAAAACTCTGCCTGCCCTGCCCAGGGAAGAGGGGAAATATTCTCAGAGAGAGGGATGTGACAGAAAAAGAAAACCCAAAGCGTTTCCTGCCCTCGTGCCAAGTTTTTTTCCTCTCCTGGGGAAAGGTTGACCCCTTTTCCTCGGGGGATGACGTGCAACCCCATAAAGCAGCAATAGACCCCTCATCCCTCAGCTGTGTCAGGCCAGACAAAGCCTTTGCTTTGTCTACACAGGTTTTGTCCAGGAATTAACGAGCAGCGTAATTAATTTCATGTTTGAATTTTTCAAACCGGCCAGCGAAGGCCGTAAGCAATAATTGCATGAGTAACTGCAGAAGAAAAGAGATACATTGTGGTGTCTGCTGCAAGCTGGATTTTTTCTGGAAACAATGAGTAAGGCAGCTTTTCCAGCGGAGGATTTGATGTACATCCAGGCCGTGTGCATGAATCAGTGCTGACAACAACAAACTGCAGCTCCCCTTGCTCCTGGAGCCCTCTGCTTTTGCTGCTGGGCTGCAAGGAAATGATTTGCTTCCTCTTTTTTCCTTTATGTTGCTGCTGCTGCTGGGGAAGATGACAGCAGAGGAGTTCTCAGGGCTGTCCTGTGGTGTCACCACCCAGAGGGGTGGCAGATGTCACCTGAACTCGGTGACACATCCTGGGCTGCAAAGCCAGGCTGATCCCACCCCAAAAGTGCACTCAGGAATGTTGTAATTCCAGGGAAACCATCTCCCTTTGTGGATTTAAAAGGTGGGATGAGGCTGTAGCGACAAGCACAGCTCATGCCACAGCAATCCCATCTCCTAAACAGCTCCAGGAGCAGCTGTGCTGAACAGAATTAACCCTGCTTCAACAGCCTCCCCAGCTGGAAGAGTCTGAGATTGCCCAGAAAAATACAAAATTACCAGGGAAATGTGAGTAATGTCCAAATCTGCCCTTTCAGCACCACATTTCCACATGGAGCCAGTGGGGAGGCTGGAGCTGCAGGAGTGGGGACACAACCAGGAGCTGCTTTTGGAAGACACTTTCAAAAAAAGGCAGAGATTTTCACTCTCATTAATGTCAATTCCAGGGCATTTATGTTTTCCTAAATTCCTGTTTGTCCCCCCCTATTTTCCTATTCCTAAATCCTAGAATGTTTTCCTAAAATGTCTATTTTTCAGCCTGGTGCCAAAGTCTATCCAGGACTTCATTTTCCAGTGGTTTGTCAGTGTAAAAAGTGCCATTTCCACCCAGCCCGTTGTTCCCAGTGTAAATATGTTTTTAGGCACAGAGCAATATAACCCTACAGATTTGCAGAGAAGCTGCAAACCCTCCTGGCAGTGCCTGAGGCGACATAAAGGCTCTGTTTCCATCACTCCTATTTATGGAAAACCAAAGGCCATTTATCAACTCGATTCCCCGGAGATTTTTCTATAGCTTAGTCAATACCCATGAATTACTGCTTGGCTGAGTTATTTTAGGGAAAATAGGATGGGATGGGAAGAGGATGTGCCTCAGCAAACAACCAGTGTCTCTAGCCTGGCTTCCCAATGTGGGAGAGTGAGGCCCTCTCCCCTTCACTAAGAATTAATTTATTTCCTTGCAAAATTAAAATTTAATTTAAAACTCCTTTGAGTTTAGAGTTTGGGCGGCTGATCTTTGGCTCCTGAAGGGATTTAATCCACGCTCCCCTAAACCTGTGGTGCTGGAAAACACTGGATTGTTGCCACAGGGAATTCCAGCCTGAGGTGAAGGAATTGCCTTCCCCCAAAAAGGGATGTACAGGGAGAAGATGCAGGAACCCTCCCCACCACGGTGGCTGCTCAGTGTCCCTCAGCCCTGCCAGGGACAGGCACAGCTTTTTAATTTTCCCATAGACATTCCGTCATTGCAAAGCTTTTATTGAGCAATTCCAGCCATAAATGAAACAAAATAAAACCCCCAAAAAACAAACAAACAAAAAAAAGGGGAATATTTAAATCTTCCTGACTGGACCAAGAGAAATTCCTTGCGGTTTAACTGGTGAGGTTTCAGCTCAGTGCTGGCAGAGGGCCCAGCTGCAGGAGTGCTGAGGGATGCACTGGGACATTTTGGAGTGTCCTGGGTGTCCCTTAAAGCGCTCCTGGATCCTCCAGGGGACACCTGATGCTCTCATTCCTCACCTGAGGGCGGCTGCCACGAGATTTGCCCATCACCAGTGGCCCTTTGGCAGCCCCAGAGCTGTGATTTGATGGATGTTTACACTGCAATAAACACCCTTCTATTTATTTCTGCCCTCAGTTTGTAGGGAGCCTTGTGTTTCTCAAGTGCTTTGGCAAAAGCAGTGGGCACAGTGGAGTTATTTCTGGTTTTGTTTGGATAAGGAACACCCTGGAAGGCAGATTATTTATTTATTTTATTTTATTTCTAGGAGAAGATGCTGAGGGGCGTGCAAACCACTCTGCAAGATCATCGCAGGGAAGGAGCTAAAGGAGCCAGAAATTAGGTACAATTCTTCCCTTATAATTTTTTTATATAATCAGTATTTGTAGAAAATCAAGCTTCTAGATAAAATACTCTAGCTTTTGAGAGGATACAATATCTTAAAAATTAGAAAAAAAAAGTTCCTTTCATTAGAAAATTCTAAGAAGCAGAGAATGAAAGGAAGTTCCTGATCTATTTCTTATGGAAGATCTTCCCCTACTCCACATCTGAACAGATGTTTTAAATTACACCATGACTTTGGAAGTGCAGAAATTTCTGCAGGGAGTTCAGTGCTTGCTGGGTTTGCTGTCAAGAAGAGGTCTCTACTCTCCCTGCAGCCTCTCTAATTAACCTGAAAGTTTGTAAGAAAGGACTTCAGTCTCAGATTTTTCGGCTCCATCAGATGATTTCCCATTTTATCAGGGCAGCAGGGGCTGTACTGTGGAGCCCTTGGGAGTTTTTTCATCTCTTTGCTGTCCCCACTGCAAGTTTAACTTCACAAAATCCCACTGCCAGACTCAGCTTTTTCATTTTTCTTCTGGTCTTTTCTCATCTCAGTAGCTCAGCTTTAGGACATCTGAAATCTTTATGACAATTGTTTTGTTAAACACAACCTGGGTTAAAAAAGAGTGAAATTATTTGAGCAATTCTTTGTTTCCAAAGCATCAAATTGGGTTTGTAGGGGATTCACCAGGAGGAAAGCAGCGCTGGTCAGAGGTGAGAGAACATTTGGCTGACCAGATAGTCTTTAATTGGTGTTTTGAAGATTCAAATGTGGATCATTCTCTAGGGAAATTATCTGTAAACAGGATAATTATTGTGCCTTGAAGATTTGTCATTTTAGACATGACTGAAAGCAGATAAATTGTAGTCTACCTTTTGTATCTAACACAAAAGCAGCAGAAATCATCTCCCCGAGCACAGTTCCTGATGTAATTATAATAAACATTAATGTCACTATAATAAATATTAATGTCACTATAATGACCTCTTGCTCAAGTTCTCCTGGCTCAGAGCCTTTGCCATCCAGCTCTCCCTTACACTGAATTTCTCAGATTCATTTAACCATTCCCATGTGGTCCAGAGGAACAACTGAGGGTTTGGTTTCTGTGTGGATCTTCCTTGGTGACTCCTGGTGCTGCTGGATGTCACTGCTGAATGTCACCTCTGGATGTCATTGCTGGATGTCACTGCTGGATGTCACTGCTGGACGTCACTGCTGGGTGCCACTGCTGGTATCACTGCCGGGTGACATTGCTGGTGTCCCTGCTGGGTGTCCCTGCTGGGTGTCCCTGCTGGATGTCCCTGCTGGATGTCCCTGCTGGATGTCACTGCTGGGTGCCACTGCTGGGTGTCCCTGCTGAGTGTCATTGCTGGTGTCATTGCTGGATGTCACTGCTGGATGTCACTGCTGGATGTCACTGGTGTTGTCACTGCTGGATGTCACTGCTGGATGTCACTGCTGATATCACTGCTTGGTGTCCCTGCTGGGTGTCCCTGCTGGATGTCACTGCTGATGTCCCTGCTGGATGTCCCTGCTGGTGTCACTGCTGGATTTTCCTGCTGGATTTTCCTGCCGGGTGTCCCTGCTGATGTCACTGCTGGGTGTCAGTGCTGGATGTCCCTGCTGGATGTCACTGCTGGATTTTCCTGCTGGGTGTCCCTGCTGATGTCACTGCTGATGTCACTGTTGGATGCCACTGCTGGATGTCCACACTGCTGGATGTCACTTCTGGTGTCACTGCTGGCCTCGTGCCCTTGTGAAGAGGAGAAGATTCTAATGGAAACTAAAACCAGTTTTGTTTTTTTAAAACGGGGGTTAAGTTGGTGGTGTGTTCAGGAAAGCACTGGAGGAGAGTAATTTGTGTCAATGTTGGCCCCAGAAAGAGATGCAGATTTGGGGTTGAATGCTCTGCACTAAGGCAGAAACCCAAGGCACTGTGATAAAACCCCTAAATGTGCACCAACCCCTTTTAGCCCAGCCTGAAGAGCTCTGAGGGGGTTTTTGCTGCTGCTCTGAGCGGTGCTCACCATGTGCTGAGGTGCCTCAGCCCTGGAGGCAGAAGAAATCCTGGCAACAAAAACATTTCCTCCAAAAACGCCCTCACTGCTGGCACTGTGAGCTCCCTGTGAGCAGCTGCCTCTCACCATCACAGGGGACACATCTCCCTGACACTTTAAGGGCAAGGAAACCACAAAATAAGAAAAAAAAAAAAAAGAAAAGAAAAAAAAAGTGAATTAGGGCTGAAGCATGACATTCCCACCTCCACATCCAGGAAATAAGAATGGTCCAGCAGCGCTGGCACGAAAGGGACTGAGCTCAGCTTTACTGCCTTGGGAAAGCAATAAACACCCATCTCTGAGCAGAGCTGGAGGTCACCTCGCTCTTCCTGCACACCCACTGTGCTTCTCTTGGTCCTGTCTCCTGCCATCCCACGGAGGAGCTGGAAAAACAAGGATCCTGCAGTGGATTGCTGAGCACGGGACTCATTTTGTCCACAGCACAGCAGAAAGAGCCACTTCATGCTCCAAAAAGCTCCTTAAACACTTGAGGAAAATTCCAGAAAAAGGAATAGAGGTGGTCTGCTAGATGGGATTCAGGCACAGTTAGGGCATTGGGAATGGAAGGTTTTCATGGAGAATTTTATTTTTCTACACCTGGAGGAGGGAAGGTCGCCTGCAGAGCACAGGCAGAATTTTGTTCACAAATTCAAATTTTCATATTCCACAGAATCATAGAATGATTTGGGTTGTAAGAGACCTTAAAGATCATCCAGCTTCAACCCTCACATTGCCTAAATACTTGATATTTCATATATGAATAAATAAAGAGCAGGTAGAGAGCTGAGTTTTTGTTGTGGCATTCAAGCTACCAGGGTCCCAAGAGCTCAGATTTCAGCTTTCAATTTTATTGCTAAAAGGAAATATTCAATAAAAGCAATGGTAACAATTTGGATTGGGTTATGTGGCCTTTTCAGAAGGGACCTCACCTACTGGGAATGCTCCCTCCTTTCCAACTCTCCTTCTCTTTGCCATCCCTGGAAGAAACTTGTGAGTAAATCTGGAAGACTCCTGGAAGACAGAAGTGGTGGAGAAACATCTTCCTTTGCTCCTGGAAGGGCTGTGGTAGAGAACAGCAATTGTGGTGTGTCCTGTGGCTGGCAATGCCAGGTGAGGGCACCCCTATGGAGACAGAAATGACAAAATTCCAGGTTTCCTTCTGCTGAACCCAGAGATCCTGTGTGTGATGGGATGGTGGCTTTGTTGTTCAGCAGGGCTGGTTAAGAGCATTTCGGATTTCAGGAAAGGCAAGGCAAGAAATTCCTTCTTCTTACTGTTTGTTCTCCAGGACAGAATTCAGTGTCTGAGTGTCCTGCCTAACTTTATGGGGAGTTCTTTCCTGGATGTCCTGAAACAGATGACCTGGAACAGACAGAACTTGGCTTTTTCCTCCTGCAGCTGTGAGGGACAGGAACATTGCTCTTCCATTGTAATTTGGAATTCCCACCCGGTTCTGAATCAGCTCCTCCAGGTGGATTTTTAATTTTGAACAGGTTTAGTTTGGTGCTGCCATGTCCAAGTGCTGGTCAAAGCACTTCCTTCCAGAGGTGGAATCTTTTCAGGGGTGGCATTCCATGATCTACCAGAAACTCCCCATCACTGTGACCAAAGACCTGGCAGGATTTGTGGGAATAATCTTGTCCGGTGTTCCTTCAACAAGAGGAGCCATGGCACTGTCAGACTCTGTTGGTGGCACCTAAAAACAACAGGAATTCCTAATTCTAGGTCTTTCCCTCAGCACAGCAGGCCCCATTTGCAGCATCTTCCTGCCCAGTCCAGCTTCTGGTCTTGCTGGAAAACCAGTTTGTTCCCCAGGTGTTTGAGGACAGGTTTTACACCAGCATTCTGCTGTACTAGTGACCTTTCAGGAGTGTTTCCTGAGGGAAATCCTGAAAAACACCACTGAACAGCCCTCACAACCCTCTGTGCTCACTGGAATGGTCTGGAGGAACTGGGATTGGGTTTTGGTTCAATGATTTCTCCTCCCCTTCACCACTTCCTCCATTTCTCACTTGGGCCATAGCTGGTGGCAGGCATGTCAGACACAGAGTGATGTGGGATTATTTCATGTCTTTTTCCATCTGAAAACAATTGCCATGCACCACCCAAACCTTAGTATTTCCTAGTGTTTATTTAATATTTTCCTCTTGGCTTCTTGTCCCTAATGCAGCAAATGAAAGCTAAGGAAATATCTTGCACTCAGCTTGCACTTTCTCCTCCTGCTGACTCTTCTGTTTTAATTGAGATTTGGGGGCTTTCACTAGAAAACAACTATGACTAAAGTACTCAATGAAAACCCACATGCTACTTTAACTTTTTAGGGCCCAGCGCTGCTGTTTTTTATTTACTTGCCAAGTAATGACCAGTTTGAAATTGCAGTTCTACTCCCAAGTTTCAGGGCAGTCAAATTAAACAGGAAGGATCATCCTCAAGGTCAGACAGGTCTGAGAGACTTTAATGTCCCTGTTTCTGACGAGGGGAGGGCACAGACTCATCCAGCTCAGTGGGGAGTTTGTCTTTCCTTGCACCGAGGCCTCCAGCCAAGTGTGGGACATGAGTGGAGCTCCCTGGTTTTCTGTTTGCTTGCCCAGCAAGTTACTTTTAGCTGGGGCACAGCAATTAGTCCTATTTTATCCCTCCTCAAGTGGGTTAATTAAATTTTACACCTTCAAACTGCCAGGGAAATCTCAATTTCCATCAGTAAATATTCTTAAACAGCTAAAAAATACCTGTTCCTGGGTCCCAAATTTACTTAAAATGTGGCAGCAATGAGGAGATGGAAGTTTTAAACTTAGGAAAAAGATCATAAGAGAAGTCTGTATCACCTCTAGACCATCTTGGGCAGGTCTGAAGAGTGGCCTAGAGGAGGTGAGGTAATTTGGGAGAAGACCCCGTGTGAGTCTATTAATGTGTGAAGCATTTGCTTTGTATGAAGCATTTATTGAAACAAATTCCACACCTCAATTCCACCTTTTTTCATCTGGCTGGTGGGAGATACAGGTTTATTCAGACAGCTTTAATTTCTTGAGGTTATAGAGAAATACTTTTAAATGTTCAGATACTGGGAATATCATCGAATCAGGGAATGGTTTGGGTTGGGAGGGACCTTAAAGCCCACCCATGGTCAGGGACACCTTCCCCTACCCCAGGTTGCTCCAACCCCCCTCCAACCTGGCCTTGAACACTTCCAGGTCTGAGGAAATCTGCAAACAAAGCCATAAAAGATGTCAAGGATCAGGCACGTGAGAGCGTCACAAATTGATTCTGGCCACTGCTGTGGCCAGATATGAAATAATTTCTTACAGCTCTTTTATGGCTGGCTGATATCTCTAAGTGTTGCAAATGTACACTCTCTAATCAGTGCATTTCCACTCACCTTTTCTGTGGCAATCTGCACAAAAAGGCCCAGACTAAGAGGTGCTTTTTGAACCAAAAATGTTAAGGAGGTACCAAACCTTCACAACAACCTGGAAGTGCTCCCTGTTTTAACCAATCCAGCAAAATCATAACCTGTTTCCTGGCAGACGTGGTGCTTTCTTTCCTCTGTTTTCTTCTCCCTTTTAGGAGCTCCATGTTGTGTTTCCAAGTTTTAGAAGCAGAGAATGGCTGTGGGGAGAGGATCTCACTTTCCAGGATGAATCCTCCCTGATATGAATCTGTTCCATTTATCTGCACTGCATTTTATCGGATCAGAGCAGCAGGCAGAGCACCAGAAGTGACACCAACACAGGTAAGAGATCCCCACTGGTTGTGTGCCCAAATACTACAAGCAAAAACGTTAAAATCAGTTCTTTTTCAGGGAGGAGAAGGACATCAGGAATTCTCCTAATCCTTGCTGTGCTGCCAAATGATGGAAAAGTGAAAGCTGCCAGAAAGAAACAGGGATCAAAAGTGTAAGCATTCAGTTTTTGGGGGAAAATAACTAACTATCCCATGGAAAAAAAAAAGAAAAAAGCCCTGCAAGTCAACGTTGTATCTGTCTCTGAAAGGTATTTGAGTTGACTTCTTAAAATACTTGTAAAAATACTCTGTTAGTCAGTTTATGGTGGTGGTTTCTGAGCTCTTTCAAGCGTCTCCTTTGCAGCTGTCAGGATGTGTGATACAACTCACACCAAGGGAGCCCAGGTGAGAAGCCAGAGAACATCTCAGGTGGGATGTTCCTGACCACTCTGAAAATATTTTTTTTAAATTTATTTTTAAATAGTACATTCCTAATCAATCTGGGAAATGACACAGAGAGATGACAGCCACATGTATTTACATGAATGAGCTTCAAAGAGCATGGGGTGCTCATTTGTTTCATTTTCACTGCGGATTGATTTGAGCTGGAGCTTTGCTGCAGGGTTATCTGTGCAGGCTCTATGGCTCAGGAGCTCTGCAGAGGGCTCCAGGTGGGACCTCCTGCCTCACAGGGGCTTGGGATGAGCTGAGTGTCCCGAGCAGACACTTCAGGCATTTAGGGCTGAAGTCACAAATGGAAAATGTTGCTTGGTTGTGGTTTAGCTCAGCATGTCCCAAAGTGCAGATCCTTCATCTCTCCTTCTTCTGGCTGCCCAGTTAGGAAGCCCCTGAGAATCCACCTCCATTTCCACCAGCAGATTCCTGAGGCCTCAGAAAGTCCCTTCTGCTGATGGTTCTGGGCAGAGTGACCATCACTGGCCTCAGGGAAGTTGGGGCCATCTCTTCATGTCCATCTCTTCATTCCCATCATGGCACCGTGGGCATTCCTCCACTTGTTCTGTCTTCTCCAGAGGGGAAGGTGTTCCCTGGCTTTTTTAGCCATGAGCTGAGCCTGGTGAGTGACTGAGAGCTGAGCCAGAGCCTGGCCATGGACAGAGACCAGGGCTGGCACCAGGGTTGGGATACAGGAGGAATTCTTGTCCCAGGGATGAGGGAGATGTCTCACACCTCAAAGGTGGCTCGTTCAGCACTGGGTGAGTGAGGGCTGTGAATCTCCTCAGGACTCTGCCTCAGGGCATTTATCCAGCATGGATGGATAGCACTGAGCTGGGAGCCAGCAGCAGAACACCGAAGTCCCTGCAAGGCTGGGGCTGCAGGCATTCTTCTTCCCTTGGCATTTTCTCCTGGCCAGCAGCTCCCTGAGTCCTGTGCCAGCTGTTTTGGAGGCCGGGCCAAGGTGTCCTGCTGTCTCCAGAGGCTGGAAAAGGAGCCTGGGCAGCACAGCTTTGCACTCAGGGTGTCCCAGCTCTGCCCGGGCTCCTCAGGGCTTTAACCCTGCCTGACTTGCCTGGAGCTCGGGGCAAGCTCTTGTTCTCAGCTGACCACAGCAACTCAGTTCACTAATAATTCATCAGAAATTGTCCTTGCCAGCCTTTTCATCATCACAGAAATCCACAAAGGCCATTTTTGCTGGTTTTCTCTCTGCTCCTTTATCCCAGTAGTTTTAAAGAGTGGTAAAAAAAGACTGGTTTAATTGCCTTTCTCTTGCTGATGAACTTCATAAAGCACAATAAGCTTAATAAGAAAAGAATCCACCCTGAGTCTGAGCTATGTGTTCACAGCATCTAAGGCAGCCACAAACCCAAGCAGCTGCAGCTGTGTCATTAATTATGTCTTATCTCAGTGGAGAGAACGAGATTGACATTACTGCAGTGAGTTTTCCTGATAGCTGGTGTTAATGAAGGAATTATTCAGGAATAAGGAAGTCAAGCAAAGAGCAAGGCCAGAGGCAGAGGAGGCAGAGGGCGTGCCTGGGGATCGCACTCAGTCTGGGCAATAAATCACCCTGGGTTGTTCAAGGGCACTGAGGGAACCACAGCAATTTCCTGGGGCTCCCCTACACCTCAGGGGATCAGAGGTTGGGGTTCTAAGTGTGTGATAAGAAGGAAAAGCACGGCCTGAACACCAGTGGGCAGGTGGAGGCCATTTCTCCAGGAGCTTTGCAGGGCTGGATGCCCATGACCTGGCTTTTCTTGGAGGTCTGCATTTGCTCCCAAACTTTCATTAACCCACTTCTGTTGGTTGTGTTGAGCCAGTTTTCATCCTGGTGATATTTAACCTTCCCACCTGCCCCACAAGAACAGGAGAGGGTCAGTGCAGAGGGACCAGATCCTGTCCTCTGAGGTTGTTTATGGGTTTGTCCTTACTGCTGAAAGCTCTAAAGTCTTGCAGGGAATGTGACCTAAGTGTTGCTGTGATTTATTGAATTTACAGCTCATGGAAGAGCTGAGGGAAGTCCCTAAACCACTGACCAGTGGCCTCTGGGAGGGTGACCTGGGAAAAGTCCCATCCCACCCCGTCCCGAGCAGGAGCCTGGGCTGTGAGCGGGGCGAATCCTCTGCTCTGCTGATGGAAGGCAGTTCCCACCAGCAGCAACCCCACATCTGTCAGGCACTTCAGCTGCAGCTCGTAATACTTTTATTTTCCCCTTTGTTCCCTGCCTTTTATCTTTTGATGCCTTACCAGGCCACCCAAAGCAGAGGAGATCCCTGGGCCTGTGGGACGGCGTCTCACACAGCAGAACAATATCAGGGCAAAGAAATGCTCCCCCAATTCCTAGGGAAAAGGGCAGTAGCTCTCCTCAGAAGGTTTATTTAAACATGGCTGTTTATTTTTGCTGGAGATTGAGTTACCTTCCCTTATAGCAGTAATGTTTTTGGAATCCTCCTTGTTTCGCCTGTAATAAATCACAGTTGTCTGAAGCAAACGAGGCTCTTTGTCATTTCCCTTTGCTTTCCCTCCATTGGCAAGAGAAGGAAGCGCCCCAAAAAAGAGTGATTTATTGTGAACTTGCTTTTGACACCGTTGGCAAGTCCTTGGCTGCACAAATGACTGCCCTATCTCTGGGCAGACAGAGCACAAAGGCACAGTTTCTAATTGCAGGCTGGCAGGACCTCTGCCATCAGGCAGCACAGACAACAAAGGGAACGAGAAGAAAGGCTCCCAGCTGGCTCTCAGCGAGGGTGGCAGGGCTGCAGGGAGGGGACCCAGGTCCTGTTGTGACTCCAAGCCATGTTTTGTCCCAGCAGCTGCCAACAGCCACACGGACAGAATTCGCTGGCTGGGTTTGTGGCTGCTGGCGGATCACGGGCTCCAACAATGCAGGGCTGCACCCAGGGCTCCTTAATTCCCTGCTTTTGGGCTGAGGCACAGCACAGTGACCTCGGGGAACAGCAGGCTGGTGGGGAGCACTGAGACTTCAAAGGAGTTCTGAAGTGGCTCTGACTCTTCTCATCCCCTCTCTTTTTTTCTTCTTCTTTTTTTTTCTTTTCTTTTTTGATCAATTTTCATTGAGATTTGCTGCTCTGGGCTAAACTCTTTGGAAGTGTTTGGCCAATAGAACAGCTGGAACTGGTAATGTCCAGCATATCACGGGCTCTGTTATGATGTTGTTTTCCCTGTTTTTCCCAACAAAGTTCTGAAGAGCTTTTACAAAGAATAACTTCTTTTTTTGGTGTGACTGTGAATTTGTACATCTAGAGAAATTGATGTTGTATAAGTAGGGCAGGAACGGATCACACATCAGCAAGTGAGCAATGGGAGAAGGAAAAAATGGGGTGAAAATCATGGGACTTCTATAATTTTAAAGGCCATTTTCCTAGGGAATCGTAGTCCCCATCTCTCTGTCCCTGATCTCTTCTTTGTTGTTTGAGACAGAAAAGTGCTGGGCAACGAGACACAAAGATCTGTGAGGTAGCAGAAGTGGAGAAGGTTTTTAGAAAGAGGAGGCACCTTCCCAGCACTGACCACCATTAATGTGTAGAAATGCCTTTATTTGGGGTCCTGGCAGAGAATTCTTTTATCCATTTGAGCTAAAAGATGGTGAGTGCTCAGTTCTTTCTGCTGGGTTGTTTTGTTTCAGCTTCCTCTAATTGACCATCTCAATATTACGTTTTTTTTTTTCTGAGTTTCTTGGTGTAAAGGTGGTGTTCTCTGAATGACATTTACCCACCTTCTATGAGAGCAATGTATATTCTGCTTTTTCTGTAGTAAATTTGAGTGCAGCCATACTGCACAGCTGACGAGATATACTCAAGAAAATCAAAAAGGTGCAGTTATTTTAGGCTAAACAAGGCTGGAAAGAGGGAAACTTGTTTTGATTTTCAGCCTCCATCTCTCTTTAGTGGAGTTAAGGATTTACAAGGACTCGGAGGGTGCCGGGTTCAGCAAAAGCATTTCCCCAGATTAGGTGATGCTCATTCCTTGGTCTCCTTTAAAAACATTAAGAGAAACTTCATCAGATCATGGAGCTCGGAACATCAAATCAGAGCCTTACACAAATAATCCAGGTTTTGGGGAGCCTGTCAGGCTAAGTGGGTTCTTTGGCATGGACTAGTTTTATTATGGATGGAGCCACAGCAGACCCACATTAGAAAAGGATTTTGTTACAACACTTTCAGTATCAACAATGCTACTTGGAGGGGAATAATCTGTTCCAGATGACTGGTAAGAACGTCTGTCCTTTTAAGAAGGGATTTTTTATTTTGTTCAGTTGATTTATTCTGATAAAATTTGGGATCATTTAGTCTCCTGTCAAAGAGTCAGTAAACACGAAGATAATGCGATTCACAGAACGGGCAGTCTGAGAGGCTACTTCCATTTAATTCAATTAGATGGGCTTTTATATTGGATTTATTTGTTTTATCTTGAGTATTGTAGCAAATTTTTCTCTTCATGAGAGAGGAGGCAGAGTACAATTACTGCAGACATCAAAACTGCTGGAGTAATTCCAGTGCTTTTCCATGCCACTGGCAAGAAATGGGACTGCAGTTACCTGCATAAATAACTGGGGTGTAACAGCAGGCACTGATACAACAGGTGAGATTTTGAGGGGCTTGAAGGAAAAATTCTATTTGTGGTATGTCCAGCATTTCCCACCAGACCCATGTGCAAGGCAGGCATCAAACAGAACTGTTTGAAATAAAAGCTCTTAAAGAGATAATTTAAATTTGGCTTTGCCGGACACGACTGAGGGGAGTCTAAACTAAAGCTGCTGTGAATTTACAGTTTCCTTCAATCTCTTTGTGTTCCTTTGTCCTGCTGCTGGGGTAACACCCATGGTTTTTATAGCACTGATGGGGGGCACATTTGGGATCTCTTTCCATCACTCTGTCCCAAATCCTCCTGCACAGAGGAGCAGCAGGCAAAGCAAGGCTGGGAACGCCCCTGGACAGAGCTCAGAGCAACAGTGCAGGTAAAATATTCCATGGCCAGGGGCAATTTTTTAACCTCTCTCTGGCTTGCCAGGGGTTTCAGCTCAGGGATTTGTCCCTGCCCCGGGCACAGGGGTGTGAGCAAAGGCTGTTGTGGTTTGCCTCAGCTTTTCATTGTCTGTTCTTCTGCAAACTTGCTGTGTCTGGGCTCTCCCCCAGCTCCTCCCAGGCCATTGCTCAGGTCCCTCGGGTCAGGTGTTCCATGGAGAGCAGTGGCTGCATCTGGATTCCTTTTCCACTGAGCAGAGCCCCTGGTGAGCACCCTGACGCAGCTCAGCTCTCATCCTGCTCTCTGCATTCCCAGCACATCCCCTTCCATCCTCATCCATCTCTGCAGCCACTGGATTTTCCCTCTGAGGACTTCATTTGGAGTGTTCCTCCAGCAGGCATTAGTTAAGGCTGGAAGGCTTTTGAAGATGCTCCCCAGAGCCGAGGGCAGCTGAGCATCCAGAGTGGAGGAGTTTGGGGAGCTCTGTTAGTCCCGGATGAGCAGATTCCTGTTTTGTGTTTGAAATAGATCTGCACCCGCGTGGTTAACAAAACACTGTGCTCAGGATAAGTACCTGAGCCACCTCGCCAAGCCAAAGAGCTCTCAAAGGGTTCCAGAAAAGCCAATATTAAATCCAGAGACATCAACATTAGTGAAGCAGGACTAAATTATCTCCAGCTGGTGCTGGCTCTCGCCGGAGGCTCTGAAATAAGTAGCTCCCTGGAAAAGAAGGGAAGATGAAGGCTGAGCTAACGAGGAGCAGAACTGAGCTTGGAGCTCAGGTCACCTTCTCTTTCCAGCCCTATCAAGCCCAGTCAGGGACAATTTTTCACCTCCCATCACTTGTGCACCAGCCACTCCATCAAAGCCAAATTCCTCTGGCAGTGAGGAAGGATCCAGGCTCACTGTTGGAGCATTCCAGGCCTGGGCTGCCCCTGCTTCCAAGGTCCAGGTGAGAAGCAGAGATCCCTTGAAATTTCTGTTCTTCTTCATTCAATTAACTCTTTGTAACTGTTAATTGCATGTTAATCATGATCAGAACTCCCTTCCAAGGGCTTCTGTCCTCACTGGCCAGCATCACTGAAGGCAAACCTTGAAATATTTGGGGGAAATGATGGGTAAGCACCAACCACTGCTCTGAGCTGAACGTGACTTAGAATAGCAACGTACAAACAAATTAAAAATCAACACGAGCATAACCCGGATATTTCTGGATATTCAGAAACTCTCACTGTGTGTCTCTGAGCAGTTCCTATGACAAAAGGGGTCTTAGAAGAAACAGGATGTCAGACATTAATTATTTACTGCTGTCATAGGTAAGCTCTGCTCTCATTCTACCATAATATTGTTTTTAATTAACATCTCCAGATTCTCTGGATAACCCTACTTGCCATGAGAATCTTTACATCCAAACAACGCTGAAAATACCTGTACTCCTGACTGTACCTAGAGCAGCAGAATCATGGATGGTTTGGGTTGGAAGGGACCTTAAAAATCCTCTTGTTCCAATCCACCTCCCACTGTCCCAGGTTGCTCCAAGCCCTGTCCAGCCTGGCCTTGGGCACTTCCAGGACACTGGGCAAGAAGGAGATGGGTATTTACATGAGTGTGGCACTTTGGGGCACTTTGTCGGGCAGAGATGGATATAATGAGGCATGGAAAACATAAATTCAGCTGGCTGGGAGCAGGGGGTGAGTAATTATCCCCGCGGGAGCCCAGCAGGTGGATTAGTTACTGGGCTGCCTCTGCAATTAAGGGAAAACATCTGTTTCACATCAGCCCTTTCTCCTTTTCCAGGATACTCCTCCACTTTGTCTCTCTGATGCTGCAACCTGGAGACGACTCCTCTCTGCTCCGAGGCTGTGCAAACACCACGTGTTCCTGTGTGGAAAGCAGGGGACAAGGCCAGGAGCAACAGGACATGGTGAGGAACATCCGGAACCGGCTCCTGACTCCCTTGTTTGATTTTCTGTCGGGTTCTGCCTCGGTCCCTTCCAGGACCCAGCTGTTTCCAGGGACTGCAGAGGTGCGGGAAATAAACCCAGCTCAGTGACTCAATATCTCTGCTGCCATCTTGAGTAAGAGGAAAGTCTGAGCATCTGAACAGCCTTTTTTTCCCTGCTCGGTGGACGTTTTAAAGTGGGTTTTTTTCAGCCAGCCAGGCCAAACTCGTGTCTGGTGTGCAAAGCTCTGTTTGCACCAGGAAAGGTTTCCATGCTCACCAGGGTATCCATGGCTGATGCTGAGTGTCCTTGCTGAAAACTGAGAGCAAATGAAGCAAAAGGGTTTTTGTGGTGCCAGCAGGATTTCTCTGTGCTCTGGGCGGATTTAATTTGGGAGAGATTCTGTTCAAAATGATGGTAAATCCAGAAAAACCCTGCTTTAGGTGAGCTGGTTTCAGTATTGCTGCTGTAGACAGGCACAGAATGGTTTTCCCCCCCTAAACTGTGGCTATTTCTTACTGGGATAAATTGTCCAGTAGCTAAATCTGGTTGTCTATAGATTGTCACAATGTCCAGGGATCTTCCTGCTTATAGAACATAGAAAAATAATAATTTTTGGCTGTTTGGACTTCATAATTTAATTTATCCAACTTAAATTTGCCCATCTTGCCTGAACCAGTACTGCTTTCTCTGAAAGCCTCTCATCCTTATTGCTCTTGTCTGGGATTTGTTTTTCAAGCAAGGATTAGATTAAATTTCTGTAAAAATATTTAATACACTTGATCAGCAGCGTGGGGTTTAGCAATGCATGTGTCACCTGCTGTGCACACAGCAAATGTTGTTATTTTCTGAACATCTCCATCCAAACTCATCAACACACAACTGGAACATAGATTTAGTGAAGAAATGTATCCCCCTTCCTTTAGGATGACATAAAAATCACATGTTTAATTTAAAATGCAATGAAATTGTTGCTTGGCTCGAAGTGCTCAAGCAATATTAGAAACTTTTGCCTAATCTCTGTTTTACAGATTAAAATACAAACATTTCCAGTGCACGCAGAATTTATTAAAGTAGGCTGTTGCCTAGGGAAATATGCCTTTGGATGTGTTTCTATCAGCTCTGCTGGAAAAAAAAATGTAATTAGGGTTGCATAATCTTCTAGAGAGAAAAATGGGCCAAAAACCTAAGAGCATAAAGAGAATATTGCAAGTGTGGAGTGTGAATTGCTTGTGGCTGCCAGGCTGGTTGTTATTCCTGAGGGCCAGTGACAGTGAGAAGGTCCTAACTGGAAGAAAGCAGCAAGGCAGGAGATGTCCAGGAGAAACATGAGATGGTCTGTTGGAGAAAATTGGAAAAATTGGGAAAACAGAGCCCCAGAGTGACAGGTAATTTGTTTCATGTATGGCTTGTACACCCATCAATGAAATTCAGGCCAAAAAGGAATTATTCCAGTCCTTGGTGATGGAGTTTCACTTCGAGTTCATGGAGGCTCTGTTGGCTCATGAGATGTTGCTAAATAATTTCCAGTAATTGTCCCATTCTTTCTCCTTTTCATGGTGGGATCAGCTCAATCAAACAATTACCTGCATGATTAAACTCTCCCCATGCAGTGGGATTAGGTTTGGGTGATTCTCACAACGCAGGGACTTTATTTGGTGGGGAAAAATTGCACCTGGGACTGAGCTGGTCTGGTTTCCCTCTTCCCTTGCCCTCCCCACCTCTTTGCTGCTGCAGTTATGATCAGCAGGGATGTTTCTTGCAGCATTTCTGAGCAGCTCCTGGGCTGGAAGCTTCCATCCCCTAAGTGCTGCTGAAGCGTAAATAAAACCAGTAAAGAGCCTTTTCCCTCTGCTCATAATTCACTGGGATTTTTATGCAAAATTCTGGCCTGGAGCAAAATATAACTGGTAGGGAGATTTTAACAGGGAGGCCACACCATGGAATAACAGCCCCATGTGATGCTCCAAACATCACTGAAATCAGAAAAGAAAGCTTGGCTCCTGTATCTCAGCTTTCTAGAACAAGCCTGATGGAGTGGAACTCAGTGATTCTTGCCCTTCTAACTCAGGGTATTCTATAATTCTGTAATCTTTTCCTGTAGGTTTTCTCAATTTTCTTCTTGACTTTACCCCTTTGACGCTATTATGACTCATAGATGTTTTCTCTAAAGCCCTATCAATTCAACACAACAACCATTTCAGATAATCCATCATTGAAAAATATATATATGAGTCAATATTTATTTAGGTTTGTGCCTGTTTCAGCTTTCCAGTCCCCTGCAGAAATGGCAAGTTTTTCTCTAGAATACTCAACACGTTGGTTGAGGATTTTTCCCTTTTAGCCTTGATGCTGAACTCCAACAAAATGTTTGTGTGTGTGCAAGAGCTGCAAGGTCAGATGTGCAAATATAGAATGGATTGTTACAGAGAAAATGGGCTTAACCTTTGGTTTTGAATTTTTTAAAATGTTCTGTCTTCTCCCTGAAATTTTTATACTTGCACTTAGTTTGCTCAGAAGACAACAGTGAAAGGGGTATTTTGGAAGAATTCCATCTTTGTCCTGAATTCTTTAACTTGTCTGAAGAATGGCAAAGGTAGAAAATCTGGGGGACAGAAGCAGAAATCAAAACCACCCAACAAAGTGCTGCATCATTTCCCTGGAAGGAACATTGTTCAGTTTACTGTAATCTGCTGATGATTCCTGTGATCAGTCAAAGGTCAACCCATTCCTGGTGAGTGTCTTAGATAAAATCTGTTGGTTTGTCTCATATGACAGAAATACAGAGTGAAGACACAAAAAAAAACCCCAAAACCTCTCAGCCGGAAAAGGTGAATTTTGGTGACATTTGCACCTTCATTGTGATCAAACTGGATCCAGATTCCACCACAAAAATCATCAAATACAAAACAAAACCAAGGGACAAGGATAGTGCTTTTAAACCCAGAACTAGACATTTGTAAGATACAAGTCAAAATCGAAATCCTGGGTTATTTTTTGGGATCGTGGGAGATTACAGTTTATGATAAATGAGTATGGCTGTGATAGCAAAAACCCTTTATGTGCTAGGAAAGGGCCTGTAAAACAACAAAGGCATTCCCTAAAATAGAAAGCACAACACCAACGTGAAACACCCTTCATGTTTTCAGTGCGAGGTGAGGATTTGCACTCCTAACCTCCCACGTTGGGGCTGGGCCTTGAGCAGCATTTCTGTTCCCTCCTCATGACAGAAGTGTCAACACCGCGGCTGGAAAAGCTCGAGGTGGCAGGAATGCTGTTCACAGGGGATGGGAGTCACAGCAAATACTCTCCTCAAGGCTGGTTACTCCTGACTAAACAGCGTTTTCAGCAGGAAAAGGCAAAATCTTGCCCACAGGCAGTGGAGTGCTCCAGATGAGTCCCATGCCTACTCCAGCGGGTGAGGTAATGCTCTCCCTGGCTCCCCTCTCCTCTCCTGCTGCCAGCCCTGGCTCTGGCTGGGATATTTGCTATTTATTTCCTATATTTTTGTTATTTTTTAAAAATTAATTTGCTATTTATTTGCTCTTTGTTATTTTTTTATTTGCCCTTTGCTTTAGTCAGGGGCTGACGTCCCCCATGGTGAACGAAATCCAACCTAATTCCTGATGGCTCCGTGTGCCATCTTCATTCTTGGCAAGGAGAATTTATCTTCTGTGACTTCACCTTCCATAAAATTTGCAGGTTGAGTGGAAGTCACCTAAACTTGTGAGCTCCATGTGGGGAGGTTGGCACGGCCCTGCAGTTCCTCCGAGGTCTCTTGGCCACCTGTCCGAGTTTGGGATGAATCAGCCCCTGGACACAGCAGGAGAGGAAACGGCCTCAAGCTGAGCCAGGGGAGGTTGAGATTGGGTTGTAGGAAAAATTTCCTCATGGAAAGGGATGTCCAGTGTTGGGACTGGCTGCCCAGGGAAGTGGTGAAGTCACCATCCCCACAGAGGTTTAAAAACGTGTGGATGTGGCACTTGGGGACACGGGGTAGTGCTGGGGCAATGGGGGGGGCTTGGAGGTCCTTTCCAATCTTAATAATTCTATGGCATGCCAAATTTTCTTCAGGGCTTGCAGAAATACTGATTTTTCCAGGCTATATGTGAAATCTTAACTTGGGATGGAGAAAATCAAGAGAATTGAGTGATGGTGACCTTCAGAAGGGGCTCTGATGCCACCTCGTAGTTCTCTGACTGACAAAATCTGGGTGAACACATGGGAATGTGTCATCCCAAGGGCTGTGAGGGGAGAATGAGGGAAGAAATGGAAGTTTGATTATTTTATGATTTTTTTCCCCCCCCATATTTTGGTTATCTGGACAGCACATTCCAAAGTTGCCTTTTCTGGTCAGTGCTGAGCACATCAACAGTCTGGAGGAATTTGGGCTGCATTGCTCTGAGACACAGCCTGAATTCCTGCAATTATTTAAGTTTGGGTTTTCCCCTGTAAGCCCAGTCTAGGAAAAACTGGCCATCTTTGTAGGAAATAACTGGAAAAAGAACATTTCCCTGCCAGAGAGTGAAACACTGCAGAAATCTCACCTGTGAAACAAAATATAAGTTCATTGAAATAAATCCCATCTTAATTTTGGTGATTGAGGTGGAGTTTCACAAATCTGTTGATATTTTCATGAAATGATGGTGCCAGATACGAATTCTCCTGAAATTCTTATATTTTCAGATAAATTCTGTTGGTCCCACAAATTTGTCAGTTTTGCTACCTGGGACATAACTTTCATTTTAGTTTCAGAAGGTTGCCAAGGGTCCCAAATTTGAGTCAGAAACTGGGACCATGCCTAACATTTGCAAACAAAAATAAGATCCAAAATGTTTTGTTTCTGTCTTTTCAATGCTTTTAATTTTGTTCATTATTAAATATTTTCATTTCCTTCCCTTTAGTGACCTTCAAAGTTCAATTACAATGGAGACCAACAAGTTTTTTTCCCAAAAAATATTCAATGAAACTTGTTCTTGTTTTTCCACAATTATTCCACGTGTTGATCAGCTCCTCTCTTTCCAGAAAGGATAAGAGACAAGAAGTCCTCTGAAATACCCCCAAGGAATACCCAGTATTTGTTAATGTGAGGAGAAACGTAATTATTTTTTTCAAAAATATTGCAGGCATTTCTTATTTCTGAGAATTTACTTCTGCTGATGGACAACAAAGAAGAGAAATTTCAACTGGTGCATGAAGGCATCAGGTGTTGGCTGTGAAACTTTTGCAAGGCAGTTCTTAAAAAGCCTTGGACCCCATGTAGGGGAAATGAGATTTTAATCAGATTTCACTCAGGTGTCCAAAAAAAGGGGATTAATTTCTAAATAATCAGTGACCTGTGGCTACGCCTTGGCAAATGCTGTTGTTATTCCCAGTGGGAGCTCCCATTTCTCAACAGTTCTGAATTTCAGGCTGATTCCCATTTGGAAATCAAAAGGAGCCCTTTGTGCTCCTGAAATTCCGGCCTTGGCCAAGTGCTCTGCAGCCAAGAACAAAAGTTAAGTGAACTCAGAAAGAACAAGTCATCAGCCTGACCTTTGGTCATCAGAAAAATGTAAAACATCTTAGATTTATTCCCCAAATCCAAGTCAGGTTTCATCTGTGCTGAACATTCGGTGAAATAAATGGGAATTTCATGAATTAGCCAACCTGGAGTCACTGCTGGCAGTGGGGTCTCTGGGTTATTTGTACTTGCCAAGTTGTAAAGACCACAATCCATCACTCCAACCTGGTGGAAAGAGTTTTTTTGAGGGTTTTTAAATTTAGTTTGGGTTTGGTCTTTTGTTGTTGTGGGCTTTTTTTTGTGGGGAGTGTTGTGGTTTAGATTTTTTTTTTTGTTTGTTTGTTTAAATTGTTGTAAAGGAATTTTTTCCAGCGTAGCGATTGGAGCTTGTTTAAGTTTCTATGTACTCCAAAGGGTTGTTATGGAAGAGCAAAGCTAATTTCTCTAAAGCAAAATGTGTAAATGATAAATGAATGTGTTTGGCAGCAGTAAAGAAAAATAAGTTTGTCTGGGGAGAAAGGAGGTGAAGCTCCTGATTTTTTGGGGTTTTTCTCCTCTCCATCCTCCTGCACAGTGGGTGATGCTCTCCCATGTCCACCAGGTCATCATCCATCACAGCACTTAAATTATTTTTTATTTATGAATAATCACTACACAGAAAACAATCTTTTTGGGAGATAACTGGAAGAACAAGGAAAAGTGGAAATTTAATGGTCATTGTAATGTAAAGAAAATGTAAAGAAACATTTTGCCATTTTCTCTATCACAAAAATCAAACTGCAAGGAGGGAGCTGATTTAATAACATCTGGGCTAGATAACTTTTAAATGTCTGCCATGGTAATTACATGCTAACGATATGATTTCACACTGCTTATAATGTCAGAAGCATACTGTTTCTAATTATACTTTACCCAGAAAAAGGGTCTTGCTGCCTTCTGCATTTAAATGATTGTTTTAATCCAGACACCACCTGTCCAGGTAGGTAATATTATGGTTACTGAGAACCACCTGATCATTGATGGATTTATGCTCACTGCATAAAAATCCTTTTCTTGAACCCTGCAAGTTCACAAAAAATATAGTTATTTCTGCATTTCAGTCTGAGAAAATCTTCAAAACAGTGGTAGGGAGTTTTAAATGGCTTTCTATGAATAAAAGAAGAAAACTTCTCTTCCAAAAATACAGTTAGTGACTTCTGCCTCACCATTTTGCATAGCAACAAGTCCTTAGTTAAGTTTTAGTCTCTCAGACACCTCTTCCTGTATGCAGCACTGAATAACTTTCCTTTAAAGTCCTCCAGAGATGGATGTGCAGCTTCCATGGCCTGCAGAGCACTCACCTCGCCAGAGAAATGTTATTTCTGACGCCCTGCCCGCAGTACTTTGTGTTCTTTCTTAATCAATCAAAGGACCTTTATCTTTGCTGCCCTTCATCTTGTCTAACAGGCGTCCCCAAAAGCACCTGAACTTTATTTCTAGGAATAAATGTGCTGTCTTATTGGGACCATGTGTTCTCCAGAGCCTGCTCTGTGCCCCCACATAGCGGAACCTGCATTGATTCCCTCCCAGAGCATGAACTTTGAATGCTCATATTATTTTTATTAAACTTAACTCTGGTTCTTTCTCTCCTCTCCCCTTTCCCCTGCAGCCTCCAGCTATGTCCAGCCTCAGAGTCAAAACAGGAATAAATGGAAAACACATTGAAAAGAGGATTATGGCCATATGGAGGAGGGTTGACATCCATTTCCAAACGGGGAAGACTGAGTTACACCAGCCAGTTTTGCCTTTGGTTGTCCACCTAAGATGTGCAGGTGAGTGCCTGAGCACCCAAAGAGAGGAGGGACAGCCTGGGAAGGGCCTCAACAGAAAGTGTTGGTCAACTTCACAAATCTCTACCCAAATCCATCCTTTCTGGGAAGGATTCAAGTTCTCTTCCCATCTCGCTGACAGCTCTGTCAGGCTGGATCATGGTAAGGCAATAAGAAACCAGCTCATGATTCATGACTCTTGGCTGGGCCGTTGTCGCTTCACGGTGACATGAGCAGAGCTCAGGAGATGTGAGGCCACCTCTGAGTGAGTTTTATTTCTCCTAATGTCAATATAAATCTCAGCCTTGGCCTCAAGTAGGTCCCGACTGAATTGCAGCTGTGACTCAGAAGGTGATCTAAGAAAGCAGGAAGAGGAAAAAGAAGAAACTGTTCAAAATTTGTCCATCTTCAGGGCTGCTTTTGTGCTAGGGGGGTTTGGAACAGGGCACTGGCATCTTTTTGGAGCAAACGCCACGTTCTGTCCCTCCAGCTCCACCTTCCACAAGTCAGTCCTGATTATTGGTGTGGATGTGGTGCTGAAAAGTGGTCCTGAACTCTGAAATTTGCTCTATAACCTTTTGTCATTCCCAGAATGAAAGTTGTCCAAGCACATCCTCATCCCACAGCTTTCCTTGGAAATTATCCTCAATCCTCGCATCATATTCAGGAATGGAAAATTTGAGAGATCTCTAAAGCCAGCAAGATCAGGGCAGGAGCCCAGATGTCTCCTCTCTGAGCTATGGCTGCCCAAAAGCTTGGTAAATACCAAAATGGTTATTTTAATGGTGAAAAATCCATAAAAAACCCTCCTGGAACTGAAATATGAAAATATAAAAAACTCTCCTGGAATTGAAATATGAAAACTCTCACTGCAAGAGTAGCAGAGTGCTGAGAATCAGGCAGGATTGTGCCCACAGCTCAGTTGAAAAAAAATTCCAGATTAATGGGCATAATCAAGCCTGACATTGAGTAAGAGGCAAGAACGAGTAATCAGATCCCAACTTAGCTGATGCTGGCATTACTGGGAGCCCGGGGCACAGTCCAAGGATAAAAACATTATGTCTTATCTAAGCAAGGAGTCATTTGTGCACCACTGGTTACAACATGTTCTTAAAAAGGGAAAGAAGGAAAATATGGCACACGAAATTATTTTATTCCCCAGAAATGATAAGAGAGTAAAGCCAATCTTTATGGAGGAGAAGTCCATATATGGACTTACGTTACCTCTATGTGGAGTTAACCCCTGGCAATGTCCACTGTAAAACCCCAGGATACGAGAAAAGATATTAAAACAAAAAGTGAAATGGGGATTAAATCAAATCAGTATAATGAAGACACTTAAAAACTCAGATTTTGGAATATTTCTTGTTTTTTGGAGATTGCTGAGCTGCTCCTCGGTTCAGTGAGAGTTCAGGCAATCTGGCAATCCCATCCTTTTGGCCAAGGCTCCTTTTCTGGCACCACATCTCCCTGTTTCTCAAGACTCTTCTTTTCCTCCAGATTCAACAGGATGTTGACCTGGACCCCTCAGAGCAGCTCATGGAGAGGAAAGACCCTGTGACACAAAACTATGTCACTGGAGAGGGAACTGAAGTGTCAGGGAGGGCATCTGGAAGATCAAAGCGGGAATAAACCAGTCACTCCAAGCTGTATGGCTTTGTGTGGCTGGGTTTTATTTCCAGTCTTTTGAAAAACAGCTCAAGATCTTAACAAGGGAAAAGCTTTTGTGTAAAATTCCGTAAATCAAAAAAGCCTGTTCATGTAAAATACAGTAAATTAAAAAAAAAAAAATCAGACCAAACACCATGGGTTTGCGGGGGAAAACCTGGAATTGAATTTCCTTAATACGGACTTTTCCCAGAAAAGCCAGGCAGGGGTCAGCATGAAATGCAACACCACACATCTGAGAGGGAGCCTGCCCAGTTCCTCCCAGCCTTTTCCATTTTCATCATTTGCCATCGTTTGAAACCTTCCATGATGACAACTCGCCACGACTGCCATCTCTTCCCCAGGGGGAACTTTGGGACACCGGGGCTGCCTGGAGTCGGTAGGAAGTCAGGTGAGAGGGATGGAGGGTGGTGGGTGGAAGCCACCTCCTCCACCTCACCTCTGCCCGTGGAGCAGGGGTGCATGACTGGAATGAAGTCCCATATTCCCTTCCAGCAGCAAGTCAAGGTGTGACCCAGCATGAGCACTGTGGTGGCCCACGGAAATTACTCAGGTTCTCAATGCTGACCTGCCTTAACGGTCTCCATCCAGTGGGACATGGATTTACTGTCCTCATCAGCCTTGAGTGACATCATTTGCTCTTTCCCCAAGGGCTGGGAGGCGAGCAAGGTGACAACTGGTAATTGGACGTGACCACCGCTCTGCTGAGAGAGTGACACAAGTGTGCTATGGCCTCTCCTCAGCCCTTCTCAAAATGTTTGTGCAGGAGCAGCCATAAATGCGGCTGTATTGACCCGAAGATGCAATCCAAGGCGTTTGAGTCTAGGCCTTATCTGCATCACCTTATCAGGAACCAGCGAGCCAGATGCACCCCGGGAAGGGAGGGGACTGCGCCAGAGGGCTCGGCCTCATCCCTTCTGTCCTGGCACGGGGAGGGGACTGCAGGCAGAGCTGGGTAATGATTTGTCATCGCCAGGGCCAGGGTGTCTCTCTTTGCAGAGGAAACCTTGGCCGTGATTGACAGCGGGGCCGTTTCTGCCGCTCCCCTCGCTGTTGTCAAGTAATAATGAAGCTTTGTCAGTCCATCATGGACATGGATATGCCAGATTATGTCGACTCCTTGGACTCCTCTTACACCATGCTGGAATTTGACAACCTCCGCGTGCTCCCCAACAACACCGGTGAGATTTTTATTCGTTTCCTCCACTACCTTGTTCGTAACGCTGGATGCTGAGGAAAGGCTGGTGGGAGGTGTGGGGCAAAGGGTGGAAGGGGTAATGTTTAAGCAGCTGACCTGTCAACCCCTGTTGCATCCGTGGTTATGTTTGGGCTGAAACGTGACCCCTTCGCTTGCCGGTCCCATTTTGGGTTTCTCTTCTCGTTGGTAGGCTGAGAGCCGTGCCCTGAAATGCCCACCAGGTTTGGCAGGTGTTGGTAGAGGTCTTCATGGCATTCCCTGGGTTTGTCCCCTTGTATGGCTTATGAGAGGAGTTATTACCAATATTTCTTGTTCAAATGTGTGTTTCACTCCTGTACACGACTCCAGTTGATATTTAATCCTCGGGAAAAGATGTCGTCCCAAATGGCATTTGGTCCATGACTGTGTGTCCCGTTTAAATTGGTCCCAGGGACTTGGATTGAGAAACAACATCCAAATCATTACTAGTTTTGTATTTCTTTTCTGGCTACCAAGATGGTCCCACAGTTTTTAAGGCACAAAAGCACTTGGCTGGGAGGCGGGAGTGTTTATACGCTGAGACTTCCGCTTCGTTCTCTGGAATAAAGCGCTTTGTGTGAGTTTTAATTTTTTTGCAGTCAGAAATTCTCTGACATGAAGTGAACTCTATTCTGTGAAATCAACTGCTCGCTATGTAAAAATAAAGGGCATTTTGGTCATATTGCGTGAAACCAGTCGTGCAACTGAATGAGATTCCAACGTTAGCGATCCCTTTGGAGAGTTTTGGCAGCCTTTCCTTTGAATTTGTTAAGGAGCTTAGTGAAATTAAGATGGGATTTTCACATTTGCTCATTAACTGGCTCATCAAAAGGAATCAGAGTTTCAGTAGGGATATCACCTACAATATAAAGTGATTAGAGTTATTATTGTGGGGCATGGAGGGAGGTCAGGAGACAAGTGAAGTTAAAAGGCCCAAAGAAACTTGAATTTAAAGCTGACTTCTGTACGCTCTGACTGTCCACAAATCAAAGATTTCCAATATTTATTGTTTTTGTCTGCTCCAGATAGGCCAGATCTTATTCTCGCATTAAGGTTTCCATCTCCCATCCCACTCCAGAAATGCCATTTAACACAGATGTTTCTCTTTGTCACTTCCCACTGAACAACAAGATATTTTTCGCCTTTTGAAGCGGCACAAATTCCCTCAAAATTCGATATAATTTTGCAAACGAACCACCAACGCCTGTTTGGGCTCTCTGTTGATTCACGCAGTGGAACTGACAGGTTGAGTTTTTTTCTGAACTTTATCGAGCTCGGTATTGTGTTATTTGTTTAGCTGTTAATGACTAACCAGCTCTCTCGGGAAGTAGCTGCTTTGAAATTAGCTTGTTTGTCTTGGGTAAGTGTCCTTTTCTGCAGTTTGTAAAAATAACTTCAAAAAAAAGACCTGAAATGGCCATGCATGGAAATTCATTGCTGTCCAGCTGAGTTCAGTCCCCTGAGGCAACTCAAAATCACAGTTTCCTTGCAGCTTCAGAAATATTTTAAAATCTGTTTGAATCAGGAAACAACCTCATTTAAGGTATTTTTTGCAATTTTACTGGCTTTTTAAAAGATTGTTTATACTTCTCCTAAGACTCATCTGTTTTCCCTGCTAAATGATGGCAGCTTTGCCCTCTATAAACACGAGCAGGAAGGGATGCAATATTTACTTTGACGGACTCAGTGCAGTTTCTTACCTTCTGAACAATTCCAAAAGTGAAAATTGGAATATTTTCAAATAAGATCATGCTTCCTTGAAAACAGCTCTTTTCTTCTTCAGAACATTATTTCATCGAAATTTTGGGTGGATTAATTTTGTGGAGCATTTCCTGTGCTTAGATGTTTCTTCTTCAGGAAGACGATATGATTCTGAGATTTGCCCAGATGAGTATTTTGGATTTTTTTATTGCCCATAATTGGCCAGATATTTTAAGGTTAATACAAAACAAAAAATAGAATGCTTTATGGGAGTGATATAAAAAAAAATCTGTTTTAAATAGAAAGACTGGCAAAAGGAAAGGAGCAAAAATTGCTGCTAATTCTACCTGTCCTTTGTGAAATGTGGGTTGTAACAGCAGAAATTTTTCTGTTCTGTACAAGTTTATTTATTTTACCTTGGCTGGCACTACAAGCCATATTCTCAGGGGTTTTTGTGTGGTTAATGCCCATTCCCTCACGCTGTTGTCAGAGCTGTCTCGTTTTAGTGAAGATGAGAAGCACTGTTGCAATGCAGCCCCAATTCTTCAGTCGAGATTTGGGGAACGTTTTCTCCTGGGGTGGTGCTCATTGTCCTCCCTCAGCCCCCACACACCACGCTGATCCCTGGGGCTTTGGGACAAGGTTGGTGAAACCTTTCCCAGCCCCGCTGGAGTCTGACCCAGTTCAGACCATGCCAAAGCCACCAGAGATGTTTTGGCAGTGATTTACCATCCCTGGAGCTGCAGGGGTGCCTGGAACATTTTCTGGTCAGCCCCTTTGTCACCACTCCTGTGGGATTTGGGATCTCTACATCACAGCTGTGTTTTATATCTCCAAACCCCTTCTATTTGCTGAAAGCTGGTGTAGAAAGAGGCTGACCTGCACGTGGCCAGGGTTTAAACCCCCTCCTGCCCTACTTTTGTGTGTACAGGTTTCGCAACGCTGGCTTTGGCACCGAGTTTGACTGTGTGTGCTCAAACCCTAAACCCACACTTGTGATCTCTTCACATTCTAGCCCAGCACGTGTAATTTGGGGATTTGTTAACTGCAAATTATGTGCACCAAAACTTGGATTTCTGAGTAGATAAAAGCCACCCTGGAAAGCATTGCAAATTCTCTTTATGATGTGCATCCAGAAGGGCTGTAGGCAGCAATGGAACTGAAAGGAAAAGTGGTGCAGGGGTCAGGTACCATGGGAACATCCTCAGTGTCATTCCTTATCACTGCAAAGCTGGCATTGCCATTTCAGCCCTGGTTGGGCAATGATTTACATACACAGGTACCAAAAATTGGTGTGCATTTCAGTTGTGAGCTTGGCTGACCCCAGAGCTGGGGAAGCCACTGAGGCGCTCTTCTCAGCATTAGGGAGAATTTACACTGATTAAATACACTCAGAAAAATTGATCAACACTTCAGCAATTTCTGCCAGTGAGCCTTGGGGACAGCCCAGGGAGGGGTCTGGCCACGGGCTCAGCCTGGGAGCCACACAAAGTCGAGATGAGTTGTGGTTTCTTCCTGGGGAACAAAACCAAGTTCATCTCTGGTGGAAACATCATGGCCCAGCTTAGGACCTGTTCAGGTTATCTGCTTGTGTCAGGCAGGGATGGAGCGCATGAAGCAGATTTCCCAGGCTGTCAGGGATCCTGGCTTTCCTCTGCCTTTCCTCCCAGAGATCAGTCCAGGAAAATACCTAATATTGGGAAGGTTCAAAAGCTGTTTTGAAAGAGTCTCCAGGTGCCTGCGATATCAGCTGCGCTTTGCTCTTCTCTGAGCTAATTCTCATTTGGAGCCCATTATTAGCTGGTGACAGGACTTTTAAATTAAAATTTATCATCATAATTAGCATGCATTCTGGCTTAGGGCTTTCCTTTTATTTATTTCTTTTATTTATTTCTTTTATTTTTTTTTTTTAATTTCTGTTCACATTTTCAGCCAGTTCAGCTGAAGAGGACACGGGGCTCCATCCCAGGCTTTGAACTTTTAGCTGAAGAGCTGCCCTAACACAGAGCCACCAGGTGGTTCATTTGTGAGGGCAAAATTTGGTTTGCTAATTTCCACAGGCCCTCACACACACAGGGCTGATGGTTCCTCCTCCTATAATGCCTGGTTTAAGGGCAGATTATTAATTCTTTCCTTATATCAGAAAGCAGATTCTTGCATCCTACTCACATAAAGGAAAAAAAAGTCTTTTCTTGTGTGTAAGTACTTTCCAGCATCAGAAACATTTTGCAACTTGGATGAAGGATCCATTGGAGATCTAAACTGTTTGACCTTGGCTTGATTCCTCTGAAGTCTAGAGAAAGCCTGAGTGGAGTGAAGAGGAAATTGGCTGCCTTATCTTTATTTTGGTTGTGCAAATTTTTAAAACAGAACCCAACATGCTCGGTGCATTTGTTTATGGTCATCTGCTCCTCCAACAAATGGATGGAACAACAGATGCCCAAATGCTCTGCAGTTATCCTCAATGGAATGTTCTGTACAGTTCATTTAATTCTGAGTTATTGAGTAAAATAAAATTGAGAATAATTGCAAAAAGCCCCCTAAAAATCAACCTAAATTTCCATTAAACACCTCTGACACAGACAATGCCCCCAAGGGACCCAAGTGTCACTTCCTGACAGATGTCAGAGCTGGGAGCATCTTACACAGATTTTGGGAAGAGGCAAATCTCAATTTCAGTCATTATGACCTAAGAATTATTTTGATTCTGTCAGTTTTCCTTTCATGTTGCTCCCATCTTGCTATAACCCACTTATTTACTCATCCATACACCAGAAGGTGAATAGGGGCCAAAAGGGCTATTTTAGGGGGTGTCAGGAAGTCTGAACTTTGCATTAGTGGAGTCTTAGCTAAAAACGTCTTAGTCTCAGATTTAGCTAAGAAACTTTCCAGTTTTTGAAAAACTAAAACTTTTTTGGCTTTGTATTTTTTTTTGGGGGGGGGGTGGGGGTGGTGATTACAATTTTAATTGCACCGTAAATATTTTCACTATAAATTTTTGCAGTGTGCTCACACACAAAAATAACCTTCTCTTGTTCTCCCTGTATATGTACATTTTATGTGTGGATTACCCAGAGCTAATTTCATGCATTATGGATCAGAAAACTCTCTCTGGGCAGATCAGAGGGCAGTTCCTCCCTTTTGAGCAGTTCTCTCTAAGAAACTGCTAAGCTGAGCTTTCCCCATCTCTGCAAGGATGTCCCATCCCAGAGACACCTCAGCTTGTCCCTCATCTTGGGGGCTTTTCCGAGGTCACTGGAGCATGAGGAGGGCTCCTCTGGAGCACAGAAAATGCTCCAAGAGGTTTGATAAATTAATGATCGTGATTAATTTAATTGATAAATTCTGCAGTGAGTGCCCAGATCACGCTCTGCAAACAGACGGGGAGACACAAACCCTGTCTGCTGCCCTCCTCTCAAGGGACTCCTGTTTATGTCTCCTGTTTCCTCCTGCCCCAAGCTGTCCCCCAAATCAGGAGGGTGAAGAGGGCGGGTGTTTGGGGCCGAGGGAAGGGCTCCAAGGGGAGTTTTCAGCAGTGTGTACGCACAGGGTAGGCAGGGGCAGAGCTGTTCCTGCCCCAAATGAGGGCCTGCAAACTGAGGACATGACAGAGGGCATTCATATGACCTAATTTTAGGCTCCTAATTTAAAATTCTGATCTTCCCGCACACCTCTGCTGCTTTCTGGTGGGAAGCAATGATCTTTTTCAGGGGGAATTTCACAGCTTAGAACTAAAGGGATCCTGTGGGTGCTGCTGTGTCTGCCTTCCAGCTCAGAGGAGCCCTCAAGAAGTCTTCAGCACCTCTGTCATGGGCATGAAATAAAGGATGAGCTACTTCATCCTTTCTGCCTCTGCTGTTTCTTCTCTGCATTCTAATTATTCAAGTTAATGAGGGTTTTTTTCTATTTTCTTCTGTGGACACCAGTTTTTAGCCATGTTCTTCATGTAGCTCATTGAGGAGGTGGCTCCCCATCCCTCAAAACCATAAAACACATGCAGGTGATGTTTCTTTATACCTGTCCAGGAAAGCAGTGATAATTGACAAATTCTCAGGAGCAGTTTGGGAAATGCAGCTTGAAATCTCTAAGATCTCCTGAGAATTTGCCAATTATCACTGCTTTCCTGGACAGGTATAAAGAAGCCTCCCCTGCCATGTGAGTTTTATGGTTTGGGTAATGCAGCTTGAAATCTCTCTGGTGGCTGAAGGGAAGAAAAACATGGATCCCAGAAGGAAAGGAGCTAATCTTGGGAAGAGCATGACCATAAATTCAGAGTTTCCCACCACACAGAGCTCCAACTGTCCCCATTCTTTTTGCAGAGGCCATCGCAGCTGAGTCAGCCAACCCCAACCTGCTCCCCAACGGTGTCAGCTCCCTGTGCTCCATCTGCGGGGACCGGGCCACCGGCAAGCACTACGGGGCCTCCAGCTGTGACGGCTGCAAGGGCTTCTTCAGGAGGAGCGTCCGCAAGAACCACGTCTACTCCTGCAGGTACCCCATTCCTGCAGCTCATTAATGCAGTTCGTGGGTGTGGGGAATGGTTTGGGGTGGGATCTTGTCTCTATGCCAAGTTGGCATGCCATGAAGGCCAACAGTAGGGCTGCAGTTTGGTTTACATGGAGTAAACCCTGTCCTATCTCTAAACTCAGTCCTATCACATTTGGACCCTGAGACCTTCTGTAGTGTTGAGTGAATTCACCATCACTGCTTTCCTCCTGGTGTAAATTGAGGGAAACTCACGGACCTGAGATTCACAGAATTTACTAGGCTGGAATAGACCTTGGAGATCCCCAAGTCCAGCCTAAAGCCTGAGGTTTTACTAATGTGTAAAATGAATAAATACAGGCCCCGAGTGTGCAGTGACACCATGACCTCGTCACAGCCCAGCAAGGGAAAGCCGAGGTGGCAAAGGCCCACAGTTCCAGACATTTCATCTCTCTTGCTTTTCCTGGTAAAAAAAACAACAGGCAGCCAAGAATCTGTCGCCTCCAAAGCCCTCTTACAGCTCCTTTAGTTTTGTTTTGAAATACAATGAATGATGTACACTGACTTATCAGTGATGATTTTATGAACATTCTGAGAATAAGTGGGGAGTAGAGATGATTCACATCCACTTTGGCAGACAGGTATACATTTGAGAGAGATTTTTCGCCAGGAGGAGGCTATAAATTATAAAGCTGCTATCTTGATTGATCTTAGAAAAATTATATTTATTTTAGCACAGGAGAAAGTGGAAAGAAATCCCAAACATGAACACACTTAAGCCCTTCACCTCTAGTTAAAACCTGGAAGTCTTCTTTCTGTTCCAAAGCTTTTCATCCTCTAAGGGCATTCCAGATTTTTCCAGTGTGAGTCACCCTACTTGTTCAAAATGTTCCTGATGCTACAATCACTCCAGGACACGCCAGCCATGAAACACACCTGAGGTGACAGCACTGTCCACCCACACAGTGCCCATCCCGTAACTGTGGGATTCCTGCACGAGGAGATGAACTTTGCTACTGGTTTCTTTGAAATTCCAGCTGTTATTCTCCTGGGAGCTGAGTCGCTGCCTCTCCCCAGGAATCCATGAATCTCTGTAATGTTTGGCAGCTCAGGGAAGATCCACGGCATCGAAGCCAAGCCTGTGTGCAAGCCCTTATTTGGTGAGCTCAGCCCAGCTCAGAGCTCTGCTTATCACAGACGTGAACTCCTCTGGAAGTCTTTGGGCCTTTGTACCTCTGGCTTTTTACGAGTCTGGGAAAGTGCCTCAGCTTTTACAACCCAGAGCAGCCCAGGTCATCTCCTCCCTGCAGGGAAGATTTCCCAGCCATCATTTCACCCACCATGGGGAGAGCTGCCAAGTCACAGAATCACAGAATCACCAGGTTGGAAGAGACCTTCAAAATCACCGAGTCCAACCTATGTCCCAACACCTCAACCATGGCATTGAGAGCCACATCCAATCTCTTTAAACCCATCCAGGGATGGTGATTCCACCACCTCCCCAGGCAGACCATTCCAATATTTTATCACTCTTTCTGTAAAAATCTTTTTCCTAATATCCAACCTATATTTTCCTTGGCACAACCTAAGACGGTGTCCTCTTGTTCTGCCAGTTCTTGCCTGGAAAAAGAGACCAACCCCAACCTCACTACAACCACCTTTCAAGAAGATGTAGAGAGTGATAAGTCTGCCTGGGACACCCCTGGAACAGCACAAGGGTTCCTAAATCCTCACTGAAATGAGGAGGAATTAGGAGGCCAAGGGTCTCAGAACAACGCTGAGAGCACAAGCCATAACGCAGCTTATTCTGTGCAACTCATAGAATAGTTCACAAGTGAAATCAGACAAACCCCAATGCCAAACACCCAAAAACCATCTGGAAGTGGGAGATGGAGCTCCTACCAGAGCACAGCTTGGGTCACAGTCGTGTTTTCGCAGCCAAAACCATCCCAGACCCTGCAGGGTGGGTGGTCTGAGGCCGCTGTGCTCCCAGCTGGCAGGAACGGCGCTGGGAAGAGGAGGAGCTGGGCCAAGACAAAGTTGATCCAATCCATTTCTTGCAAACCTTTGGCTCTTCTCTAAGATCATGCAGTGTGGAGCTCAGGGAGGTCTGGGGCTGGATTGGGGCTGTTTTGGGTGAGGGTGGTGTAGATTCCAGGCTGGTTGCTCCATGTTGTGTTTCCCATCTCCTCCCAGGTTCAACCGACAGTGTGTGATAGACAAGGACAAGAGGAACCAGTGCCGGTACTGCAGGCTGAAGAAATGCTTCAGAGCTGGCATGAAGAAAGAAGGTGGGTGCACAGAGCCATTTCAAACCACCTGCTGTGTTTGGGCCCTGCTTCACTGCAGGCCAAGCTGGGGAGCAGCAGCAGAGCTGGCTGGAGAGATGATGATTGTGTGTTACAGTGAGAGATGTTTTTGTTGCATCTGAAAGCCCTGTTTGCCATTTATCTCAATTTTAATGAGTCTCTGGTGACATTATTCACCCATCCTGTGAGACTGCTCTTTTTGGGATATTTTAGTCCTGGGAAAAAAGGGATGGGCTTCCTCAGGGCTTATTTGGTCTTGAAGTGCTTTACAACAGCAATTTCCTCTCTCCATTCCCACCGGTGTGACTCCTAATACCCCCTGTGTCTCTCTCAGCGGCAACATGCCACTTTCAGAACCATAAATGCCACCAGTTTGCTGCTGCAGGTGGCGTGGCTGGCTCGGCTGATGCTCACGTAGCTGCATGCAAGGGCAAGGTACAGCCAGAGAAGGTGCCTTAAGGAGTGGGAGCATCTCCGTGGCGCAGGGCACGCGGGCAGAGCAGGGTGACTCATGTGTCCCTCACAGGTGACTCAGGTGCCCCAGCTGGGGCTGTGAGTCAGAGCCAAACCCTTCTGTGAGCTGCAGGTGACAGGGTGGCTGTGGAGCCAGCAGCAGCACTGAAGGCAAATCTCACAATGGCCAACACCTTTTGTTGCACGTTCCGTTGTATTGAGAAGACGGTGGAGAGTTGTAGGTTTGGGTGCCAGTGACCACCAGGATGATTCCCTAAAGGAAATCCTGTTATGGTGCTTAATGCCCAGCAGGAGAAAACCCATTTCTGTTCACCTGGGCCTCCATCCAGCCTCCCTGGGGAAGCTTGGGATCTATCACAGCACTTCTGGTTTCTCCTCATCCAGTTCTGCCCACTGATCCTGTTTTCCTGGGATTGTCCTTGCCCACTGAGTGCTTGACAAACTGGGGGTCCAACCCGTCCAAGATGCAGGTTTTTGGGTGATGGTTTCGCACTCCTCACCCCTCATTTGTGCTGTTTCCCAGCCCACTGGCAGCTAAAAGATGAGGGGGAAGGAAAGAGCTTGAAAGTTTCTTTCCATATCACCAAGTTCACCCATGGGGTGGAATTGGGGCCTCACTGAACTCATTTTCTGAGTTACCAGAAATTTGCCATCAATTTCTGGTAAATTCATAGGATTTTACTGGTGATGAAATGATCTTTCTGACCTTCTGACCATACGGTTTCCTGGAGAAAGAAGGGTGTCTTGAAATTTGGCACAAGTCATGGGTGAAGCAAAAATGCCGGCTGGTTTGATTTAGGAGGAATGGAGTAAATACAGCAGATGGAAAAATAAATAGAGCTCAGACTAATAAAGACCAAACTGAAGCTGATCTGGTCAGTTCTAGATGGGATAAAGCCAATTGCCAATGCAGCAAACTGCAGTGCTTAGAAAGGCTAAAATCTGGTTATCAGATCTATTCTTTGAGCTGAAGCATGATTTTTATTGGTCTTTATGGTAAAAGTTATAAAACCTTGGCTCAGGCCTCCACCGCTGAGTGCAGCTCGATGGGAGATGACTCATTTCAAGTTCCACATCGTCACATTCCTTGAAACTTTTTTTTTTTTACGAGCGCAGTCAGGTTCTGCGAGCTCGGGAAACCCTCCTGTGTTTGGCAAGGGAGATTTTTAAAGCACCTTGAGCAACTGCTGAGCAGAAATTCGCTTAGCTGACCACGAGCACATGTGCAGGACTGGGAAAGAAACGTCCTTGCACAATTGTGTGCACAAAAAAGAACACGGCTGTTTGCTTTTGGGTGGTTCTAGATTAATATTAAACTGTATTGCGGAGCACTGGGGAGAAGCCACGGATGGAGCGCTATTGGAACATCCAAATATTTGTACAAAATCTTTTGGAGTGTGCAGCAGTTCGCGTTGGGAAGGCGGCAGCGGTGACATCCACACTCAGTGTCCCAGCACTGGCACAGCCCTCTGCTCCTGGGCCAGCCCTTATAACGGCAGTGGGAGTTTCCAGGGTGTGGCAATGGCATTGTTTATCCACGGCACAGGGGAAGGAGCTGGAAACGATCCTTTTCCCAGGCTGGCTGTGACAGCGCACCTGGGGTGGGTCAGCAGGGCTGTGTCACCCTCGCCCGCGCCCCACTGACCCACTGCTCAGTGTCTGTGAGTGAGCACAGCCCCGGAGAACTCGCTGTTCCCTGGCAAAACTCACTGAGAAACTGCAATTTGGGATCCAGAGGGTTGTTTTTTTTTTTTTCCTCCTGTCTTCCTGTGTTGTGAGATGTGATGTGACATGTTTGGATCTTTCTTTCTCTCTCTCTCTCTCTCTCTTTTTTTATTTTTTCCCTTTTGGAAACAATTCTAGTGGATAAGGAATTGCAGGGAACTGTGTAGCCTGGTAGAATTTCTCCCTAAAGAAAAAGCCATATGATACAAATGCCTGAGCTACGTGGTGAGCAGGTCTGCCTGGGACTGTGGGATTTAAACTGTGTCAGGGGAGGTTTAGGTTGAATTTTGGGAAAAGATTCTTCCCCCAGAGGGTGGTGGGCGCTGAAAAGGCTCCCCAGGTAATGGCTGAGAAAATTTCCAGTAGGTTTTTTAGATTGCCTTGTTTGTACAGCCTGAATTCGATCCTGTTTTCAGAGAAGACCAAGACTGCCCTACTCAGGAGCCCCAAACCTTCAGGCTTTTGCTCTGAGATGGGATCCAGGTCCCATCAGCACTAAGGGGAGCAGGGAAGGGACAAAACTTGAATCTTGTGAAAAGCCCAGTTCCCAGATTTCCTAGAAAATAACTCATCCAGAATCACTCCTATCCCAATGGCATTTTTGGTATCAATAATTCACTTCATTAACAACCATTAAGGTTAGGATGAGGGGAGAGGGAAAACCTTGCCTGAACAAAAACCCTTCTTAAACACCTTTATGATCAGGATTTAAGATTTTTACAGGAAATTCACTCCTTTATTCTTGTTTTGTGGCTGTGCCAGAGGGTGCTCTGGATGTTTTGGGGATTTTCTGGCTGTTCCCCTGATTTTCTGTTGGCTCACAAGTTCGATTTCTATTGTCTTGCGCAATGCCACCAGACAGGTTTTGGGTCACTGCAGCATCACCGGCTGAGGAGAACACCAGGTACTTAAACACCCAAAGAAAACAGCAGGGCTCTATTTTTAGCATCTCCCTGAGACCGTGTTTAACCTGGGATAAATCAGCAGGGTGTGATTTCTCAAGTGAGCCAAGTCATCTCCTCACACGGAGCTGCGTGCCTGAAATTCTGGAAGCCTTTTGAAATGCCAGCACTGCACTGTCAAGATTCACTTTGCTGGTGGGGAAAAAAAAAAAAAAAAGAGAAAGAGGGGTTAATATTTAACCTCTCATCCCCTTCAAAGTAATTTATGAATGTACATGAACTTCTTTAGTTTTCTGCAGAAGCAAAAAGAATTGTACCGATTACTGCTGCAGCACAGGGGGAGAGTTGGAGGCTTTCCTTTATTTATTATTGTGAAATTGGACAGGTTTATAGGACAGTTTTATTAGTGCTTCACAGGGCCTCTATCTTGTTTCATACCTTTTGTTTGCACATCTCTTTTGCCAGCTTTCAGAAGGCTGGGACTGCAGTTTATTGCAAAGAAGGATGGAAAAGATAAAGGATCTTCTCTACCTTCATAGTTATAAATCAGCCCTCAAGCCCACAAAAGGATTAAATGTACGTGTACCGTTGGGATTTATTTGCAAATAAAACATGCCACACCTACAAAATCCGAGGTAGCTCAGGGAAAAAAAGATTATTTGTGGATAGAAATTAATCAGGCAGCAGGAGGAGTAAATCTGTCGGTGGAGACAGAAACACTGGTGAGTGCTCCACACAGGGACCTCCCTCCTCCTGCCCTCTCTATGCCATTTATCACTACATTTCCAACCCCACCAGCATTAACTGAGGCTGCTTTTAGTGGAATAATGATGGAAACAGTAATTTCAAACAGAGTTGGAACCTCCCAGCTGCCATGGAAAGTTCCAGATTTGCTGCTCTCTTACAGTGCCTGTGCCCCTGTTTATTGCACTCCCTGGAGGTTCCTCATCCCAGGCTCTGGCCCTGCATGGCAGGGCACAAGGATGGATAATTTGGGAAGCAGGGGTTTGTTGCAATCCCACAAACTCAGTGCTGCTTGCCCGGAGCTCAAGGCAGAGGATCCAGCCCTGCTTTGAGTGACAAAACCCTTCCGAGGGCTCCCCTGCGTCACGCGGGGAATTTGTTTGTTTTCCCATCCGCTTCCCAGAGCCAGGACATGCCGTAGCCAAGGACAATTCCCTGGGGGAGACACAGCCATCGTCCTGCCCTCTCTCCCTGTGGGAAAGCCCAGCTTTCCCTGGCCAGCACCGTCCTGGGGACTCAGGCACTGACGTCCCTTCTTACGGGGACGTGGTGGCTCTTCGTGGTGGTCACAGGCTTTGGGGTTGTGCAGAGCACAGGATTAGAGGGGGGAAAAAAACCAGGGAGCAAAGCTTTTGCCCGGCACTTCTGGAAAGAGCAGAAGGGGACAAAGGGGTCCAGCACTGGGTTTTTAGTCCTTCCTGCAGGTCTGTTGAGTTTTATTGATAGCAAAGCCAAGCTCACACCTGAGCCCAGAGCCCCCAGGGCCAGCACGTCCCTCGAGCACTCCCAGTGCCTCACCAGGAGTGACCTGTCCCTTCCCTTTGACAAACACAATAAATACAGCAATAGAATCTCTGCACAGTAATAGATTAATTTTTGTGGCGGGTGAAACATTAACTCCCCTTTGTATCTAATTCCATCACTTCTGGGGTGCTCTCAGCGATAACACCCAAATCACCTTGAGAAAGTCTCCCTGTACCATCCACTTACACTGGAGGACTGGGCTTATCAGAGCGTGAGGGAAGCACTGAAATATGTGCCATAAAAAGACTCTGGGGGGGGAAAAACAGGCTGAGGTTTCTTAAAGGAGGCCGTCGTGCTGACCAGGGCTGCAGGGACTGGAGGATTTATGTAAAATCAGATGTGCAACTCGGCTGGAAAGGCAGAATTTGTCACTTTTCTTGTAAGTAGGCAGAGAGTCTCCCCCTGAGAGCATGAGGGGGAGCAACTGATATAAATCCAGGTGTAGAAGGATTGGGGATTCTCCAAAATAGCCAGTGATGGCACAGATTGAGTCAGGATTGTTCATCCGCAGTGCTGGATGCTGCCACTCACCTTTCTGGTGGACCAAAAAAAACACCTGAAGGGTCAAGGTTATGGTTCCTGTAACCGCCTTCACCTTCAGACTCTCCCCCTGCACAGGGCAATTGATGCTGCTGTCTAAAGTGGGTTAGCAGAGACTCCCAAGAGCTGTGCTTGTTTTTTCTCTAAATTCATGACAAATTTGCCTCTCTGTAGTGTCCACAGCCTGCAAATGCTGCAGGAATGTGTTTGTGTGTGGCACTTTTTAGAAACTGATGCACCTTGCAGGCAAGGCTGGCCCTGAGGCACGGAGTCAGATCCCCATGAGCTGATCCTGACTGACAGCAAGGCTGAGCCCCAGGTCTTGGAAAATAAACACTGCACTCCTGTCGATAAGGGAAGACATTGATTTTTGTCACTGGTGCTTGTTTTCTGCCCTTTCACTTCATTGGCCCCTCATCAGAGGGTTAGGAAAACAGAGCAGCGGTTGGACACGAGCTGGCACAAATAAAAGCCAAACCACCTTCCCTCAAATTGTGCAAAGCAGTGCCCATGTTTTTGCTTTGTGTGGATTCCCAGGAATGAGTCCTGATGCTCCAAAACGAGACCCAGCAGAGAGGCAAAGACTCCAAAGAACGATGGCAAAACAACTCTGCTGACTCTGCAGAAAAGAAAACAAAAATCATTGCTGGAAAAATCTTCTGCAGTGGCCACTTTTGAGACAAACCCAGAGTGTTCCACAGCCAAGGGGCTAAAGCACAGAGACTTGTGCTTTGGCAGCTCTGTTTGAGTCATTCCCCCTAAATAAAGCCGAGTCTGGGATTGCTAGATGGAGGAGGAGGATGTGCTGTGCTGCACTATCACCACGTGCTGAATCTTCCTCTGCCTCAAGCACCTGACGAGTGCCTTTCCTTTGCTGTTTGTGGCCAAGATCTGTGAGCTGCCAGGAAAACCCTGAGTGTGTGCTCAGGCTCCTTCCCCCAGCCCTGAGCTGCTGGACAGAGGCAAGAGGGCTTGGGGGGGGAAACCAGCACTGAAAGCAGCTTGAGTTAAGTCTAAACTCTCCTTTTTTCTCCGCTGCTGTTTCACTGGATGGCTGCAGTGGAGGTGACTCAGCTCTTGGAGAAACCAGCTGCTCAAGTGCCATCCATTCCTCACGGGGCAGGGCTGATGGAGCACGAGGCTCCTGCTTCAGGGAAAAGGATGGTTTGGAGGGTGGAAAGGGCATAAAAAACCAGGTTTTTTTGGGTTTTTTTTCCAATTCACCATGTCAGGTCTATGCCTTTCTGTCACTGAAGACTCTGGGCTGATCTTCACTCTGCTCTGGTCCCTGCTCTGGTCCAAGGTCTGTGGTGTTGCTGGTGTGACCAGTTCAGGACACGGAGGGAACGGTTTTAAGGGGGAATCAGTGGATTTAGGCTTCCTTTTTTTAAATGAAGCGACTCATTCTGTGTCCTATGAGTGGTGATGTCCCCTGGGATCAGCATCTGCAATTCCTCAGGGGCAGAGGACATTCCAAGGCTGCTCTGAGAGGGGGTCAGGATGGTTTTCTAGCCCTGCCATGAGGAGTGGCCTTTTTTCCTCTCCACAACCTGTTTATTCCAACATCCAACAGGAGTGGAGGCTCTTGCAGGAGCAAAGCCCCATCCACTTGGTTTTTTGGACCACAAGGAGCAGCAGCCATTGGTTGGGGAGGAGTTTCTCACTGACCAAGCAGCTCTCTCTCCTTTCAGCCGTGCAGAACGAGCGTGACAGGATCAGCATCCGCAGGAGCAGCTACGAGGACAATGGCTCTCTCTCCATCAACATCCTCACTCAGGCTGAGGCCATGGCACAGCAGGTAGGACATGTGGGGACAGCCCTCAGCTATTCCAGCCTGCTAAAGCCACCAGGGCTGGATGGTTTTTCTGCCCTTGGGTGGCTCCTGCACAAACCCACAGGGAAGAAAACCCAAAATATCCGAATGCAGGGAGGAAAAATCTGTTATCAAGGCAACATATCCTGCAGGGAGCAGATGCAGCCTCTGGTGGGAGATTCAAAGCTGAAATTCCAAGGGCTGAGGGACGTGGCAGAGCCCAGGTCCCCAATTCCCCCAGCCTAAATTGTTGCTGCACCCCTAAAATCTCGCTGCAGTCACACAGAATTTTATCCTTCCTTGCTGCACTCTCTGTCCTGCTCCGAACACAATGTTCCAGTCATGGTCGATTGTATCTTTCCTCATAACTTCTTTATCAGGATAACAATTTTAGGGCAGAAAAATAATGTGAATAAATCCGCTGGGCTTCAGCTGACGCTGATTGCTTTTTTATTTCATGCTCCACCATTAATTTCACCCTGAGCGTCCTTTAAATTCTTATGCAAATACCCTTTTCTCCACTGAAACACACGGCCCAGATGTTGCACATTACATGCAGCAATGAGCCCGCTTCCTTTTCCAAAATGATGGGATTTTAACTCTCTCCTTGCCACAGAGGACGTTCTGATTTCAGAAATCAGAAAGGGAATTTTTTGCGTCCCTGACAGCAACTTGGAGGAGAAAGGCTGCATTTCATGCACTTGGCAGGCTGCGGGGATTGCTGGGGAGCTGAGTCAGGCTGTGCTGGGAATGGGAATGTTGGTTTTGTCCTGGAGAGCAGGGAAGGAGGGCCGGGAGTGTGTTGGGACTGAGCTCCACCTCGTGGAAGCTGCTCCACGGGCAGTGAGTCAGACACAGCCGAGCATCAGTGTCCAACCACAACGGGAACATCTCCTCGGGGCCCTGCTGGGGTGGATCCTTGCTGTGGAGGGTGATAAATCAGTATTGATCCATTCCAGTCACAGCCGGGTGGTTTCTCTTGCAGTATTTATCCCTGAGCCCCGTGCACAGCACAGATATTGCCATGAAGAAGGTGGCCACCATCAACGATGTGTGCGAGTCCATGAAACAGCAGCTCCTGGTGCTGGTGGAGTGGGCCAAATACATCCCGGCCTTTTGTGAGCTCCCCCTCGACGACCAGGTAAAAACAATGGCCTTTCCCTGGAAATCCCCTGCTTTTGGGAAGAAAACCCCATTTGTGAAGATTTTCAACAGGAGAATCTGGCATTGACATACAGACCACCCTATACAGAGCTGTGAACAGCAGGAGAGAAAGAGGGACCAATTAAAAATAACTTCATTAGCCAAAGTCCCTCAAAATAAAGAGCTGGTCACTCCAGCCTGCAAAAGATCCAGGCAAAAAAAAATCTGATTTTTGCCAGACTGCTGCAGTTCTGGATTACAAGGTAATTCTGATTTTGCCTTTAGTTGTACCTCATAATTGAATACAGGATCTGTTTGTTTCCTAAGAACTCAATACCCTCTTTGCTCTTTTAGTTAAAAACATCTCCTCATTTAGTTTGCTGTGAATGCAGCACTTCCCCAAGTGAGCACACACTGATATTTTCTAGCCCTGAACAGAACTTTATCTGTAGATCTGCCAGATCTGAGCAAACACCAAATGGGGCTTAATTAAACAGCACCAGCTCAGCACTCTGTTCGCTGCTTTTCAAAAATAATCTCATTTCTTTCCCCTGTGCCACCCCCAGGTTGCCTTGCTCAGAGCCCACGCAGGGGAACATCTGCTCCTCGGGGTAGCCAAGAGGTCCATCCCATACACTGATTTTCTGCTATTAGGTAAAGTAGTGAAACACATTCCTGCTTTCATCATTCACCCCTCCCAAGTCATTCCTGAGCATCCTGCACCCCCAAAACCCTCTCTGCACTCCTGGGCTGCACATCTGGGTGGAGACTCAGTGCTGGAGAGTAAAAAGGAGCAAGGAAATTCACTGGGATTTTGTAACTGTTCCCTCATGGCTTTGAAATTGGGCATGAGAAACCCCCAGTGTTTAAATGAAATCTCAGACTGGGTTGCCTTGTTTTTGTACCTGGAATTGCCAAAGCCCAGGCAATGAGGAATGTGGGTGTAGATGTTTAAAAACTTAGCAGAAATGTCTGTTAAAAATTACAGTGCAATAGGTGTTTCCTTTTCAGGTGTAGCTCTCTGCCACCACAGGTGGGATTGTTCTTGGGAAAATGAGAATACTGACCCTGAAAGCTTCACATTAAAGAAAAGAGAGAGGGATAACTTTCTTGAAGGAAAGAAAACCAGAAATAAAATGCAGCACTGCTCACAAACAGATGCTCGCTGGAGCAGAGGGCAAAGCAGAGCAGAACGTGGAGCAGGCTGTGGGCACAGTGTGGGTGCTCTGACGTGCAAAGGAGATAATTAAGCACCAGGGGATGAGATCCCGAGCTTGCTCTCACTCGTGGATCAGATCATAAACATGCAGACTGGAAATCTGCTGCGAATGGCACTGGGACTCTCAGGCAACACTCCTTGGGCTGGATGAGACCAGAGCTAGAGCCAAAACCTGACGGGGAATTTCTCCTGTGTTCCCAGGGAACGATTTCATCATCCCAATGCACTGCCCAGAACTGGAAATCGCTCGTGTGGCCACCAGAATCTTGGACGAGCTAGTGAAGCCCCTGCGGGACATCCAGATCGATGAGAACGAGTACGCCTGCCTGAAAGCCATCATCTTCTTTGACCCAGGTGAGATTCCTTCTGACGCCAAGCACAGGGCTTGCAGAGCAGCCAGGGCTCTCCAAAATCCAGGAAAACCCCCTGGAAGCAGCTCTGCACCTCCCCTGCCCGTGCTGAGCTGAGCGAGGCTCAGCAGTGCAGTTTGAAGTCAGAAGTGACCCATCCCTGAGTGTTTTACGCTTCAGCCAGCACGAGCTCCAGCCAGGCCGACCTGCAGGGGTTTGGCTGCTTCAGGAGCTTGGCTTTGGGAAAGCCCAGCAGCCTGGGATGCAGGAGATGCCCATTAAGGATGTGCCTTCGTTAATTATGAATGAGCACAGTGAGCCACACAATGTGGAGCATCCAGCAGAGCCCAGAGAGCTCCATCAAAAACCACTGAGAGCTGGGCTGCTCCGAGTGCCCAGAAATATCAGGGAGCTCTAATGGATCTTGCTGGAAGCCAGCAGCAACCCAGGGCAGGGCTGGTCCAGAGGATGGAGAGCAGGGAAACACAGAGGAAAACCACAGCTTGTTTGCTGTGTCTGGGTGCTGATTGCTTCCCAAACCCTTTGGGAATTTCCCACTCTCTTCCTGCAGGGAAACTCACGGGATTAGGGCATTTTAGGAGCCCAGCTTTCCTCCTCTGAAAGAGCAGGGTATGTGCCATGGGGTAAAATTGCCCAGAATCAGTTTTAATGACAAATAAGTAAGAGACAGCTTTTCCTTACAAACAACAAGATTAGCAACAGTGGGACAAGAGTGGAAAAGGATAAAGCAATGAAAGAAACTCAAGGGGTTCTGCCTCGGCCCAGGTTCCAGTGTGAACCTCCCTGGAGCTCAGGGAGAACAATCCCATGCCCAGACAATGCCCTTTTGTCCTTTAGCAGGGAGAAATCAGAGCACCTTCCATTAATTTTTGGGTTTTTTGGTGTATTCTCTGACTCAAACTCAAGACCCAGGAGTTTTAGGAACGTCATGAACTTTGGCTCATGAAAGCCTGCTGAGAGCAGAGTGAGGGTGCTTCCATCAAATTGATTTTGACAAATTACCTTCTCAGCCGACTGGTGCCCTCCTGCAGCTTTGGATCAATGTGACAATGAGGTGCTGAGGGCTCAGCTGGAAGGAGGGAGTGTGAAGCTCCCCAGAAGAGAAGTTCATCCACGCAGATGAGCAGGAGTGTCCTCAGAGCTTCCTGCTGACACACAATCGTTTGTTAACCACTTTATCTCTTGGCACCACAATCCTGAAAATGTGGTGCCTGTGGATTCTCTGCAGACAGTGAAGGGAATGGTGCAGCAACCCAGAAATCTCAGCTTGAGATAACAGCAGAGGCAGGAGTGGGAGGCTGGAAATCCCAGCACCTCACCCAACCCAGGGCACATTTATTTGCTTAAGCAAAGCTGAACCAGTGGTCCTTGAAAAAAAGGACTGACCAGAGGTGAAAGGCAGGAGAGCAAGAGAAGAACCTGATGCTGCAGTGAGTGTAATCACAACATCCAGGCACTAAAACTGCTTGCATTTAGTGGTGGCAGTTGTGACTCAAAGTTTTCGGGGGAAAATTCTGGGCTGTTTCCTTGAAAGGATAATTATTTTAACTTCTGAATTTTTCCCCTTGGCTAATGGCAGCAGCAGGCACATCCACGTGAAGAAAGCTCCTATTTTCTTACTGTTTCCCTTCAAAGCCTCCTCAAATTACTGCTTCTCCTCCCATTACTGTTTTTGCTCCAATCCCCCTCAGTTTCCCTGCTCCATGTGAGATGTGAAGCAATGGCAGCCAGGATGTCAGCTGGCCTTGGGGACTGTCAGAGCATCCCTGGCTTCTCATCCTTTTCACTGCACTCAGGGTAAGCAAATGCTGACAGGGCAGCATTTGCTCACCCTGATGCCTTAAGGTTTTAGCTTTTATATTTTCTAAATCCTGTGCTGCATTAATACATAACTCCAAACTTTATATAAAATGTTAATTACTGTCTTCATACTTGGGTCAGAGGAGCAGAGGAATTGTTCTGTGTCCTGGGTTGACCATATGATCTTCATATCCTCAATCGTCCCTCCTGCTTATGCTGGATATTAAGCTCTGACCCAAGGACACCCCACATCCTCAGGCCCTGAAATGCGCAACAAAAGTGAATTGGGGTAGAGCAAACTGGGGAATGTGACTTCATTACCTGGAGCTGTAATTGGAGGATTACACACCCCACAGCCTCAGGCCCCAAAAAGTGCAAACAAAAATGAATTGGGGGAGAGCAAACTGGGGGGATGTGATTTCATTACCTAAAGCTGTAATTGGAGGATTAACCCCTGATATGCAGGTGGACCGAACTTAGATCTGTCTGAAAAACTCGTAACCCATCTTGGACTCGTGGTCCACCTTGGCTGCACAAAACGTATCTATTGAAGGCCTTTAATAAACACCCACTTGATCCTCTTCACTTTACCCAGCCTCTGCTCTGGGCAGCCACTCCAAGGCACCAACAGAGAACAAAAATTGACTAATTTCCCCTTTTACAGACTGCAAGGGCCTGAGCGAGCCGGGCAAGGTGAAGAACATGCGCTTCCAGGTGCAGGTGAACCTGGAGGATTACATCAACGACCGCCAGTACGACTCGCGGGGCCGCTTCAGCGACATCCTGCTGCTGCTGCCACCCCTGCAGAGCATCACCTGGCAGATGATCGAGCAGGTGCAGTTTGTGAAGCTCTTTGGCGTGGCCAGGATTGACAGCCTGCTGCAGGAGATGCTGCTGGGAGGTACGGAGCCCTCCCAGGGCTGTCTCAAAGGTGTTGGAGGGTTTTGTATGGGGAGGAGTTTTAAACTGAAAGGGAATAGGTTTAGGTGGGATATTGGGAAGGAATTTTTGGCTGTGAGGGTGGACACAGAGTGCCCAGATTTGCCCTGGCAGTGCCCAAGGCCAGGTCGGATGAGGCTTGGAGCAGCCTGGGACAGTGGAAGGTGTCCCTGCCCATGGCATGGGGTTGGAACTGGATGATCTTTAAGGTCCCAGGTGGGGCTTGGTCTGTTTTTCCAGGCAGCAACTGACAGATTGAGAGGACTCAGTCTCAAGCTGCACCAGGGAAAGTATAGGTTGGATATTTGGAAAAAGTTTTTTAAAGAAAGAGTGGTTAAATAGTGGAATTTTCTGCCCGGGGAGGTGGGGGAGTCACCACCCCTGGATGTGTTTAAAAACAGATTGGATGTGGCACTTGGTGCCGTGGTTTAGTTGAGGTGTTGGGGCACAGGTTGGGCTTGATGATCTTGAAGGTCTCTTCCAACCTGGTGATTCTGTGAAAACCATCTGATGAACTGTAGCTTGAAAATGGGTCCATCTCATTCCAGTCCAATCCCAGATTCATCCTTCCCAGCCCAGTCTGGAAATCTGGTGAGATTCACAGCACAGGATCCCCTCCGTGGGGTGGCACTGGGTTTAGGCCTCCCACCTAAGTGAGTCAGTTTAAGGAAGGGAACACATCTTTTGTTAGTAAGGTGCAAAAATGATAATTTTTATATGGGAAATTCCAGTAAGAGCAGCACTTGGGACACACAGCCAGGCAGAACAGCAGCTGCAGAGCAGCTGAAACCCCAGACATCCCCGGGGGCTGCTCCACACAGTGAGAGGCTGAGAGCAAAGAGGAAGGAAGCGAGGATGAGCCATTAACCTTCACCCACAGAGGTCTTCCACATCCTCTGGATGAAAAAGATTCAGCCCAGAGCATCTGGCTTGTCGGGAACTGTGCAAGGAATGATGTCTCTTCCCACTTCCACTTGCAGGAACCACTGCTGATCTCCAGTACCAGTCAGCACCTCCCAACCTCAACCTGGAGCCTCTGCCAGGACATGTCCTGCAAAGCAACATGAGCTCTGTGATCCACGCTGCTCCAGACCGTATGTGCCAGTTTTTATTTCATTTACAGCCCATTTTTACAGCATTAGTGTCAGCATAGCCAAGGGACTGGGCAGGAGACACAGTTCAGAAAAATATCAGTTTATTTAAGTAAATTTAAGTTCTTTGACTTTATTTAAGTATATTTAAGTTTAGTTAAGTTCTTTAGGTTTATTTATAGAAGTTTAAGTGTTACACTGGAATCAGAGCTCACAGCCCCCCTGGCTGAATCCTTAAATGATTCCAAAGAGATGTTAGGATTTTATGGTAGCAAGATCCAGGGGGAGTTTGAGATTTTACTAAGGCATCACAAGATTGGGAAAAAAAGCAAGAGTCAGGACAGTGTTTATCTGGATGTGGCAGCACTGGGAGGTGCCACAAAAGAGGTCAGATGGTTGTTTGTGGCAGGAGTTCCCTGTGGTTGTTGCCAAACAGCAGAACCTGAATACAGGATCATCTCCAAGCTCCCTGGGCACTGCTGGGGTGTGGGTTCGGGCCTTTATCCCCTGAAGGACCATGCTGATAAAAAAGAAAGTAGTGCAGGAGTTACAATTTAACAACCACTGCCGTGTAATCACAATTTTCTTCACTCACAGCCTCCCTCCCTCTGCCAGTTACAATAATTTCTTTCCTGTAGTGTATTTTGCTTTTTCTCAGCTGTATAAATGTTGGCATCTTGCATTTTAGGTGGTTTTTTTTGTAGCTTTTCAGTCCCTTTCCAGCAGAGGAGATTAAAGTAAGGCTGTGCTCTGTCAATGAGGTGCAGTGGGGCTGCAGGCTGAGCTCCTCTCTGACAAGGAGGTGAAGGATTGAAAAGCAGCTGGGGGCACTTCCCAAGTGCAAAATAAAGAGCAGAACTGCTCCGTGTCTGTCAGTCCACCCTGTGGACCCAAACCTCACAAACCAGGAGAGAAGGATGTGCCAGGATCCCCCCGACTCCTGCTCCTCGGCCTGTAGGACCATTTGCTGATTTCCACTGAGCAGCACCCAAACCCACGTTAATTCTGTTTCTTTTCTCTCCCACAGCCTCTCCTGAGACATCCCTTTCATCTCCCTCTGCCAGCAGAGGCAGTGAAGACTTTAAGCTGGGCTCTGGCGCAGGGCCCAGCGCTGTCGTGCAGCTCCTGCCTCAGACAGCGATGCCCAAGCAGGAGATTTTATAGGGAGAGGAGGAAGGAGGAGCTGGGAGCAATGGGGGACAGGCTGACAGTGAACCCGGCCCTTTCTCTTTGCAGAGGCCAAGCACAGCACCCCCCTGCCCGTGGCTGCTGCTCCCACCCATCCCCCCCCCTGAGAGAGCACCAGGACAGCCTGCAGAGGAGCCTCGGCGTGGAATTCCCACCATCAGCACCCCCGAGGCACAAGGATTGGGGTTCATGCCCTGCTCAGACTGCCAGCTCCTCGGGCAGGGCTCCTCAGTGTGTTTGTGACCAGTGCTCGGTGCCACCGTGACCCTTTCAGGACCTTGGGCCGCTCTCTCCATCAATCCCAGCGCCTCGTGCAGCTCCTGGTAACCCTGAATTGGGATGACAAGGTCTATTCCCATCACAGATTTCATTCATTACACTCCCATTTCTCCTGTGGCACCTTCAGCTTTAGGAAAAATATCATCATAACCTTTAGCAGGCCTTAGTCCACCCAGAGGGGCCTTGTTCCAACAGAGCAGCCAACACTTAACACTGGCCAGTTCTTATTTATGACCAGAAATGCCAACAATCTACTATTTTTCATAATTTCCAGTATATCCAGAGTCCATTTGTGAGCCAGTGGATGGACTCTGCCTTGTGAGCACATCTAACACCAGGCAGCAGCAAAGATCTGTGCCTCTCACTGTGGCTGCTGCTCTGGTAAATCCTAAATCAAGGCTGACTTATCCCTACCCCTTCTTTGTGTCTTCTGGAAAGTTTCATTGCAAACTTTTATTGCAAACATTTTTGGAAGAAGCAACACTCATAACATAAATGCCCCAATGTACCTTTTCCCAGTGCACAGATGTGATTGTGCTGTGGTTTTGTGTTTCATTGTAATGTCTGCACTGTGGCTCTAAATTAGCCAAGAAAAGGAACAGGCAGGGCTGGCAGACACTTTTTATAAAAAGAGTTTATATTTAAAACAAGGCGCTTCTGCCTTAATGTGAAATGTAATCTGCAGTTAAACAACAAATTAAATAAGCCCAGTGATGACTTCACAGCCTCAGGAGTTCCCCAAGTGCAGCCGTGGTGCTACAGAGTTGATTTGAATGAATGGAACCTTATTAAAAAGAAAATTACCAGATTTCCATCAAACTTAAGCTCATTTGTCCACCAACCTGTGTCCAACAGCCCCTGAGGGACCAGGAGTGGCTGTCCTGAGCACTGGGACACGATGGAGAATTCCCAGTCCTGACCCTCTGCACAAATTCCCAACCCACCCCTCCCTGCTGATGGCAAACCCGAGCTGGGGGTGCCCAGAGGGGCTTTGGGGAGCACCTGGGGAGGCTCACTGGAGCATCCCTCACTTTTGGGGATGCTCAGCTGGAGGAAACACAATCCCAGCAACTGAAATGAAAGGTGGGAGGAGCATCTGAGCTCCCAGCAGCAGGGGAATGTCAGCATTGCCATCCTGCAGCACCAGAGAGAGCTGGAAACCATCAGTGAGCAGCTCGGATTTCACCTGGATCAGAACGTTTTTATTTTTCTCCTGCCTGGGATGAATTTGATCTGGCATTTTCTGCTGATAACCCTGATTTGAAACAGCTCTATCTGAGAGCAGGTTCCACTGCAGGCACTCCTGCTGCATGACAGATGCAAGTGTTCCAGCACTGCTCCCAGTGCCTCCAGCAGCTCCGTCCCATTCCTCTTCCAGACATCAAATGTACATTTATACTCACTAATGGTAAGAAAAGAAATCTACGGGGGAAATAAATTCCATATTCTCGTATTTCATCCGGACAGTCTGCCTTTTTTTCTTCAATTCAAAACCAAGTTTCCAAGGTTCTCCACTGAAATCTCCAATACAAATATCTATTTTTCATTACAAAGAATCACTTCTGCCTGCAAAGCCTGGCTTGCACTGGATGCTGATGGAATTCACAAACTAAGAAGAAAATAAAGCTGTCCAGGCACCAGAGGATATCAGACTCAGCCCCTCAGTGTTCAGCTGGTCCGGTGAAGGTTTGCAGCAAGAATAATTTACTGTATAAAGGCCCAAAATTGAGCTTTGCTGTGAATCTTTCTGGTTTCTCTATCTCAAACCCCCTCTCTAAATTAAACTGATATTCTTATGCAAACACACCTTGGAAGTGGCTATTTTATTTGATTTATTGGAATAATGATTTTTGTTAAAAAGAGGTTCAAAGCCATCATTTAATAATATTTCCCTTGTCAGGTGCCTTATCAGGATGGGGCACCTCAGGCAAGAAAGTCTTAAATATTTCAAAGTTATCCCTTTCCTTGCCAGTTCTGATATTTGGCGTCTTTACCACTGAATCTGGGTCTAATATTAACTTTATGCTGCACTATAATGTAAGGAGAAATTGCAGAAATATTTTGGAGGTGCAAAGTTTCACTTCAGTTATTAAAAAACTCAGCCTGTGCTTGCTTTGGTGCCTGCTGGAGAATTTCCAGGGCTCTGGTTGGGGATGACAAAAGCAAAGAGCAGCTCAGGAGCAGATGAGCTACTGGAATACAGGCAGGAAAAACAAAAATTAAGACATTCAGAATACCAAAACCCATGAGTGAAAAAAACAAAATTAAAAATTAACAATCTCATCAATGAAGAAGCACCAACCTACATTAAAACACAAAGTACATCACATTAATTGACCTGTAACCCTACTCAGAAGGAAAAAAATAAAAAATATACAGAACCAGTGCTGGTGCTTTCCATTTTAGTGTTATTAACAGATTCCTGAATCATTTTACAGCCCAATTTCTGTATTTCAAAACCCCTTAAGCCACTTTCTTTCTCCAAGAGCATTAAATACATTCTCATGTGGACCTGGTGCCAATAGGAAAAAGCAGAACTATTGTAGAAATTTAACATTTCTGCACAGGACAGGCATAAAGAAATCCATAAATGAGCCCAAGGCTCAGAAAGGATTCCTGGAACACTGCTGACATTACTACTAGAAATGAAACAAGAAAATAAAAAGGACATAAATTGGCAGGATCCATCTGCAGGGACGTCTGTTCCCTTCAGAGAATAAACAAACTCTTCCCTAAAACCCACACAAACACAGCCCTGGTGGCTGCTGTGGCACAAACACAATCACATCATTAACCTGCTCCAAAATAGCAACAGCACTGGCACAAAATCTGTGCTCAGGGATTTGGAGCTCTGCTCTCCATAGAAACAGCAGAGTGTGATACAGACCCAGAAAATACCTGCAAGTGTTTTTTAGAATTATTACAAATGAACAGCTTTGAGTCCCTCCATCCTTTCCTGCCTCCCCCTTGGTTGGGTGGCCACTCCCAACCTGCTGCTCTCTGTCTTTGCTCCTGAAGCTGCAGAGACACTGGAAAAACCCAACATTTGCAGAGAAAATCTGGGAGTACAAAGGTGTTTCCATCCCAAATTCCTTGGAAGTGCAAAGCCTGAAATACTGAGGTAATTTTTGAGACTGGAAGTGTTTTCCCACTCACCTCAGGGTTGGAACAAGATGAGCTTCAAGGTCCCTTCTGATGTAAATCAGTCCGTGGTTCTATAATGAAATAAGCAGCTACACCAGAGGATGTAGGAAATGCCCAAGAAGTGCTAAAAGAATGTTGCTTAAAATTCTGAATAAGCAGAGGAACCTCTTTAATTTGGGGCAGTCTGTTAATTAATATAAATACAAATTAATTACAAACCAAACGATTCCAGGCCATTTCCCTGAAGCTGCTTCAATCTAAATATATGTAGGATAAAAAAAGTGACACATAGAGAAGTTAATCAACTAAGACTTCAATTCATTAGTTTATTCTTTTTTTACATAAAAAAAAAATTACAACGTAAGGATTTGAAAAGCCGAGTAAACCGGATTTCACACGCACACATTTGCCAAGTCACAGGGTTCAACCACCTGGAGAGATATTTTCTGATTTTCTCATTGAACAATATACACAGTAAGAGCCTCAGGACAAAGCCAGACTTTATTTTCCCCTCCTCAATCTTGAAGGTGTGCAAGTGAATCTGCACAGAACTCTGCAGAACTTCCAGCTTTCCCCTCAGTTTTGCTCACTGGACTGCAATTCCAGTGGATTTCCACCTGGGAAGTCTCCAGCATCCCCACACCACCCTCCCCAAGCAAAGTGAACACATCCCAAAGTATTGCACAGTTTTGTTCCCAGGGCCACCAACAAGAAAAGGATCCCTCAGTACCTTGGGGCACCCCATGGAACAGAAGCTGATGGAGCTGGAATTGGGATGCCATGAGGAGATGGAGAAGCAGGGCACTGGAAAGGGAGCAGCTCCTGCAGTGCACACAGGTTGGAATGAAGGGTTTGAGCTGCTCGAGGTGGGACAGGTCACCAGTGCCACTGGCTGAGCAAAAGCAAGAACAGGACAATTTAAGGCAAGTCCCAAAACAGGGAGCTATTAACTTTCTAGGCACGATTTCAAGCTATGCATCAAGGCTCCTGCTTTATCCTTTATATGGTCAGTAATTTATAGGTTAAGAATAATAGAAAAAAATAGTTCAAATGTAATCTTTAAAGAATCAACTCTTAGCTGGATTTTTATGACTTGCAGCTTGTGTTTCATTACTTGCAGATTTATGAAGGTTTTTTAGCACTACTGTTGTTTGTCAGGCCCACAGGAAGCAGCTCTAGATCTCTATTGCTCTCATTTCTTCAAAGTAGATTTGGTAGGAAATGGTTAAATCCAGAACAACTCGTTCTATTGCAGATGTTTCTACATTTAAGATGTGCTGGACTCGAGAAAGGAGGGAAGTTGCCTCTTTCTCTGATGTCTTTGTTCAAAGGTTCATTAACAGATTTCCCTCTATGAAAAGTCTGTACAGTAAAAAAGGGGCAGAGCAAGACCCTACAAGGACAAAGTGTTTGCAGTGAATTATCCCAATTTGTCCACTCACTGTCACCTCACACAGCAGGACACTGGTCCCACTCATCCCTGCACAGCCCTCACTCGAGTTCCTTTGGAATCAATGCACGAGGAATGGGAAATGCACATCCCAGGGCAGGATTTGGCCCCCAGCCAGGTAAAAAGTGAAAATTTAGCCTTTCCCTAAGATGGGACAGGCACTGCCAGGCACAGGCCAAGCTTTGGGGAGCCTGGGAGGTGCTGGGCAGGGTGTGACAGTGGCCCTGAGCTGGGCACCAGTCCTTGGCATCACCTGCACATGAAAAAGGTGTGGGACACAGGGACAGCTCTGCTGAAAGAGAGAGGAGAACCCAACAAAATTCCCTGAAATCTGGGCTGAGAAGGCTGTGTCTCACTGGAGATCAACTTCCACCAGAATGCTCCTCCTAATGATTGACAACTGCACCCAAGGACTTACACTCGCTATAAAAACACACAGGCAATTCCCCAGACATTTATCAAATAAAAAGGGTTTAACAAAAAAAAAAACAAACAGGGAAGTAATCTCAGAAAATAAATTACAGTAGCATGACAACATTTGGCTTCTTTAGTGTGTGACCACGTGCTTTTCCCTCTGGTCTCCTGCTGTGAAGATCCTGGCAGATCCAGTTCCTGTCTCGGAATTCATGAGATGTCTGTGACAATAAACGTAGAAAACTCTGCTTGCTACAAGCAAATGTCTGATATCAGTTTCACCTGGTCACAGATTACATGTAGACAGCCTTCTCTGGCCCCCAAAATAAATATTATATAGGATTCTTGCAAGGTCCAGCAGATTGAACTCAGACAGAAAACTCAGGTCCCCCTTTCTTCCCTCGCAGCAGAAGGCGCCGGATCCGAAATCCTGCGAAAGGGTTGATCCACAGGAGGGAGGGCTGGCCCCCAAAAACAGATTTCATCCCTTCCCAGCGGAGCCTGCGCTCCCACGTTGGCTTTTCACTCTTCAGTCTTTCAATCTCCTGCAAATAAACACAGGCAGGGATGCTCTGCTAAGTCCAAGGGTCAGTTTAAACTAATGGTGGCTATAAAAACTGGGGTTGCATTTTTATCGTGTTGTTTTGTTGGGTTGCTCCTCAGCTGAAGAGTTTCTTACTGTTACTTAATAATTAAGGAAGAGCTAGAAAGTGTTTTAGCCCTGTGGATACAAGGCAGAAGATTGAGAAAATAAAATATGTACAAGGTTGATCTACCTCTGCCTTTTTCCCCCTCAAAAATCCCAGTAAAACCCCAACACTGCAAGTTGGTTACTCAATTAATGAAAGCAGACTAAAAGGCTCCTGCTCCACAATCACTGGAGCCAGGATTATTCTCCCAAATGCATTATTCTGATGGTCATTTTTTGTGCTTCCCACTAATGAAGGTTCAATATTCACCAGTTGTTTTGCACTTACTCCTCAGCACACAAATGCACTTTTAAACATGAGAAAATACTGAACAGTCACAGGATTCCATTTCCTTATGTTTCTCTCAATTATTGCCTCAAGATGTGACACTGCAGATCCAAGGGCAAGGGAGCCAAAGGCCCAAACTCTGTTTTTATCTGTTTTTAAAATGGATCAAAGTGAAGTGAGACAGTGATTTTCAGTGTAAACATGAGAAAAGTAGGCACTTCCCCTGGCACCCAGAAGGAATTTGTGCCAGCTGAGAAGGGGAAGTCAAAACTCCAGCAGAAGTTCCTGCACTCTTTGCTTTTCTGACATTTTGTAATTTGGTTTTAAGTGACAAAGAATGCAGAACTTCTGACTGGAAATCAACCCTCAATAAACTATTCCAATGTTCCCAACTGTCGAAAATAAAAATGATGAACTATTAAAGTTTTGCAGCTTTCTCTAGAATAAGAGCCTCTCCTCATGCAAATAAAACCACATCTAATCACATCTTCCCAGAATAAATTTTATGGAATACAAAAAAGTTGAGCTTTTTACCGTTTCATCATTGCATATTGAGTGGATTTGGGTGCCAAACATGACTGCAGTGAAAGTGAGAAACAGAAAACCCTCAAGGCACAAGAAGATCATCAGGATCACAGTTACAGGTGGGGAGAAGTCACTGCACTCTGTGAAAATGAGACATGGAGTTACAAAAGAAACCAAAAACAAACCAACAGCAAATTTTAGAGCATGTTCTACAGGTCTGGCACTAGAAATAATGTTTGACAATTAAAACAAACTTCTGGTTTTGCAGCAGCTTTATTTGCTGGCCAAGAAAATAAAGCATTTTATGGATGTAACATTTCTGGTTTGTATAAAGCACGTGGTACCTTTTTCTGCAATCCTGCCTTGGGATTTCAGGGCTATCAAATAAATGTTTGCTCATGAGGTGATTGAAAAAGTCAGAAGTGCAGGAGAGAGCAGCTTGGAGCTTCCTGCATGACAGATGCTGTAAAAACCATCCCCACTGTCTTGCTAATACAGATATTCCACTGGGCTGTGCTTGCTTTATTACTCTTTTATTTTAACTCATCACACAAAGTAATCAGGTTCTGCCTGACATCTCTGGAGAGCCTCTGATCACCTGATCAACTCAGTTATATTTAAACAAGGAAGACATGGGATAATACAGAGGAAGGTGAATGTTTCAAGTGAAAAACGTTCTAAGATTCCATCCATTTAATGAAATATCCAGGAAAAAAAAAAATCACATGGATTTCCCTGTTGCTTCATAAACCAAAAGAACACATCAATTTTCTGCCAAAAGCACAAGATCAGAATGAGCTCTGGCACATTGGAACATTAAGAAATACAAGCCAGAAGCCTAAATAAGAAAAACTGGGATAGGCTGGGGAATTTCTTTCCTGCAGGAGCCCCACTGTTGGCTCCAGGAATGAATGAGGGAGAAATTTGATTAAATTTCAGGTGTCATTCCCAGAACTGAAGTGGGGGCACACAAAGCCCAAATTTAGGATATGCAGTGCTGAGGTGGTTGAGGAGCAGCTCAGTTTCCTGCCTACTGCAGAAGTAGTAAATTACTACTGGGTGTAAAAGGAGTGAGAAAGGCCCTGACAGCCACAGCTCACACAGAGAATGACTGAAAGGGGAAAAAAACCCAAGAACTAAAAAGGAGAGTGATGGATAAACAGATCTGAAGTGTTTTAAGGGCTTCAAAAAGACAGGACTAAAATAGGAATGCTATGAATTTTCCTTAATGTCTGCCAGATTATGATATTGAAAATTAAACATTTAATTTGCTCACCAGTCCACTGCCCTCGGACACAGGAGAAGAACTGGAACCCACAGAGTACGAGAGCATGAGCTGAAATGAGGGCTATGTACATCTGCAAACAAGAGACAGCACAGTTCACTCCCTGGCACTGCACAAACCACAGCACAACCAAGAAACAACAGCACAAAATTCAGAGTATCAGCAGAAATATCTTTCACAGAAGGAAAAAACCCCACCCAACCAAACAGCACAATCGTGTCCTAAAGCCATTCTCATTAAGCACAACCAAAATTCTAATAATCAAGGTAGACTGAGGCAAAAATCAAGCTGCTGTTGCTTGATATTGTATTCATTTCAATAAATTGTAATAATCAAGGTAGACTGAGGCAAAAATCAAGCTGCTGCTGCTGTTCACTTACCGTAAACAGAACAAAAAATCTCTGATTTTTCTCCCCCACACAATTATTCACCCACGGGCAGTGGTGATCCATCTTTCGGATGCATCGCTTGCAAATACTGGAAGAGAGGACAAGAGGCTGCTGAGAAATTATATTTTAAATTTTAAATGTAGAAACAAGGGCAGCCAGTGGTCATAGGGTGACGTGCTGAAATATTTCTTGACAAACTGCAGAGAGTGATTTTATTTATTTAAAGAAACTGCCTTGTTCCCTCTCACAACTCAGCTTTTGGTTGCTAAAAAACATAAAATATTCCTCACAATAAAACACAATGAATGCACAGCCAAACACACAATCAAGCAAATCCAGAACTTCAGACACTTGAGGCTCTGAAAGAGCAAAGTTTCAGCTCTCTCTACATTCAGTATTAATAAAACCCTTTCTCTTCTGGAGAAGTTTTCTAGGTGAAGCAAATATTTCACATTTATAGGCCTTCACATTGTAAATTTAGCTTGTGGATAAGAAAAAAAAAACCCAAGAAATTCACATCTTCAAGAGAGAAGCTGTCACTCTTGATGGTCTAATTAAAATCTCAACTAAAGCACAGCTTCCAGTGTCAATCCTCACTCCATCAACAGAAAACACAAATATTGGAACTATAACCAGCACTTATGGAGTGGCTATTTGTCCATGACCTCTTGAACACCCCTGTTCTTTGCTGGTTCACTTGGTTCCTGCCCAGTTTTGACTCAAGGCTATGTCCACAAAAGTCAAATACTCCAATAACTTCATTTTACATCTGTCAGAAAGCAGCAGAGGGCTCAGTTCTGCAGCCAAATATGAAGAGTTACACACCAAAACCAAAACAGTTGCAACATCTGTTGTAGCTCACCATAAATCAATAGCTTAAGCAATGCTGATATTCCATTTTCCCAGCTTTGTACTTAAGACAGCCACACACTCTGTGCTCCAGATTTTCCTGCAGAAACTCAGAATATTAAACATTTTCACTTCAGCAGTCACTAAGCCAGATAAACCTACAATTTGCAGGCACTCTTATTGAAACCCCTCTGCTTTTAGCAGAGGTTCATTTGTGTGGTACCTAAAAGTGCTGCAATGACAAATCACAGAGCAGAGCTGGCTGACTGTCACTGGAGAGACAAAAGAGGGAGGTGTGAGGGAAATAAATCCTCTGAGGCAGAAAATAAGTTTTAAGTTATCACTTCTGTATGATTCTGAGGTAATTCAGCACGAGGCAGAGTTTCCCACAGAATCCCAAATGAAGCAGCCTTTGCTCTGAGCTATCAAAATCCAGCACCTCCATTCCCTCTGCATTTTGTTTTATGGACACTAAAGAGGATTCATCCTCTGCCACAAATGGCTTTTTAAATACAGGTGAAAACCCCAGTATCAGATAAACACCACAACCCCTCCCTGGTGCAGGAAAACCAGGTTGAACTCCAGAGGAGACATTCAAAAACTTCAATTTCACAGCCTGCTGCAAGTTCAGCCTCTCATTTCCCTGAGTGCCACAACCATGCCAGGCTCCTGATGTGTCACAGAACCTGTGCCAGCACTCTAAAAACAACATTAATGTGAAGTGCTGAGTAAAATCCCAGCCAGGCTCAATGGAGCTGCAGGATGTGGGGTGGGCAGGACTCTCTTCTGCTCATTCAGGATTTCTCACAAGCCCACACAGAGCTCTCACAAGAGCTCAGATCTCTGGAACTCTGCCTTCACTCCTCACAGCACTGCTCAGAGCAGTGGCTCTGCCTTCTTCCCACCCCATTCCTTGTATTTTATTGCTTTTGATGCAGCAGGGGTTTGGGGAAATCCCTCCCTCAGCTGCACCCTGGGTCATTCACCCTGCTCAGGAGAGAAGCAAACAGAACAAGCACCCCTGGATGGAGGAAAAGTCTCTCCTCCAGCCTGGAATTGCTGCCCCATGAACTCAGGCAGGTGCAATTACAGCTCTGAGTGCCAAAGATAACATTCAGAAAAACACAGCTAAAGGCTCCAGAGAAATGGGTGTGGATAACAGATATTCCCTGGGAAACATCTTAGTGACTTAATTCAGAGTAACAGCTCCCCACACAAACACAGGCACTCAGAACAGGCAGAAATGATGACAGTTGTGCTCCTTCCCTGAAAATGAAATCTCATTCACTCAGGATAGGGCTCTTCCCTGTGCTGGAAATGTTAACTGCTCACTAAAACATCACTTTAATGCATTTCAGAGATGCTAAGCTGTAAATAAAATGTTCTTGCTCTTTCCCCCATCACCAATGTGTATTATGAAACGATTTTTCTTCCTTAAAAGAACTTCTGTTGCAGTGTTGCACAACAATTTTCATAACTGCATCATAAGAGTCTCTTCTGTTAATAATTTACTACTCAAAACATGCACTGTGGCTCTCAGTGTAAGTATTTCCCAACAGGAACCAACTTCAATTTTCATTTTCAAGTCTCTTCTATCAGCAAATTGCCACTTTGAATACTTGGGACTAGACCATCCTTTTTATGTCCTTGGAATGGGTTTGCAGACCAATAAAAAATTGGCAGCATAATCAAACAAACCCTTTTTCTGTTGGGTAAACTCCTGCAGTGACAAATCGAAGGCAAAGACTCAGATTAACAGAAACAAAGATAATTAAAGCAGAAATCCAGCTGCTGAGATAAACATGACAGCAGCTTCACAAAAGGATACCACAACACTTTCAGGCTCTGGCTTTCTCTTTCAGAGGTTCTGTGGAGCCAGGGATGCACTGAGCAAGCCCTAAAATCCCTCCTTTGCCCTTAGGTAGAACATCAAACTGAATATTTGACCAAAACAATTCCTAAGACACACAAAGCTGGATCCCTAAACAGGTGCTTGGGGAAAACAAACCCTTTGAAAATATCAGGCATTTCCTTTAGCAGAGGCATTATCCATTCTTGCTCTGCTTTAACAATAAATGCTGCTCAAATTCTTGCTCTAAAGGAGGTATTTGAGCTCCAGGCTCTTTGATACTCCAGCTCTTTTCCTGTCACATAGAGTTTAACATTTGATGTCTTCACTTAGGACTCCTTCCAAATTAGCAAACCCCATCCAAATTAGCAAATCTGTAAGGACCAAAGATACAGCAAATGCTTTCCAAAGATACCTGCAAGGTCTCTGTAGGAATCAACCTGAATATGGGATGAGAAAATCAGTGAGATCCAGGCCATGTTTTGCAGGGACTCCCAGGTGTCAGCCCGTGGGCACAGAGCCAGGCCATGTGAGCACTGCACAGCTCTCCTGGATCCCCATGGATTCCCACCTTCCATCCTGCCCCAGGAGCAGCTGTGCTGCCTCCACCCCCAGCCATCCTGCTGAACACTCCCTGACAAAGCATCAGCAGCACCCTCCCTGCACAGGAGGGCACCCTGGGGTCTGCATCCCAGCAAAGCCAACCTAAACCTCACACAAACAAATGGGACATAATCACATACTCACCTGTTTATCCATGGAATTTGTCCTTTCACAGGAAGGCAGCTCCGGGATCTGCACCCCAAAAAGCCAACCTATACCTCACAAAAAGTAACT
>JAHLSL010000036.1:609735-628138 GCA_025920805.1 Petroica traversi | reverse complement strand
GGGGTGCCTGCTATGCAATACAAAAAGTGAAAGTAAAATTCCATCCCCGAGCAGATGCCTGTGGAAAACAAAGGATCGCTGAGCTTCTCCCCTCCCTTTCCTGCCTCCAGCTGGAGCTGAAATCCATTTCCCTTTCCCCAGGCTCTGGATTCCTTGTACTTCACCGGCTTTGCGGAGTCCAACAGGAGCTTTGTGATCGCTCGCCTCGCCAGGCGCCCTGCTGGCCTGTGCGAGATGTGGCTCTTCCTGCGGCTGGACGGGGTCGGGGAGTTTGAAGTACGTGCTGGATGTGGGGTGATGCTCAGGAGCAGCCTTTAACTCCTTTCATGTGGTAGGATGTCAAGCCAGAATTAATGTTCTCTGCATCTTCACGCCAGTGAGGCACCAGTGCAGTGGTAGAAATGGTCAGGATATTGGGTATATCTCTTTTTTTGTTTTCAGTAGGACCTGACACTCATTCCCCTTTCCCATAATGTGCACAAACCAGCATATTTTCTAAGAAATAGCTTATTAAATCCCCCAGGAAGAATTTGAGCACCAGTCTTTCCAATCAGGTGCAGCACATGGTTAAGGAGTTCCATTTTCTGCCTATGGTTGGGTTTTGCCCTTTTTTAAATGAGTGAATGCCATAAAAACCATTGTGGAATTGCCTCTTTAAAAGAGAAGGGAAGGCTTTTCGGGAGTTTTATGCACATCTGCTTCTTTCTTGCTGAAAAGAAAGCTTAATCAGATATCATTAATCAGATTTTTGCCTGCGGATTTTCCTTTCTTGTTAAGAGCTGGCACGTAGTAAAGAAGGAGAGAAGACCTGACATAAATCCCTTTGCACTCAACTCTTTTTATGTTCACAAATCTATTTCTCTCAGTAGCCATGACCAGAAAAAGCAGGAGCAATCCTATTTGCAAAATATAGGGGGGAAAAATAAAGGAGAGGATTGATGTGCATTATTTTGAATTTTTAGTACTATTTAATATAATAAGACTGTTTTATGGCATCCTCACAGCTGAGTGAAGCAAATGTTTTCCTGAAATGTTTCATCTTTTTAGCACCCACAGCATCCAAACATGATGGTGAGAGATGAATCCAAAGAGATCTGGAGTGGAGGAGGGCTCACTATGGAATACTTGGAGCCCCAAATGTGCTGGAAGATAAATTTTGATGGATTACTGAGGTATTGCAGCACTCCCTAATTTCATTTATCCACACGTAAAACCAAGGCTTTTTCAGCACTATCTGGAAATATTTTTGATTTATTTTAAATTTAACCAACTTTGATTTTTTTAACACACTTTGATTTTTAAGGAATGAAAATATATCTGGTGGTGTATAATATAAATTCTTCTGCAGAGTCTCCTGTTCCAACCCAATTCCAAACACATAAGAAACATTTGGTTGTTTATTTAGGATTGATATAAATTTATAGTGCTTTGCCTTGCAGGAAAGGACCCTACAGACAGCAGTGGAGTGAAGAGGAAGGAGAACTTGTCCCAGTTAAATTCTCTTTGCAGTAAGTTTTTCACCTTTGCTTTGGGATGTACAGTGAGCTCGTGGCTCATTTAAAATCAGAATTTTCCAATAAATTACAAAGATTGCACAGTCAAAGTGGCAAGTGCACAAGCTGGCCTAGGATGAGCTGAATGCTAATAATGTCCTTTTTTTTTTTCCTCTCTCTTTTCTTAGCTGGGAGAACTCCACAGATGTTTTTAACTTTAATGCTGACAGCAACCCCAGCACATTTGCTCGTGCTTTAGCCCAGGAGCCGTGGACCATCGAGCTCTTCCAGAGGGTCAGAAAGTGAGAGGCAGCATTAATGTCTTCTGGGGTTAAAAATCATTTTTTTCTGCAAGGTCTGATGTGTGTTATAATTGATCTTGAGTTAAATTTGGTTTAAATTTGAAGTGTTCTAATAAAGGACATGGTTGTGGTTTCAATGCCACACCACACCTGGAGGATCCTGCAGACAGATAAGATCTTCCTGATGTGGGTGAAACCTTCAGCATCAAGAATATTTCTTATTTCTCATTTTTTCATTGCTTTAGGCAGCTTCCAAACTCAGTGGTCCAGGTATAGCTAAGGAAAGGAATGTAATCCTGTGAAAAAGGAGCTGAAATGGGGGTTTTAAACACTACACAAGCTCTGGGGAGCTGAGAATATGAGAATCAAGAATATGTTGTGTAAATAGAAGCAGAAATTATGTGTATCAATAATGTGTGGTCTTTGGTGGTACCTGCTGGGTTCTAAGCAGCAGCTGTTTGGCAGCCCAGCATTTCTTCACACAAAGGGTGATTTTATAGCCTGTCAGGGCAAGAATTTGCTGTTGTTTCATTCTCAGGTTTCTTGTTATGTAACAGCAACAGGGAAATGTGTAAAATCTGGGACAGCCGTGGTCCAGATGCTCTGAAAGTTCCTTCATTTTGGGATATAAATCCATCAGATTGGCACTGAGGCTTCATGGGGAGAGCTGGAGATGTTGCCTGTGCTGATGCTCTGTTTTCTTTCCTCCAGAAAAAGGGAGCAGCACTCCCGACACGAGCAGTGGGGCCAGTCTGTTGGAGAGATTGAAATAGAAAATCATGGGAAAACTGAACTGTCCCTCAGAGGAGTTCGGAGCCACTCCTATGGTAACTGGAAAGAATTCCCTGCCTTTGGAATTCCTGCCCTGTAGCTGGCACTGAGATAAAGGATTATCTGTTAAAGAACCAGCCCTGTGCCTGGGGAAGTTAAAGCATTGCAGAGGAAACACCACCACTCTTTTGGGGAATACATTGCTTACAACATTACTGGATATTTATTTATCCAGAATTAATGTCAGATCAGCTACTGTTAGTTCGCATTTCCCAGTGTGAGAGATTTCAAGATTTCAGGTTGGGAGATTTTGTTCTTTTGTTGGTTTTTTTTTGCAGGTATCCGGAATTGGGCTGAGATTTATCGTTATGTCATGATTTTGGCTCGCTTTGAAGTAGGTATTAACGTGGCAATGTGCTGTTTAATAAGGAATTTTTGGTGAGCTTTTCAGGCACATTGAAGTGTCCAGAAATAAGGAGTTGGGAGCATCTATGGTGTTCAATCCAGAAGTGCTCACTGGTGGCACTGGTGGCACAAATGAGCCAAAGCAGAGCTGTGTGTGTGGAAAAACTGAGATTTTGTTACACTGATTGAAGCAAAACTTGTTTTGATAACTGGAAACAATTTGTTCTGGCTTTTTAAAAGAAAAAAATAGCCAGGCAGCTTTACAGGAGAGTTTCTCAGCTGCTGCAAGCACCCAGCACTCCGTGGAGTTGCTGATTCCCAGGAATGGGACGCCTGAGGTGTTTGAAGCATCCTAAGCCTTGGTGACAGCACTCAGCAAGGATTTCTGCCTGTGCTGAGCCATAAATCTCTGCTTTGCTCTGGGGGAGAGGCAGAGCCCAGGGAGTTGCTGAGGGCTGGCCCTGCCAGCTGCCAGCCAAGCCCAGCAGATGCTCCTGGAAAGGCATTTCCTTTGCCCAGCCAGGCGTAAATCAAAACTCTATTACAGGCAGTGTTGCAGGGGTTTAGCCTGAATTCAGAATAAAAGTTCTTTTCCTAGCTTGGAAAATCCCATTTCTGTGCAAATCCTGTGCCCCTGTTCCTCTTAATAAGGCTGAGCTTTGGCACCACAATGTGTGGAACCAACCTCTCCCTGCTCTTCAGTTATTCAGGACTCAAAGTGACTGTGGCTGTTCTGCCCCTTATTAAAAGCCAGCTTGACTTCATTAAGAAGTTTATTGCAGATTGAAATTTGGCCTCCTCTTACCCTGAGTGTCTGTGCATTTATAGCATCACAGAGGAGGCTTCAATTTGCCTCTGAGCAGCCCAAGTGGAGCTTGATGAGTCCAGACTCAAGGATGAAAGAGAAATCAGTAAAACCAGGAGATTCCAGTTCCTTCTTAGCATTTCTCCTATCTGCTGCTCCCAGATGTAGATTAGTACAGGTTACAAGAGAATTATGGTCAAATCACATCAGTTTTGTGCTTCTTTGCAGGCTTTGTTTCCCTCCTGTGTCCTCTTGAAGATTTTCTGTTGTCCCCATGGTCCTTAATTTGCCCTGAAGGTGTCTGGTTTATATTCCTGGATTTGTTTGCAGCCAGGTTTTCATGGAAGATGCAGTGAGAGGATTTTAAAGCCACAGCACATTGCACAACCTGAGTTCTATCCAGTGTTTTCTTGGCCCAGCCAGTGAAGGACCCTCAGAAATGAATCTGCACAACTTTGGCTGCTTTTTCTTTCTCTCCCTCTTGCAGGATGGGACTGCAGCACATTTAACAGTTATTAACATGCCAGCCACCACAACCCAGTAAGTGACTACAGAGCTTTCTGTTGCTCAAAACACCCATCTGAGAGGTGGCCAGAGCTGCTCTGCAGGACACCTGTGTGCACATTCCTGCTTTGAACCTGTGCAGCCCAATTTCCATCCCCGCCCTCCTGCTCCTGGTTTTTCATTTGCACTTGGTCACAGGGACAGATTTCACCTTCGATTGCTGCTTTCCATCAGTTACTGAGGGCTGGTGGAGGTGTCTGTCAGTCTGGGTGATCCAGGGTGCAACCTGGGCCCTGCAGCTGTTTGAGGTGTGTCTGGCTGCATTCTGCATTCCACAGGAGCCCTGCCTTGTGCCTGCTGTCCTCTGCATCCAGGGGATTAAAGACCACAGTCCATGGCCCCAAGGTGCTCCAAACCCTGTCCAACACTTCCAGGGATCCAGGGGCAGCCCCAGCTTCTCTGGGCACCTGTGCCAGGGCCTGCCCACCCTCACAGGGAACCATTCCTTCCTAAAATCCCATCCATCCCTGCCCTCTGGCAGTTTAAAGCCATTCCCCTTATCCTGTCCCTCCATCCCTTGTCCCAAGTCCCTCTCCAGCTCTCCTGGAGCCCCTTTAGACACTGGAAAGAGCTCTAAGATCTCCCTGGAGCCTTCTCTTCTCCAGGCAGAGCAATCCCAATTCTCTCTGCCATTTTCTGAAGCATTTGAGTTTTGGTTGAGCTTTAAACCTGCTCCATTCCTCTCCCCTGCAGCCTCACTGTGGGTTATGTGTTTTTTCCTGATGGGAGGAAGGCTGGCATTGAGTGGTCCAACGCCTCCCTGGCTGAGCTGGCAGAGGATGGGGTGATCCAGGATGGGTATGGAGTCACATTCACTGCAGGTAAGCTCAGCCCAGCTCCATCTGCCTTCATTTCAGTTCCTTTAGTGGAGGAGAGGCTGTTCATGAGATTCCCAGGGAATGCATCACCTCCCACCCTGAGAAATCTGCTTAGAACCATAAAATCATGGTTTGGGTTGGAAGGGACTTGGAGATCCTCTGGTTCCAGCCCCCCCTGCAATGGGAAGTTCCCTGATTAAATTAAATTAAATTATAGATGTGTTGTGTCCTGGGTGAAATGTGCCCACTGCAGGGTCAGGGCTGCAGGTTGCAGAGGGAGAATTCCAGATTCTGTTTGTGGTGTCTGTTGCTTGTGCTAATCCACATTAAATAGTGATTCCTGCTTTTTTTGGGGGGGGATCAAAACATCTGTTATGAGGTAGATTCAGCTGGAATGATGGCTCATCAGTTTACTTGAGTTACAAAGCAGACAGAACTATCACTTTTCAGAAAAGCACAAAAATCCCCATACACAAAAATAACAAATATTGTGATTTTTCTGAAATAAAATACTACTGACATTGCTGACATTGTTCCTTTTTTTACCCTTCTCCAAGGTGGCAAGAGCTTTGATGTTTCTGCTGCTCTGGATAAGCAGAGCTGCCCCGTGGTGTTCAATGGCCTGACAGGGAGGGGAGTTTTCCACGAGTGCATTGCAGATTTCCAGCTCAATGGCTCAACACCAGGCTGGGGCCTGGTTGAGTTCTATTACAGGTAAAACAGTGACAGGCAAGAAGAGGTAAAGAACTCCCATCCTCCCATACAATTCCATAGATATTTGAAGCATAAATGCACTGATTTTTTTTTATCTGATGTAAAAAACAATTGTTCCTTTAATGTGTTTATTAAGTTGACCAACACTCTATATATTATTTGAAAAGGAATTGTACAGGCATTGAATGGAACATCCAATTTGTTTTTATGTGGGTTTATGTAGGTTTTCTATAGGTTTCCATATAGATTTATGAGTTGCAGGATGGTCCATTCTGGACACACTCTTATTTAGAAAATCTGTCCCATTATGGAAAGAAAGAGGCTCTTTGCAGGGTGAAACTTGCTCACTCAAGGATTTATTCGAATAGATAAATGTTCATAAAATCCACACAAGAATGGCTCTGTTAGGGGCAGAATTATATCCACAGAGAATGTGCTTCCCTTTTCAGTGAAAGCTGCCCCTCCTGCCCCATGATTGCCACGCTCTTTCCCTGGAGCCTTTTCCATTTGGAGCCTTTGCTTTTGTGAAAGAAAAAGGCAAATTTTGTTGTTTACATTCAGTTTGCTTTTTAAAATAAACACTAATCCCCAGCTGTCAGAGGAAATGCCATAAATGACTTTCAGGAGAGGGAGAGTTTAGCTCCTTCCAAAAACCAGTCATACTTAAAGCACCCAAAACAGGCCAAAAGTGCAAAATATCTGCTGGTTGAGCTTGAACCTGCAGCTGCTGCCAGGTGCCTGCTCTGCTCCCTCTCTGGCTGTCCAGACCTGCCTGGTGAGGAAATGACCCAGCAGGGAAAGCTTGGGATGAAACAACCAGGAATGAAACCCAGCCAGGGGTGAAACCCAGCCAGGGGTGAAACCCAGCCAGGGATGAAGCCCAACCAGGGATGGAACTCAGCCAGGGGTGAAACCCAAGCAGGGCACTTTCCGCAGGTCCAGACAGTCCCAGCCGGCTCTGGAGCTGCCCCAGGGAGGCTCCATTTGCCAGTGCTGACACAATTCCTGTCCTCTCCATCTCCTATCTGCTCCCAAATCAACCCCGTGGGAGAAATGAAAGGGTGGGGGTGTTGTTCTTCCTCTTTTCCATGAGCCAGCAGCTCAGCGTGGCTGCTCTTCCCGCAGGGACGAGGCCGCCCAGCCGGTTCCAGATCTGCAGCTTGGCCCCAAAACAGAAGGACCTGACCCTGCCACCGAGGGCTCTCCCCCATGATCTCTTCCAGGCTCGTCCCAGCAATGTTAGCCAGCAGCAGCTTTCCAAAAATATATCATTCCCTGCTAAAAAAAAAAACGCACTGGTTTGTGTGTGGAACTCGTCACAGGATGCTGGGGAGGTCGAGGGTATTAAAGGATTTGGAGAGAAATGAGATATATTTTCGTTAGTGCAGCTTTCAGTGGTTGCTAACCAGGGTGGTCTGGAGGAATTTGAAGGAAGTCTGACTGCAGGAGGGATCACTCCAAACTCCTTTGGTGCTTTTCCTGAACTTCCCTGCTGTGATGAGCAGGACCTCAGGCTACGTGGATCCCTGACCCAACTCAGCAGCTCCTCTGCTCTCTCAGATTTGTTTTTGAAATAAAAGCTGTGTATTTCTGAACTCTCTGGTTGTTAAAGTCATTAAAACGTGGGAAAAACCTGTTCCAGGGAGCTGCCCTGATTTGGTAGTTTTGTCTGTGGCTGTGTAAAGCATGGGGTGGAAGGAGCAGGAGAAATCACATCTAAATGAGGTGTCCTCCAGGAACGGCATTAATGGCCAATGAAATAAATGGTACAAACATGATTTTCCCTTGTCTGAAGGAAAGCCAGGGTCTGGTAATCCAGTTTGGAAAGGGATCTGAATTCCTCATCATTCCCTTGTAGGTTCCTCATTAAGCACAACGTCCACGGCAGTCACTGGCCCAAGGTAGCCCTCAGTGTATTCCTTACCTGGATGCATCTTAATTAATTACTGAAAATTAAACATACGTAAAATGTGTTTAAAAAGTGGAAGGTGGGGAGAAGAAAAATTAGGTTAAAATAATTATATTAATTAAAATATTTATTATAGTTCAAATAGTACCACCATTCCATTTCAGAAAATAGTGAAATCTGGGTGCACATCTTTGTGTTTTTATAATCCCTGCTTAGGCTGACACTGGAACACACTTTAATAGAATTTAAAGAGGAACTTTTTCCCTTTTTGAGGCATTTCTTACACTTATTGCTGCGTTATATGGGTTATATATATGGGTTTGTAACAGCAGAATGGATGCAGGAATATGAAATGTTTCCACCTGTGTTGATGACAGGTCCCAGTTTGGGATGTGTTACTGAACAAGGCTGGGGTGATGTGAGCCTGATTTTATCAGCAGCCTCCTGCAGCTGTGAGAGATTCCCACTCCCAAATTCCCCAATTAATTCCCTAATTCCCTAATTAATTCCTGACCTCATCCCTGTTCTGCACTTGAGCTGCACCCCAGCAGGTGCAGGTGCCCCTCCTTCACCCCAAACCACCTCTGGATGTGCCAAACTGATTTCTGGGTGCATTTTTTGGGGGTGACAGGCCCTGATCCAGATCTCTGGATTTCAGCTGGACGTCTATAAACATTTCTCCAGTTTCAGTGGGGTGAGGAACCACATTCTTGTGAGCCTTTCACAAACCCAGAGATGCCTTAAATCCGTCTGTGCTCTCATGGTCTCGAGGTGCTGAAACAGGGACCTTCTAAATTACTCCAGCCCACAGTACTTTGGCAGCAGGGAAGGCCTCGTGCCTCTTTTTGCACCTCAGAAATCAGTCAAATAGGTAATTTTGGAAAGGTTAGCAAAATAACCATGTTCTACATCATGGTTTGTTCCTATTAAGTGTGTGGCTTGTTTTGCTATGATCTCAGGAACATCTGTTCCTTTTTTCTGTGGAGTTCTTGTCATCTCTTTCCCCTTCACTTATTTCTTGAAGGCTAAGTTATTAACATTTAGAAGGTGGAAGGCAGGCACATAATAAAACAAGGTTTTGGAGGTGTCAGAGCGTGTAGATGATGAGAAAAATTGTTAATTATGACTCTGGAATTGTAGTTTGAGAAATCGCTGTTGAAAAATTCCCTGTCCAGGCCAAATATTTAAAAACCATCCCATCAAGGAAGGGATTAGTCTGGCTGTTTCCTAATTCCAGAAACTGGGCTTAGAAGTGAGGAAAAGGCAGGTGTCTCCCCAAATTGTTGGAAGTCCATGTTCCTGCAGTGGAGGAGGCAGAGATGGAGCCTTCATCACTCTCCTTTTGTCCTCTGCTTGTTTCTTTTGGTGCCAGGGGGTGGAGAATTAGAGCACCCCTGAGTTCAGCTGGGAAAAGTTCAAGCCGGGTACAACAAGTGATTAATAAAGTTTGGGGCTGGCAGGTTTATTTGCCAGGTGATGAACTGCTGGGAGGGTATTGCAGCTCTGAAAGGGCTGAAAAAAATGGACTGTCGGGGCTTTTCTCCCTGGATTTCAAATTACTTTATAGCAAGCTTGTGTCCAGGACACATGGAATAACTTATTTAATTTAAAATAAATCTCCCAAGCCCCACGCTTTGACCATATGAAGTGGTCCTTCACTTGTGGCTCCTGCCTCGGTGGAAAAATCCATCTTGGGAAGTGCTTCTGCAGCCCAAAAGCATCAATTTGGAGCCAAAAAAGCAATAAATGGAGGTGAGCCCTGGCCGGGAGTGAAATGTAGCATGTGATCTGCAGGAAGGGGGGAGCTGCAGCAGGGCTGGGATGAGCTGCTTTCCCAGCACTGGGAGCAGGGAACACCTGGAATTCCTGCTGCTGTCAGGGCAAAACGCTCCCACCAAAGCTTTGCAGTCCCCCTGGAGCTCCCTGCACGCTGAATTTCAGGATTCAGGCCTTGCAAAGAGGTCATTTAGAGGCTGTCAGCCCCAAGCTGAGCACTTCCCATCAATCTGCCCCTGGCTACTGATGTCCAGAATGGTAAATATTTTACTGTGCTTATTTATTCTCCTTCCCTCCTTGCAATTTTTCATATTCATAGCCCAGTTATAAAGGCCATTTTCAGTGACGCTGTATTTCACTGACAGAAAGAAAAGAAGGAGAAAAGTCCTTTTTTTCTGTTTGGATTTATGGTGTAGCTTTACTGTCGGTGAAGCAAAGTGCAGCCCAGGGAGCTCCGTAATTTATCAACAGAAATGCACTGCACGGCCAAATTATCTCTGCAAAGCAGCTAATTATTTCCAAAGTGGGCTTTTCCCTCTGTAAGAACATGTCCAGCAGCCAAATAACTCAAAGGCTGATAACCACTCACTCCCTTCTCCCATTTACTGGGACCCCAACTCCCTCACATCTGCCATAAAAAGTCACTTTGCTCTTTTTCCACCCAAAAATGTGACTTTTTTTTTTATTGTTGCTCTCCCAACAATCTCCGAGCTCAGGTGTCTGCAGCAAAGTCTCCAAAGGGATCTGTCCTGTGGAGTTTTTATTTCCCCCCCTTTGAGGTGTTTTCCTCTCCTCATTAAGGCTGTAATTAGTTACCGCATTGATTTTTGCTTTTCTTCAGCACAAAAAATCCTTTATGAAACCGTAGTGCAAGTGAAGTTCATTCTAATCCGGCCATAAAATTTTATGAGGGGTTTAAATCAAAGGGAGGAGTGGCAGCAAATGCTCTGGAACAGTTGAGCCCCGTTCAGGCTCCCTCGGTGGAGTTAAATCCCTCCAGGAGCAATTAGCCTAATGAGCTGCTCAGTCCTCTTATAAATAACATCACTGATGGAGACATCTGGAGGTGCCTGTGCTGCACATGAGAGAATTCCCAAAAATGCTGAGTGGTGAATGACCTTTATTTCTCCATCCTCAGGGTGATGGATGGGGCTGGAGATGCAGGTCTGACGTGTCCCAGCAGGTCACGTTTTTATCCCATTTTCCAGGAAAGATAAAGGAAAGCAGGAGTGATGTTCCCAGCTGGAATCCTCTTGCATTTCGTGGTAGCTGAGCATGGACAGCGTGGCTGAAACACTGACCCCAAATGCTTTGGGGTCAAAGTGGCCCTGGAATGGCCCTGGGCACAATAAACCTGGGAGGGCTCGTGGCTGAAGTCCCTGGGATGTCACAGCCCCTGGGACATCAGGGACTGGCAAGGGATTTCTGTGGGTGTTGGAAATGGATTTCAAAAGGAGATCCAGATGATGGCTCACAATTTTTTCCTTCTGGAAAGCACCCCAGATTATGCAGGCTTGATAACTTTTGAATAACCTTTTTTAACCTTCAAACCTCTCTTTTTGGACTTAGTTCGGGAAATTCCACAGTTTGTTGCTTTTGCTGTCACTCCTGAATGTCCTTTGAGCGAGGGTTGGGTAACTGGTTGATAAGGAGTGGAAATATTAATTACAAAATCAAGTTTTGGGATCTTTGACAGTGTTTTGCAGAGGTGAGGGGTGGGAAAAGCTGAGGTCACACAATGGGAGTGCTGCTGGTTGTCTTTACCAAAGCATCCAGATCCCAGGGTTTCCTTTCCCACTCTTGTTCCCGCTGTTATTCTAAGGCATGAAGGCTTCTCCCACATGTTTATAAGCTGATAAAACCATAATGCCAGGAATGTTTTCCTTCCTCCATTCCATTAACAAAATAAGTGTCTGTGCAGATATAGCCTTGTTTACCCTGCTTTCCACAGCAAAGCAATAATTGTGAATAAATATCATAATTCAGAGGTGAGAAAATAGGAGTTTCTCGGGCTGAATGCTGATGTAAGAGCTGTGTGGATGAGAAATGTCCTGCTCTGCTGTCACACTGGTGCTGCTCTGCTGGGCTGCCAGCTCTCTGTGGTGACAGCAGGGCTGACAAAATGTTCAGCCCAAATATCTGAGAACAAATCCCAGCAGACATTAGCGAGCAATTCATAATTGAACGTGTCAGGCAGCTCCTGACGGCGCGGGCCGGGCTCCCAGCAGGGCAGAGCAGCCTCACAAAATGCTTTTCGTGGTGCAGGAGGAGGATTTGAGCTGAACTCCTCAGAGATTTTCCCAAAGCCATAAATCTGCTCCTCTGGGTGCCCTCGGAGTGAGCTCTGTGAGGCTCTCAGGACAAACAGCAGCACCGAGGAGCTCTGGGGATGGGGAAGAGCCTTGAGCCATCCCAGGCAATTACAGTGAACTTCCCAAACACACGGAGCATTTCATCGAGGGAGATCAAAGTGCCTTTCATGGGAAGGAAGGGCTGTGATCTGTGTTTTACCCACGGGAAAGCTCTGGGGAAGAGGCAGTCTGGCCAATTCCACAGCAGCATTCTTCAGCTGTTAACCCCAGAGTTTTCCTTTGCTCCTCACAGCTTCCTGGGCCTCTCCCGGGCTCTGCAGCAGCTTTTCAGCTTTTTTTTGGGGGGAAAAGATCTGCAGAAAAATCCCAAAATATGGTTAAACCTGTGAATAAAACCTGCCAGCACCCGCTGCAGAAACCTGGGGTGTGATGGTCCGTGTAAATGCTGTGCAATCACCCCCAGGAAAATGGTTAAAACTGCAAAAAAATGATGTTGGACTCTGAAGAATCCTCAGTTTTAATGCACTTTATGAATAGGCCATGATGATAAGCCCAAGGTTTTCCCTGCAAATCCCCACTAGGCTTTGGGTTTCATAGTCTGGATCAGCTCATCAGCAGTGAATGGATATTTGGTGGAGCACCTTGTTCCTGGATAATTTGGTGGAGGTGATGGAAATGATGCTGGAGATGCTGGAAAAACACTGGAATGAGTGATGATTTGATCAGTTACCCCTCACCTTAATGAACTGTGGGTAAATCGTGCCTCAAACGTCACTTCCATTATTTTATTTGTCTCAGGAGAAAGGGACATCTTGGCAAAGCACACAAGAGAATCATGGAATGGTTTGGGTTGGAAGGGACCTTAAAAATCAGCTCATTCCAACCCCAGCCATGGGTGGGACACTTCCACTGGAGCCCAGCTCTCCAAACACACCCAGAGTGATGCTCACTCAGGATCTGCATTCCAGACTATGATCCAGACTATGAAACCCAAAGCCTAGCAGGGATTTGCAGGAAAACCCTTGGGATTATCATCATGGCCTATTCATAAAGTGCATTAAAACTGCGGATCCTTCAGAGTCCAACATCTTTTTTTTGCAGTTGTAACCATTTTCCTGGGGGTGATTGCACAGCTGATCCCCAAGCCACGATGATTTCCCATGGATAACCCATCCTGATCCACGCAGAACACCAAATGCTCTGCTCTGTGCAGGGATAGAAGGCTTTGGTTTCAGCTGGACCCTGAATTCACCCCCTGAAAGGCTCGTGTGACTTTAGGGGTGCTCTGGGGCACAATTGAGGCTCTGCTGGTACTTGAGGCTCTGCTGTGACCGCTGGGAAGGGGGAAATGCAATCCCATTTTCTCCTCAGGCTTTCCCAGAGCCACTGAGAGCTGGACCCTGCACCAATGCAATCCCATTTCTCCCTCAGGATTTAACTCTGTGGAATTTGGTTATAGGGGTAAAATAGAAGCGAGAGATCTCTAAAGATGGGTTTAGAGCATGGGAGTTTATTGTGAAAGAGCGTGGGTGTCAGAGGCTGCTGGGCTGCAAGACACAGCTCAGAGCAGGCCAGAGAGAGAGAGAGAAAGAGACAAAAAGAGAGAGCAAAAAGAGAGCGATTTGCCATTTACAATACAATAAATCATCTTCTCTGTTGAATATTCTAATTCTCTTTAACCAATCTGAGACAAGTTACAAACTCTACAACATTTACATGCAACCTATAAGAATCATCACATTACCATACAGGGTTATATTTTAAACCTTAAAAAAACTGCTTTTGGGAATCTCTGCCAGGCAGGCAGGGTTTGCTCTGCCCTTTGGCCCTGCCTGGGCAGAGGGCATTGTTCTATCCAGAAGGAGGATTCCCTTCAGCCAGCTCTGCCATTGTTTCTTAGTTACTCTTCAACTCAAACCTTGTCCTCATCCCAATCTCGACTATACTTTCCATATTTTCAGCATCCCTTGCAAGGCAATCATATCTATAAGGCTTTCCTGTTTCATCTTCCCCAGCACCTTAGGCTTTCCCAGAGCCTCTGAGGAGCTGGGACCCTGCACCCTCTCACACGACCTGACCGATTCTCACAGGGAACAAATATCAAATCATTCGCTGGAGACTCTTCCCTGCATTTATTTTATTAAATCCCTTTATTTAACAATATTTCCTAGAAAATCTGCAATTTATGGCACTTTATCAATTCCCACTGGTTGAGGAGGGAGCATTTTGTGGAGCCTGACGGGGAAAGGGAGCAGAAAAGCCGCCAGATGCGCTCGGTGCCTCCCACCGGATTTTTGTTTTTGCCGGATCTGTGTTGACACAGCTCAACCAAAGCCCTAAAAATCTCCTCCGCATCCAATCCCATGGAGAGCACCGCCCCATCCTCCCCTCCGCTCCCTCCGGGATGCTGCTTCCCCTTTTCGGGATCCCGGGATGCTCTCGCTGCCTCTCCCCTCTCAGCTCTTCCAATTCGCCTTCTCCAATTTCTCCGGGAGGTCTTTCCGCCAGGACCTCGCCTCCAGGATTTGTTTCCCCTGTCCCATTCCCAGCCCCCGGGTCTGTTTGATGTCCCAGCGCCGGCGTTTCCAGCAGCTCCCTGGGGCTCCATGAAAGGGGAGCGAGGAAGAGGAGTTCACATGTGCTGAGCAGAAACCGCCGGAATTTAAAGGGTATCCTGTATCCCCCGCTGGAACATTTTAATGGTCCACAAATCAGAAAAGAAAAAGGAAAAAAAAAAAGTTGAAAACCACACTTAAAGCATTCATTGTTCAAAGCCCAAATCCCTGGGACTGCTGGAGGCTCCGTGGGATCACATCCCAGGAATTCTGTGCTGGGATGGGCTCCGGAGCCCACTCAGCCTGGCCTGGCTGGGGGTGCTGCTCTCAGGAGCCCTCTGTTTGTTTTGCAGGGAAATATTTCCATTTTTGGGATGGGAGGCAAGCAGGAAAATTTCCAGGGAAGAACCTGCCAAGGTATTAGGGCTGGAGATTTATGCCCTGCTTGTGGCAGGGGATGGGTGAAATGTGGGTTAGGAGAGGCAAAGGCTGATTTTATTCCTCTTTAAAGCTCCTTTAAAGCAGAATTCTGCTCTCCTTTGATGACACTCAATGTCACTGAGGCCGAGCCAAAAGTGGTGGCTGGAATTTTCCAAAGTGGCAAAACCAGAATTAATCCACTTTTTGTCTTCCTCTTCAGGTTCTCAATTAATTTCCTCTGCAATTCCCAATGTAACACAGGGAAATGAGGAGTTCCAAAAAAATCCCCAAATAAACAACATCCCACAAGAATATTGGGACTGGCCAACAATTTGCAGCTGATTATTCAGACAAACAGAAAGAAACACAAAAAGCGCTTGATTTCACAGGAAAATTTCTACGTACCAAAGTGCCGAGAGCCAGATGTATTTCAGCTGAATAATCTTTGGTTTTTACAGAGAAAAAAATTCCTTTAAAATTATTTTTTTGCCCTTTTTTTTTGCAGGGCAGAGGCCTGGCAACATTTTTGAGTTCTTTGTAAGTTTGGTTGTAGGTGGAAAAATGTCATGGAGGAATTGGGGAGAGAAGGGTGAAGATGTTTGGGTTCTTTCCCCAAACTGTGCTAGGAATACTTCAAATCCTATATAAAACTTGATCTAGTGGGCAGATTTTAAGTGGATTTTTAAATGGATTTTAAGTGGATTTTTAAATGGGTTTTTAAGTGGATTTTAAAGGAATTTTTTTGTGAATTGGTGAGAATGGATTCTCCAAAGCTTTCTCCAAATGTGTCCATGACCAGCTGTAAATACTCCCAGTGTCTTTGTTTCCTAAGACTTCTTGATATGGGATTTACTGATAAAATTGTTTGTGTGTAAACATCTGGCAATTCTTCTGCTTCCTGGTCAGGAAGAGAAGAAATATTGTTAATTATACACCCAAACTGGCATTTTATTTGGGTTCTGAGTAAAAATGTCATTTCTGTAACTCCTCTGTTGCAGGAGGATGCAGCCAGGTGTGGGTTGGTCTCTTCTCCCAATGATGGGACAATTTTCCTGTGATCACCAGGAAAATTCCTTTTCCCTGTGGGATGATCAGGCAGCAGAATCCCAAAATTCCAGGACCTTTGAGGCTTCTCTTTGCCTGATCTGCTGTCGCAGCCATGGGCTACAGTGGATTTTTTGTGTCCTGGAGATGTTTGCCCACATCCATCCTCCTCCTCCTCCTCTGGCTGAGGAAGCCCAAAATGCACCACCTCCAGAGGGGACAACCCAAGGAGGTGAAATCCCAAACATTTGTCTCATTTCAAAGCAGAATCCATGGAAAAATCCTGTGATTATCAGGGCTCTAGAGACCTCTCGTGGACAAACCCATTTGTTTCCTTCATGTGACATCTTGGATTTTAAGTGTATTTATTTGCCTATTATTATTATTATTATTATCATTATTATCATTATTATTTGACATTATTATTATTTTACATTTTTGTAACATATTCCGTGCTGACACAAAGGTGGATTCTGCTCCCATGGTGATGATCAAGCAAATAAAATCTTAAATATTTTCCTCACTTTCGCCCTTTGCCTTGTCCTCAATTAATATTTTATTAGGATTTTTGCATTCTGGTGTTTGGCAGTAAAAAATCATTTCAGTTCCTGTTGGGTTTGGATTTTTTTTACCATTTTTACTTTTTGGATGATATAGATGCTAGAAAAGGAAAAATTAATCCAGCAGAACTAAATTTCATTTCTACTCATTTATTTTTGACTGCAAATTATTTGAAATGTGTTGGGTTTTTTTTTCCTCATCTGAAAAACTTATCAAGATCCACCAATTTTATTGACTCTTCTTTTTTTACTGATGATTTTTTTTTGTCACAAAGAAAATTTCCATCCACCAGAGAGAAATCTGGAATTTGCTGAGCATTTCTGGGGCTGGCAGGAGGAGCTCAAAGGTTGAAACCCACGACTCTTGAACAAGGAACAAATCAGTGACTGAATTTTTATTTATTGATTAAAAAAGCTCCCCATTTTTCCCTGAGAAATCTGTTAACCTGCTTGGGCCCAGGCTCCTACGAGGTGAGATTTATCCCCAAATCCCTTCTCTGTTGCCATCTGCCAGCGTGGGGATAAATTGCTTTTTCCACAGGGATTATTTGATTTTTTTCCATGATCTGCCTCATTTTCCAGCCCCATCCTTTCCTCGCCTGGGTGAGTTATTGGTGGCCCTTGATGTTCTCACTTAATAAAAAGCACAAGGAGAAAATTCTGTTTATTCCTCCGCCCTGGCTTTGCATGAAAGTGCCCTTAAAATTAAAGGCAGACAAAGAATTTTATATTAAGGAGAGGTAATTAAAAAGTGTGCTCAGCCCTCTGTGCTTATCTCCAGCCACTGTGTGCAAGGCCAAGGCAATTTTTCTTTTTAATATTGCAATAACTCACAGCTCTTTTAAGAGAAAACCCGCTGACCATTTGGGACAAAAAGCTGCATTTGAAAAATGAATTAAAAACTTGGCAGGCAGCGCTTGATTTCACAGGAAAATTTCAGCGTACCAAAGTGCTGAAAGCCAAACGTATTTCAGCTGAATAATCTTGGATTTTTGCAGAGAAAAAAGTTCCTTTTAAATTCTTTTTATGCCCTTTTTTCTGCAGGGCAAGGGCCTGGCAATATTTTTGAGTTCTTTGTAGTTTTGGTTGTAGGTGCAAAGATGTGGTGGAGGAATTGGGGAGAGAAGGGTGAAGATGTTTGGGTCTTTCCCCAAACTGTGCTAGGAATACTTCAAATCCTATATAAAACTTGATATACTGGGCAGATTTTAAGTGGATTTTTAAATGGATTTTAGGTGGATTTTTAAATGGGTTTTTAAGTGGATTTTAAAGGAATTTTTTGTCTTTGGCTGGTTGCTCTTCTCAACTCCAAACCCTGCATAATTTTGACACCACTTTTTCATAGATTCTTGTCCTTGAGCTACCTGCAAACCAACATCTTCTCCCAATGAAAATCTTTTTCAGACTTCAGGGAAAGCCTGGAGAAATGTGGCAGTGATGGATTTTAATTTTGGGGTTTTTTTCCCTGTTTTTCCCCCTTTTATTCCAGGCTGGATATCAGCTGTATCCAGGCCAAACACAGACCTGGAATCTCAAATCCTTGCCCATTTTGCTCTCTCTCACTCCCTAAAGCTTTCTCATTCTGTGCAGTTTTTAAGTGGATTTTTAAAGTGAATTTTAGAGGAATCTTTTGTCTTCAGCTCAGCTCTGCTCTGTTTTTTCCCCCTCTTATTCCCTGCTGGATATCAGCTGTATCCAGGCCAAACACAGACCTGGAACCCCAAATCCTCTCCCCATTTTGCTCTCTCTCACTCCCTAAATCTTTCTCATATTGTGCAGATTTTAAGTGGATTCTAAAATGGATTTTTAAGTGGATTTTAAAAGAATTTTCTGTCTTCATCTCTGCTCTTCTCTGTTTTTTCCCCTTTTATTCCAGGCTGGATATCAGCTGAATCCCGACCAAACACAGACCTGGAACCCCAAATCTCTCTCACTCCATGAATCTTTCTCATATT
>JAHLSL010000036.1:564241-609725 GCA_025920805.1 Petroica traversi | reverse complement strand
AACCCCAAATCTCTCTCACTCCATGAATCTTTCTCATATTGTGCAGATTAGAAGTGGGTTTTAAATCAGATTTTTAAGTGAATTTTAGAGGAATCTTTTGTCGCCAGCTTGGCTCTGCTCTGGTTTTATTTTCCTTTACTTCCATGCAGGATATCAGTTGTATCCCAACCAATCACAGACCTGGAACCCCAAATCCTCTCCCCATTTTACTCTCTCTCACTCCCTAATTCTCTCTCCTTCCGATTTGACGAAGCACCAAGAACTTTGAGGCCGGCCCTTATTTTCCCTGGAACATCTTATCGGCCAATTAGTGTTTTAATTTAAATGTACAAGCCCCTATCTCCCTGTTCGCAGCAATTCTGCCCGATAGCGAACAATCCCTCACTCGGGGCTCCAGGAATCTCCCTTATCTCCTCCCCGGGAGTATCTTATTTGCTTTGCGATAGCGAGCTCCGAAATTCGGATTTCTGGCTCTCCCGTGCGGCTCCGCAGGGCAGGGTGAGCTCAGCGAGCAATTTTCCTGTTGTTAAACCTTAATCTGGAGGAAACAACCCCGGCTCCTCTCGTTTTCCCAGCCGATAAAACGGCGGGGTTGTTCATCACGGGCTGGAACGGGCATGAGGAATGACCAAGGTTTGATATAAAACTTGTCAGCGTTTATTCCAGAGAGGGACCATCTTTGGGGATGAGAAAAAGCTGTTTAAGTGCAGAAACAGCCACGACATCACTCTGAATTTAACGTGTTCTTTCATCTGCCCCTAAATGAGATTCGTTCTTTTTGGCCCAGCTTTGATTTTGGAGCATTTTCTCCTCCCCCTGCCCGTGTATAATTTAATTTATTTATCCTTTTAAAAAATATTGTTATTTAATAGAACAAGTCGCTGTTTTTCACAAAGAGCCGGGTTCAGAGGATTAACTCCTGGGCAGGTGTAAATCAACATCGAGTCGGCCTCCCTCGGACAAGGGTTTAATCTTGGGGAATTTGTGCTCTGGAAAACATGAAATGGTCTCCTCCCCCCTCTGAACAGATCCTGGGAGGGCTGAATGCATTGAAAAAAAGATAATTTCCAAATGTGTTTCCTTTCCCAGCACTGCTCCTCAGCCACTAAACCTGATACACAGGGCAACCCAACCCATGGACAATTAATGACAGAGATCAATTTAAAAGGAGATTATTTTCTTTTTTGCTGTAGCTGCCATGAGCACCATGGCCCAAAACCCTTTAGCTGGAAGAGCTTTCGGTGTGTGCTACAACATCAGCCTTAATTGGGAAAAACAGATTTAAACCCTCCTAAATATCCATCAAAAGCTTCCAGGGACCATTTGGTGCTGAAAGAAACTGCCAGCATGGCTTGGAAGGATGGGATAAATAGATACCTGTCTAAAATATATAAAATAAACATATTTTTATATATTGCTACTCCTGATGGGAAGGGATCCCTTGCACAAAGATTTCTCTGTGATTCCTCACTCCAAGAGAAAAAAAACTCAGGAGACTTCTAAAGAATTGATGGATTTTCCCTCATGTATACAGAGGTTGTTGTTAGAGAGGAGCAGTGTTCTTACACCAAAGGTATCAGGGTGGGTTTGTTTTCTTTTTTTTTCTTTGCAAATTTAAAAAGGTAAAATAAAAACATTTATTTTTAAATCCTCTGTCTTAAAAAAAAAAATATCTCTGAGCAGCTGTCATTGTGTTGGTGTGTATTTATTAAGCACTGGTTAAATTGCTGCCTGGAGCTCCTGTTCCTGTCCCTAGCAGGTTTTGTGTCACTTCTAAGTAGAAACTTCTTCAGAAATCATCCTTAAGATCCTTCAGAGCAAAAGATTGATTCCATTTTCTGCTTTTTTTTCTGGATAAAACAAACTTTTTTATTAATCTCATGAACATCCAGTCCCTCTTCCCGGCACAGCTCTGCAGTGGCAGAATATTCTCAGTAATCAGCTGTGATCTGGCAGGAAATATCCCCAATCTTTGCAAGTTTTAAATGCCAGAAAAAGCAATGACAGGAGAAGGGAGAAGGTGGCGTTGAAAATGGGATTTCCCCACAGCTTTTCTCTGTTTCCCAAGATGCTCAAACCCTCCAAGATCACCCAAGTCCTTGGGATGTGGATGGATTATTTGGCTGGAATAATCAGCTTTGAGCTGGTCCTTTTCTAAACCCCAAAACACCTTTCCCTCGCCTCAGAGGGGTTTGAGAGCCTGAGCTCTGCTCTGGGGCTGCTCCTTGCAGGTGTAAAACAGGAGTGAGCAGAGCACTGGGAAAACCCAATCCCCCCCCAGCCACCAACGGAGCTTTTCCTGCTGCTGAATTCCTTTCTTGCTGTTATTTGGGAGAACTTTTCCATGAGCTGGCTGCTTCTGAATTCCCCGGTGGCCACGAGCAGTGAAATGCCTGTAGTGTGGATAACCTTTCCTTGGACTAGGAGGCATTTGGCTGAATAAAGCATCCCCAAATGGGCTTTATCAAAATCCACTCACGGGGTTTCAAGGGAGAAGCTTTTATGTGGGAAGAGGCAATTTTTTGTGCTATCTCTGTTGGTGTTTTAATCTTACCAAGGGTATTTTTTTTTCCTGGAATGTGCATATAATTTTGAATCTCATCATTATTTTAACACAAAAAGTGATTTGATTACTGTCTAAAGCTGAGATAAAACTCCCTGCTCTTTGTTAGGAAAAGGTTGGCTGTTTACGCCACTCCAAATTCTTCCTTTTGAAATAAAATTTACAGCCTCCCTAAATGGCTCCCACGGACCTCCCAGGCTTTGATTCCTCCCGGAGTTTTTGAAATTCCCGTCGACCCCCAGACTGGGAACAGCCTGGAATAATTCCAGCTGATGGGAAGTGTCAATGCCTCTGGCACTGCCTGCCCAGTGTTTTACTGCCCAGCTGAATCCTTCCACCCTTCCCAGGGATTACCCTCCCTGGGATAAATGTTCATTTGTCATTGCCATGGAGAAAATGTTTGTTTGTCACTGCAATTCCTCAGATTTATTTCCAGGAGGAGAGCAAGGTGTGGGCTGCACTGCTGAGGTTTGCAGAGGAGGGGAAGGCACAGCTGGGTGGGCACGGCGTTGCCTCGGGCGTTTCTGGGTTGCAGGATGGAGGAAAAGTTGGTGGAGAGAGCTGTAAATCCAGGGAATGTGTGGAAAAGCCTCCTCCATGTGGGCTGAGAGGTGGATTTGGGGATATATCCAAGAACAGCTTGGTCTGTCTTGCTTTTCCATTTTCTGTCCCACTGAAAAGCCATAACAAAGACGAGAAAATTCAGCATTTCAAGGGAGCAAACCCTGGTGGAGCCCATCTCCAGGATGGAGTTTACAGGCAGAATTCCTGGAGCTTCACCTCTCCTCGTGGGATTTTGTGAAATCCATTTCTCTCCTGCTCCAAGCCCAGTTCCTCCCCCTCCATTCCACACAATCCCCGTGCCGTGGGCTCTGTGGGTGTCTCCCCTGGGAGATCCTCTCCCCCTGATCCCCACGGGTAACTCAGAAATTGGTTTTTCACAGGTGTGTGCACCCTGCAGCAGGAACCTGCACATGCTGAGTGTTTTATTTATTTCCCTTCCTGGTGCTCTCACTTTCCTTGCAAAAGGCAAATATTCAAGTGCACGGGAAAAATTCCAGCCTGGTCACCCAAACTGGGACAGAGAAGGGAGGTGTTCACTTCCAGTCCCAAAATGGGACATCCAAGGGAGGGTTGTACACGCAGGTAAATGTTCTTCAGCATGGACAAATCACCTCACCCTGAGAGTCAGAGCTTGCCAAGGCTCTGCATCGCATCCTGAATCCAGAAGAGTCAAAAAAATCTGCTTTTTAGTCCACAACAAGCACTGAGGTGTGGAAGCCCCTGCCCTGCCATGTGCCAGAGCTGCACAGAGCATGAATCCCTGCTCTCCCTCAGGAAATGCTGATCTGTGCCTGGCAGAGCAGGCCTGGGATTTATTTTCCAGGTGGCTGCAGAAGAGGCTGGTTCTGCACCTCGTGGTGATGAACGCAGCAATTCCCCATCAAACTCTTCTGGGTGAGGATTTAAACACCCAAACACTTCCAATTATCTGCAGCCAATGCAGTGATCTGTCTGATCAAAACTGAAGTGCTGAGTGAGGATTGACTGACAAACAGCAAAAAAAAAAGAAAAAAAGAAACATTGAAGAGGAGGAGCAACCCCCCCAAACCTTGTGGGATTTTTGGGGCGTGTGGCCCATCCAGCAGCATCTGCAGCCCACGTTTTCTGCTTGGGTGTTTTTTGGATGTGCTCTCCAGGAGCCTCAGGACAGCTGAGAGGGGCACACGGGAAGCAGGAGCAGGGCTGGGAGATAAATACAGCACGAAAAGTGATTGTCACCTTCCACAAAGGCTTCACCCATTGCCCTGCTCCTTGGTGACATCGTGTTTTGGCCATTAGCTTAAAGAATTTGATGCCTTGTCAATGGGCAAGTTCTGCTCTCCAGGTTCTTTTCTCCACTATTTTTTCCTCTAACTGGGAATTTTCCAGCCCCCTTGGGATTTAATGGTGTCAGTGTCCACTGCTTGTGCACCATGAGTAACCAAAATGTATTTTTGTAGTCTATTTCCAGACCTTTAGACTAAATTTGAGGTTAAAAACATTTGTAATGAATGTTTCGTAGCTCTTGCTTTTGAATTAATCAGAAGTGAGGAAAGGGAAGATCAGCAGAAAGCTGTTCTCACCTTGGTTCAGGGAGCTCTGAAGGGCTGTGCTAAAGCAGTCGAGTTCTTTAATAACGTTTTCAGCTACACCCCATCAAATATCGTGGCTAAACAGGGAAATGGCCAGACCTTTGAACTATTTCTGTGTCTCCTCATCACTCACTCCTGCACAGGACTCTCTCCCAACAAGGATCCCGATCAGAAAGGCAGGAGACAGCTCACACCTGAGCACTGCTGCCTGCCAGAGCTCAGCTGATCCCAAAACCCTGTGAATGCTCCCACACCTGGGCAGAAGTTTGGGTTTTATTTCCATTGATAGCTCAGCTGGGTGTGAGGGGCTTTGCAGAGGCTGTGGCACTGATGGAACCTCTCCATGCGCTGAAAGAGCCCCTGAGAACCAAAACCCGTGGGGTTTGTGTGGAAAAATGAGAACTCAGAGTAATTTATGTCTCCCTGCAGTGCAAGCGCTGCTGAGGTTTGGGGACTTTGAAGTCTGATTCAAGAGAGGAGGGGGAGGTCGATGGCTGGGATAAAACAGTGGCCAAGGAGTGGTTTCTCCTGGGCTGGGAAAGGAAAAGCAATGGTGAGGTGGTGAGAAGCTCTTTTTTGATAGGGGACACACGAGGGGGGGGTCACACAGATCCAGGAAATCTCCAGAATTCCCATTTTGTGCAGGAAACTTGGGTAAAACCCCACAGCATCCCTGTGCCCACCCTCCATCTCTACCAGTTTAGCATCAATTGCCTGAGAGTCTTCCTGCAGGAAGGAGACCCAAAATGTTGCAAAATTAGCAAGTTTTACATGAATTTACATCCCCATGCTGAAGTTGGGAGAGGTGAGGTCCCTTTTGGGCACGTGGGAGCTGGAGGGGAGGCTGATGGTGATGCCGGAATGATTTTTTCCTTTTCTTTTCTATCTCATTTCCCAACTCTGTGCACCCACAGCATCAGCACAGCTGTGACCCTTCCCTGAGCCTGGTGCTCAGTGCTCTGGGAGTGCCCTGCAGGCCCTGAGCCTGAACAGCCCAGAGCTGCAGAGCCAGGGACACCAAACATTCCCACTGGCTCAGGAAGCCAAGGGCTCTGAGCAGGACAGATTCTGGAAACTCGAGCTGAGCCCAGCCCAGCCCCAGCATTGGGCTCCCTTGTTGGATCTGGGCTGTGTGAGGGCTGTAACTTGTGTGTGTGACTGATGGGTGTGTGCACTGTGTCACCTGGGGGAGGTGATGCATCCAACAGGATCCTAATTAAACACCGAGCTAACGACCCCAACCCTCTCACCATATCCAGCTTCATTTTCCTAACACCAGGAAAAGGCATCACTGGAAAACCAGGTGATGGCCCAACGTGGCTGAGGGTGGGGCCTGAATCTTTGTGTTTAATACAAGAGAATCTCCCGTGGGATGGGGCCGGCAGGGCTGAGCTGAGGGCAGCACTCACATTTCCCCTGGCAGATGAAAAGCCCTTTCTGTAACCTCTGCCCCACCCCTTGGCACCAGGTTTGTCCCACAGAGTGCTGGAGATGCTGCCCCTCAAACAACAATCGGGCCCTGCTGGGTCCAGAGCTGCCCTCCCTCCCACATGGCCACTTTTGAAGCTATTTATGGTTAATATGAATTTCCCTTGCCATAAATCAGCTGCCTTTATACCTGCAGGGAAGTCAGAACAATCAGGGACCCCACGGGACCGGGCTGTGAGCGCTGCCTTGTAAAGTAAAGGTTGTAACAACTTGTCCTGGTGGTAAAAACAACAGGAGAGGGGAAAATCCCACGGCTGGGGTCTGATAACGGGGCTGCAATCGAGCGCTGGTGCATCCCCCTGGAGGAGGCTGGAGAATGGAAAGTTACGGGGATTCATTGGACACTCGTGGATTTCTGGACAAGGAGCCAGAGCCTGCTGAGGTTTGAGGGGTGGGAGGGTGGAGGAGCAGAGATCTGAGCCTGAGATGTGAAGAATCACAGAGTCACTGAGTGCTTTGGTTGGAATAGATCTTAAATCTCATCTCACTCTACCTCTGCCATGGCAGGGACACCTCCCACTGTCCCAGGTGGCTTCAAGCCCTGTCCAGCCTGGCCTTGGGCACTGCCAGGGATCCAGGAGCAGCCACAGCTTCTCTGGGCACCCTGTGCCAGGGCTCCCCACCCTCACAGGGAACAATTCCCTCCCGAAATCCCATCCATCCCTGCCCTCCGGCAGTTTAAAGCCATTCCCTTTGTCCCATCACAACGTCCCCAGTCCCGCTCCAGGTCTCTTGGAACTCCTTTAGGTCCTGGAAGGAGCTCCGAGGTCTCTCCTTTTTCAGCCTGAGCACCCTCCCACTGCACATTGTTTTGCTCCTTTGTTTGGCTTTGGGGTGTAGAGCAGTTGTGAGCGATGTTAAAATATTCCGAGCATTTCTACCTTTGGGGCCAACCTCATTTTTCCCCCTGTGATTTTGGTATGATCCGAAAATAACATTGATACCAACACTGACAGATCCCAAACCAGGGAAATCGCTCTCCCTTTCCCTGTTTTTAAGCTATCAGGGAAATATTTTCTCTCTGAAGTGACTTTCTCTGAAATGCCTGAATTGACAGGAGATGTCACATTCTCCCCTGCACAGGTGTGCAGCTCCCAAAAAGGAATTTTTCCCCTCTCTGTAAGACAGGGATGGTCTTACTAACGTGACTGCCTCAAGCTGCATCCCTCTGACTCTTGTCCTTCCTTTCAGGTGTTTCCTCCTGTCTTAAATCCCAGCCCAAGGGATTTCACTGCTTCTCACACTCAGCAATGTGATTTTTGAGCGCTGCTGAACACAGCTCACCCTCTTTGCATTCCCCAGGACACCTTCCTGTGTTCCATAGAGGAAAATCCAGACCTGCACAATATCCCTGCCTTTTCATTAGAGACTTTATGTTGACACCAGCAGGTTTAATCCCCTGATAACATTGGGGTAATTTCTTCCAGGGTGAGTTTGCAGCTCCTTTAGTACCTTTGGAGTAGCACATTCTGGTTAGAAAGTTAATACCATGATGAAGAGATAGAAAAATCAACTTTCAAGGTGCAATCTGTGTGTTTTGAGCAGTAAAATCAGCTTTTCTGAGCACCCAGGAGCTGCTAAAATCTATCAGTAGATGGCACTATTTTATATTGAATGAGGCCCCAGGACAGGTAGGGAAAAGTTGGGAGCACAATTTCCTTCCTCCATGCAAAAAATGCTGCACCAGGCTCAGTGCAGAAGAGGAGAGGGCTTTTCTCTGTGTGATTTCCTCGCTTCCCTTTCCTTGTGCTGAGCCTTTGGCAAAGTTCAAGGTTTAAGGATCATCTCTGTCATTTTTGGTTCTGGGGATGCCGAGGCAGAGATGCCTCCTCGTGTTTTTTAAACATCTGGAGCTGCTCAGAAAATAATCCCATCACTCCAAACCGCTGCCTGTGGTGTCATTTGCTCCCAGAAAATGGCTCAGTTGGGGTGGCACTTTTATTCCTCTGTGCCCAGTTGCTCGTGGGGTGACAGAGAGCAAGGTTGCTTTCAGCTGGACAGGATTTATTGAAAGGTTTCTCTAAAGTAAAATGGCTCTGGGTGTTTTAGATATTGACAGAAATCACTCTGTTGGTAGCTCAGTGTTGTAACCTCACTTGGGCAAATTGGAGGAGGAACCAAAATTACAAATTGGGGCAAAATGTGGCTTTTCTGGTGTCTGTAAAGCACACTCTGCCTCCCCAGCCACAATGCCAGGACAATCCTCTAAAAATCCACCGGGCTTTTTGCACCTCCATACTCTGGGGGCATGGGAGCAGAGTCTGTCCCCTGTCTGTCTGTCTGTCCGTCTGTCCCCAGGAGCTGCTGCCACCCCCATGGTGCTGGATGCAGCCAAACGATGCCACGGCTGTGTGACCAAAGGCACCCAAGGGACCAACTCTGCTGTTTGTTGCCCTTTCCAAAGAGTTGGCCAGGATTTATTTTGGAGGCTTTAAAGGTCAGAGAGTTCAAAGTTCAGAAATGCTCATCAGAGTGAAAGTATATCTTGCCTTTAAGTAAAAGGAAGGAAAAAAAAAAAAAAAGGAATCTGTCCTTTACTGCTAAATCCCTTGTATCAGGAATTCCTGTCATCCTCTGACAGTGATCTTTTTATTCTCTTTAGTAATTGATTTTTTCCCCCTCTCCCCAGAGCCTCCCTTGTTTTGATTGTTCTCATTTATTGCTTTTCTTTTTACTTGTCATCTCAGAGAGCTGTCACCCTTCCACCAGCGTGCTCCTCTGTCCCTTCCTGCCCAAATTCTCTGGTTTTCTGAGCCAAAACTGAACCAAAGATGTGCGAAACCTCCTGGTCTCTGCTCAGCAGACGGACCAAACTGTGCCCATGGACACCCAAGCCTCTCTGCCCTCCCTCCTGCTCCCTTTCCCTTGCTGATGCAATGCTGGCTTTGTAAAAAAAACCCTGACTGCTCTGTGCTTTTATCTGGAGGAACATCTAAATCACTTTGGAGTCTGCTGGCTGAACCCAGTAAATAAATAGCAGCGAGCTCAGTGGTAGCAGTGAGTTATGGCTGTGTCCAGCAGCTGCACTCACGGCCACCCCTCAGCAACCTTTACAGGGGCCTTCTAGTCCAGAGCTGAGGAATTCCAGCAGTGTTCCCAGCACTGGGACTGGGCTGTTGTGGGAACTGCCCAGGTGAATCTGCTCAGGCTTCTGAGAGGTGACAAATGATTGTCAGAGGTCCCCTGGTGTGGAGGAGATGCTCAGACCTCACCACGCAGAATCCCAGGGTCACTGAGGTTGGAAAAGAGCTTCAAGATCATCAAATCCAAGCTTGTCACCAGCCCAGAGCAGCGAGTGCCACGTCCAGGCTTTCCTTGGACACCTCCAGGGATGGGGACTCCAAACCTCCCCTGCCAAGACAAATTCAGTGCTGGAAATCATCCTCTCTCCTGAAAATCTCCAAGGAGGTGTTGAATCCCAAAATAAAGCAGAAAGGAACCGTGCATCTTTATCAGGAAAGTAAAGCAGAATTATGCCCTGAATTTCTCTCCATGCTCCATAGATGTCACCAGAAAAAACAGGCTGGAGAGGGACTTTGGGTAAGGGCACGGAGTGACAGGAAAGGGGGAATGGCTTCAAACTGCCAGAGGGAAGGGTTGGATGGGATTTTGGGAGGGATTTATTCCCCTTGAGATGGTGAGACCCTGGCACAGGGTGCCCAGAGAAGCTGTGGCTGCTCCTGGATCCCTGGCAGTGCCCAAGGCCAGGTCGGAGCAGCCTGGGACAGTGGAAGGTGTCAGAGGTGACAGAGGGCTGGAATGGGATGAGATTTAAAATCTCTTCCAACCCAACACTCTCTGGTATCCTGTGCTTCCATACAGATGCAAATGTTGGCTCCGGTGTCATGAATTCTGCAGCACAAAGTGAGCACAACCACTTTTATTCCATACTCGCAGATCATGTAAAACCAGGGATGGTCTCTCTACCAGCACATCCCCTGTGTTATAAATAATTCAGTACATGATGGAGGTTTGGTGTAACCTCTATTTGTGTTATATATTGTGCCAAAAAGTGCTAATGACATCTGGGATTTAAGGAAATAACTCTTTATTCACATCTCTTTTCTGTACAAAACTCTAGATTTTATTCTCTCTATTCTAAATATATCCCCTGTGCCACTGAACAGGAACGACTTATTATTTTTTTTAATGTTCTAAATGCAAAAATCATACCAAAATATCAAAATTTCCTGTTGGATTTTGGTTGTTGGTTTGGTTTTTTTTTAATCCAGGGTAGCAGCATGACTCAGTCTTGCTCTCAACTCTCAGCTCACAGTTTTAGATTCATTAGGGTTTTTTATTGCAACCTCATAAAAGTATTTACAATATTTCATTGTGTTTGAAACCAAAAGCACCGAGAGAAAATGCCTGGAATAAAAATATTCATAATTTCCCTGCTGCCTTGTCACTGTCTGAAAACCTTATCAGAGCTCCTCGTGACTTTAATGGTGGAGGATTAAGGGTAATGAAGAAACATTTAGGGTTTTGCAAATCACTTTGATTTCATTGTATAATGTACCAGCACTTCTCTGTGATTTACTGCCCAGTTGTTTGAAATAGCCTGTGGGATTTATCAGTCCTGGAGGAAACTCTGTTTCCTTGAACAATTAGCTCAGACTGGAGTTGTGTAACCCTTTTTTTTTTTTTTTTTTTTTTACTATTATTCCTTTTTGTTGAAAGCATTTGTAGATGGGAAATAATGAACTCTCCACTGGGTCTTACCTTGATGTTTAGTGGGGGAGAGGAGAGTATTTTTATTGCAAATTTTCTTGCAAACATTTTGGTTTTCTAACTATTTTCTCCCTTTTTTAACATTAAAGGTCACTGATCATTATTAAATTGGTTTTATGTCTATATTTGGGATAATTTTCATTTTCTTATTTGTCTTCTCGTTTTTAATTTGTTTTTCAGCTCAGATCTGTTTTCCTCATTGCCCGCGGGGATTTCTCTGTTTTCTCATGGAGTTGGGTGTTTCTTAAGGTAAAAAATTGTTTTGACATAAACCACTTGCACTCAAACAGAGCAGCAGCAGTTTTAATTATTACAATGCTCATAAAATAAAATAAAAAATACAAATAACTCCAAAATCAAAGCTTTTAAGAATTGTGTCATTTTCAGGATTATTAATGCTGCTCTTCCAGCTTTTCCCGATCATTAAAGACTCATTTCCCCATGGAATTTACCAATTTCTGCAGGAAGAATATGCTGGGATAAACCCCCAAACCCCACATTTTTGGGTTTAATTCCTCTCAGCTCAATCCCTGGCACACAAATTTCTTCCAGTTGGGATCCAAACCCTGCTCTGCTGCTGCCTTACCTGGGATTTGGGAAGGTTCAGCAGCAGTTCAGGGCGTGTGGCAGCACGCAGAGCTTCACATAAATTGTTGGCATCGTGTCTGAAATGTCTCAGAGCTCCCCAGTGCCGGCAAAACCTTTGAGCAATTTAATAATTGAGGATTAAAAATGTGTATCTGCGGTTTGGCTTTCAGCAGAATGGGATGAAGGAGAGGCTGGACCAGTTCATTCACTTTGATGAGTTTTCCCCATGGTTTGCACAGGGTAGGGAAAAAAACCCATTGTCAGGTGGGAAAACACAGCCTCGCTCGAGGTTCAGCTTTTCACAAAGGGATGGTCAGGAACTGGGAATGAAAAATTGGGATTGCGGAAAATTCATATTTTGGGACATCTCCAGCCTTAAATGTGTGATCAACACAACATCCCTGGAGCTGGGGGTGATGGAAAAGGGCACCAAGACTCGTAAAATCATGGAATCATTAAGGTTGGAAAAGATCTCCAAGATCATCCAGTCCAAACAAATCCCACCATTCCCACTGAACTGTGCCACCAAGGGTCACTTCTGCTCGTTTATTGGACAATTTCAGGGATGGTGACTCCAACACTTCCTGGGGAGCCTGAAACTCCATTGGCACGACTTGAGGTCGTTTTCCATTATCTTCAGAGATCCAGGCATGTGTCTGTAGCCTGGGAAGTGGTGAATATTGCTAATAAGGCAGCTTAATTGCTAATAAGGTAGATGTGAATATTGTTAATAAGGCAGGTGAGTCCTAAAAGGCACAAGAACTTTGGTTTGGGCTGGACATGACCCTTCCTGCTCCATTTTCTCAGGGCACAGCTCGTGTTGCAATTCCTCCACTTCCCAGCTGTGCAAGGAATGCATCCATCAGTGCCTTTAGTGCAGCAAATTCCCCAAATTCCAGTGGGAATTAGACCCAGCTGATGACACTGATGTGATGCTGTCACCTGGCCAAGGTGCCACAAGGAACATCCATCCAAAACTTTCAGGGCCACTGCTACAAAAGGCATCACATGGGAAGTATTTTTCCCTCAAAAAATAAGGAATGAAGGACATAAGGATAAAATAAGGAACTCTCAGAAACATTTAAACAGTGTAAGATCTGCACCAGGCTGAGCTTGGTAAGGCTAGGAGAGGTTTAATCCCTTGTCTGCTCTTTGGAGGTCCCTTCCCTGGATTCACTGAGCTGGGATTAGTGTCTTGTAGTCTCCAGCTACTTGTTTTATACAATTCCAATGGCTTCTTTTTAATATCCCTGGGCTTGTAAGCAGAGCAGTAACACAGGGAGCGAAATATATCCAGTGCTATGCTACACCAGCAGAATAATCCCGTATTTCTATCAGGAGATTCCAACAGACTTAAGGAATCCCTGAACAATTTTGCAGCGTAACCAGCACTACCAAAACCCCTCTCCCAACACTTTTTTTCGGGGAGGGTGGGCAGGAGGAGGGGGCAGATTTCCAGCTAATTCTTTCCATCTGGGCTTCATTTGCAGATTATGTGGGAAAAGCAGGGATTAATCCACGGGAGGAATGAGCACACATTAATTTGCCATCTGGGGATGTAAACAGGAAGCCCAACGCGTTGAGCCTCAGTGGCTGCTTATTGCTTCAGTGAGGAAAGATGAGTTGACGCCGTGGGTCTTATGCTGAAAATATTTTAGTGATTTCTAATAAGATATTATAAACAAATGTCAGCCCAAAGCTTTTCTGAAGAGGGGAAGAGAACGTTGTCCTTGGATACAAGAACAGTTGATAGGAGGGGGGCAAAAATAGCCTTTGAATGAATTTGGCAAGAGAATCTCACTCATTTGAGATTATTTTTCTTGAAGTTTGATTTTTTTTTGTTGTTTTGGTTAAATTTTCTCTGAATTGAGCTTGTAAATGATCCCCCTGTTCAGCTTTCAAGCATCTGCTGCTGCTCCTTGTAAACTTTAATAACTGACCTCAAGGACTGCCGATGCCTTTAAAGCACGAGTTTAAGAATAATCCTTTTGTACTGTGATGGTTGAGTGAAAGGGGGATGATTTTCTCCCCTGGCCTTTTCTTTCTGTTTCCCACGTTTTCATTAAGCCCAGCCCAGACCACCTCTGTGTGGTGTAACCCGGAGGTGACAGGATCCCATCTCCACTTCCCTGAAACAGATATCCGTGTCTTTCCTGAGCTGGCTCCTCTGGGGAGGTGGAAGCTGAGTGTTTAAACAGGGACGACACCGATTCTCCTTTCCCAACACCCACAGCTCAACTCCCACCTTCCCCTCCCGGGCCAGGGGTGGCTGCTCCAGGTTCCCCATCACCTGCACGTGCAGGATTCCAGCAAGTCCCTGTGGCAGAGGCTCAGCAAGGTCCTGCTGCAGCATCACCACACAAAAATCACTTCCCTGAGGCTACAAAAGTCTGGATCAGGGGGTGTTTGCTCCCAGATGATCCAAAGGATGATTTTTGCCTGTCTGGGCAGCAGCTGCCACTGGGGTTCAGAAATACTCCCAGGGAGAAATGCGGACAGGGATTGTCCCAAGCCAGGAGTGTTTATTTGCTCGAGCCAGTGGTCAGGGCTGTGCACAGTAAATGTCAAGCCCTGGCGTTCATCATTATTCCAAAGTTCATCCAAGAAATTGGGGCAGGTTGTTTTTCTGTCAGGCACAGCCCCTCCGAATTGTGACTCCTCTGTGCAAGCTTTGGGATCTGCTGTGGATGTGGGAGTTCCCCTCCAAGTTTTGCAGGCTGGGATGTTCCTCACACCCTTTGTGCCCCCCCCATGCGCCCCACATTCCTCCTTGCCCAGGAACCTCCTGCAGGGATGCTCTTCTTTGGGATACAACAGAAATTTCATTTCTGAGGAATGAGTGAGGGCAACTCAAGACTACAGGAACCCACAAACCTAGAGGATAACTCATTTAAATCTCAAAGCAGTCCCCTTCCTTGCCCACATCCCATACTATCCTCTATATTAATGCCTTTTCAAGCACATCTGTGTGTGTGTATGGACTCATCTACCATTAATTGTGGGGTTTTATAAATTTCCATTCCTGCCTAATGACTTTTTACAGGCAGTGCAATTACCAGTTCCTTTTATTGCCGTTCTAATGATTCAAACATGCCTACAAGAAAAGCAAGGTCCAGCTAAAGAAATAGCTGCTGTAAAATTCTATATATACATTTTCTCCACATAGCTTTAAATTAATCCATTTTTATTGGGGTGCTTGGCAAAAAAGTTAATCGGAAATTGAGCCCAAACAGACCAGGATTTATTGCAGCTCTATAACTCCGAAGAGTGACTTGATTGATTTAAACCATTTTTACAATAAAATAAAATAAAAATAAAGCAAGCAAATTATTCTGGCTTAAAAGCTGGAAATTCTCCCTGCTTGTGCTCAGCAATTTGAACCAGCCGAGACAGTGAACTCCAGCTTGGCTTTAAGATGAAAGAGGGAAGATTTTCATGGGATGCTGGGGAGAAATTCTTCCCTGGGAGGGTGGTGAGGCCCTGGCACAGGTGAGGCTGAGATGCCCCATGCCTGGAAGTGTCCAAGGCCAGGCTGGACAGGGCTTGGAGGAGCCTGGGATGCTGGAAGGTGTCACCATGGCTGGTGAGCTTTAAGGTCCCTTCCAACCCAAACCATTCTGTGATTCCCTGGTTCTGTAACTTTGGCAGAGGAGCTCAGGCCCAAGGGGGTTTGGGAACTCAGCTCTCAGCAGCTGACAGGACACCTGACCTCCCCACAGAGCAGGGCGGGTTCATGTGGATCTGTGTTGGATAAATCATGGGACAGAGCTGAACCCCTGTGGGCAGCCTCTCCGTGGAGGAGATGCATAGATTTCAGTTCTGAAGATGGTTTTTAATCAAAAACGCAGGAGAACATTTAAGTTTAGCCATAAACACTTCAAGTCTCAAGGATATTAGACTTTTCCGTCCTCATCTCTTTCAATAGGTCATAATTTTGTACCCCTTTATTTTTTACTTCTTTTTTTTGTTTGTTTTTGTTTTTTGGGGGGTTTTTGTTTTGTTTTTGGGGTTTTTTTTTTGCGCAGAAAGGCAAACCCACTGAAAGCAAGGAGATCTGTGCTGTCCTGAAAATCCAGTACCTGTCTGCTCTGCTCTTGGAGAAAGCCAATCCTGCTGGAAAGTCAGTGGGTGCTGAGGGCTCCTCAGCTGTTGATGAATCCTCGGCTCCTTTGGAGGAATGTTTTCCAAGACTCATTTTACATGCTCTAAATCAAAGCACAGAGAGTCGCCTTTGTAAGTTTTGATAAATGCTCTCGTGCTATTTGTGTTCCTGGGGTGTTCAGAGGCTTTAGCAGAGATCGGGGTCCTGTTGCAGAAGGTGCTGTACAAAACCCTCTGAAGAGCTGACAGTGTAAACAGCCACGGCAAAAATCTGAGGTATGGAAATACAGGGAGGTGATTTGCCAAAAAATCCAGGGAAGCTGGAGGCAGCTCCCCTTCCCCATTGCTTTGGTCACCCAGTGGTCCAGCTAAAGACAAGACCCAGCTGCCCCAGGTGTGGCTGTGGCCAAAAGAATTCTTCTTTTTTAGGTGTTGGCTTTAATGCTCTGCTTGGAAAAAACAGTGTTGTTCAGAGCGAGTTGAAATTGAGGAGACAGAGCAGAGGGAAAAGGGTCCCCAGGGAAGTGCTGGAGTCACCATCCCTGGGAGTGTTCAGAAAATGAGTAGATACAGCTCAGAGTGTTCTGGCTTACCTGGCAGATGGTGATTGCTCTAAGGCTGGATCTCTCTAAGGGTAATGGTTCCATGGTTCTACATTGGCCTCTAGCAGAAGGAAAAGTTATTTACAGCAGACCGGGAACTACCCTGCTCATCACGTCCCTCTGAACATCTCATTTTGGAAAATGAACTTTGAGATTACAACACTTTTCAACTGTTTTATGGCTTATTTAAACCTTGGAGAAATAAAAAACATTTTATATTCACTGTGAGCAATTCTTCACCCAAAAAGCAGCCACCAAATATTTTATTGCTCAAAGGCAACAGCCTGTCCCTTCTCCTTGTCTGTAGCAGGGTGCCCTGGGCTGTCACTGCTCTCTCACAGCCCTGCAAGTGAAGTCACTCAGCCCTCACTGGGGACTTGGTCTCCATCAAGGAGCCCCAGGCCATTTATAATAACAAGCAGGGGCTGACCCCCAGTGAGCCCCCAGTGCAAAGGCACCTCTGGCCATCCTGGTTCATAAATTATGTGTTTCCCTCCTTCCCCTTGTCCATTACCCTGAGCAGTGTGGACAAGACAAATGGCACCACACCCCAACGTGTCTCTGTCAGGGGACGGAAGCAGGAAAGAAGGCTGCAAATGCCTTCTCAGGGAGTCACTGTTGACCTCACTATTCACACAGACAGCTCAGATCCAAGAGACGACTCCCCCTGTGCTCCTATGCATTCCCAATCCTTGAATTGGCTTGGTTATTTTTCTTTATCTCCCTGGTTTTTCTCTGTTAACTGCTTCCCCTGGCAGCGGCCATCACTCAGTTGGGTCACCCCAAGTCATCCTGGATGGGAGCGCTGGCAGGGCTTCACTTGTTGCTCAGCCAACTCATGGGATCCTGGCAACCTTTTTCCCTCCATAAGGACGAGGTCCAAGCTGCTCTTTGATGTTGTCAAACCATGACTTCCACTGGTCTCCCCGCTGGTTCCTTTGCTCTCTCTCCCCGGGAGTAAAAAGCCACAGGGAAGCTCTGAGTGTTGTGTCAGGCACCAGGCCAATCTGGGTTCAGGCTTTGTTACTGCCTGGAGCAGACAGCCTGTCCGGTCCTGGATCGATATGAGGGATGCTTTCATCTCCAAAAAATGCTGTGCATTTCAGGTTGTTCCACCTAGAGAGCCCATCCGGGCAACCTCAGCGAAGCCAGCCCGCCTGAAAAAGGAAGGAATAACAAAAATCGAAGTCTAACGCGCAGATCAAAGTTTGCCCAGGATTTATGTTTTATGGATTCAGAAACAGTGAGGACAAAATCTGCGTTTCTGGTGGGATATTGATTTATTTCTGTTCCATTTGCCTCCTAAGGCTTGAAAAATGTGGGCAGAAAGGAGTCATTCACCATGTCTGAGGCAACGGGGTGAAATGTTGGCCCCACCATGGTCAATGGGAGCCTTGCCATTGCCTTCAGTGGTGGCCAGAATTTCACCCGTGATTTCTCATCCTGCTTTATTTTATTGACCTTTCTCTCGAATACGAGCGAAATGCAAATATTTTTTTGCAGCACAAGTCTTTGTACTCTATGAACTCTGCTGGATCCAAAGCACTTCATATGTATATAAGAAAAACAGCCAAAGACGAAAGGGAGAGCAGTTAACTGTGCAAATAATGATGTCCACAACCTATAAAAAACGGCCGTACTCAAAAAGAGATAGTGGTTTAAATGGTCAGGATAAATAAAACGGGCTCGAGGCTGGGTTTTGGACCACGAAGAGCATTCCCAAGCCTGCGTGGTACAGACCACACATCTGGGGAATGTGGATGGCCTCCGAGGCCACCTCAGCATGGCCCCGTGGTGGCCATGAAATCCCAGACATTTTGCTCTCGTTTTCAAATCATGCTGGTGTTCAAAGCTTAAGGAATCCAGCAGTTCTGGTGTGAGACAATGGGTGATATTCCCAATATTCTGGCAAACGGTTCACAGGGGAAAAATAAGGATGTTTCTTTCTCCGTGGGTTCAGTCTCCGCATGGAATAAAAATAGCTGATTTCAGAGACAAAGAATTGCCCTCTTTGCTTTCACCCAAAGCCTTCTTTCATCCTTAAAATATTTTAGGATAACTCCCTCTGCGATGCTATTGTGATTCCGGGTAGTGTCATAATTGATGAAATTATTATTTTGTCTGCTTGTAGGAATATGCAATTTTTCAAAGCTGATTTTCACAATGACCTCACCTTTCCTGATGCCCATCCCTTGCCCACCAAATCCAGAATTTCATCACAAACCTTTCAACCGGCAGCATTCGTTTTATCCAGGGCTGTCTTGGGTGGGAGATTCAGGCAGCAGGATTGGAAGAGACCTTCCAGCAGCATCTCAGGCACTTGCAGATGGTTTAGATGGTTTAGTCAGTCCCAAAAACAGTAGAAGGATGTGACTTTCTATAAAACAATCCTGGTTTTGCTACAAGAAGAGGCAAAAGAAGTCGTGCAGAGTGACAGGGCAAGGAAGAGCAGCTGTGGGGGGAAAAAAGCAGAGCTTTTGAATCCCAAAGTGGAAACTGGGTTATAATCCACCTTTAATATGACACAGAAATGAGGAGTGAGATGTCCCATTCATTTGGAAAGCTTGCCATCGTTCCCAGAAAGAGAAGGCTTCTCTCATTCCAGTCTTCATCTTCACCTGCTGCCTCAGGGTTTTTCAGCAGCAGTGGAAGGTGTCACTGCAGGGAGCTGAAATGTTATGATCTTTAGGGCCCCATCCAACCCAAACCATTCCATGACTCTGTGGTCCTTAAATCCATGGACAACCTCACTACTGCAGGATGTAAAATCCAAGGGCTCTCCTGTGTGGTGCTGCTGTGAGGCCTTTCCTTTATAACCAAATAAAAACGAGGGTAAGTTTTAAGTGCTCTGGGCTTACATTTTCTCCCCTTTCATTTATTTTTGTTTCAGAACGTGCCTTTTTATTAAAAACAAAAACACAACAAAGACATTTCCATCATCTCTGGGGCCATGTTCTGATGCCTCATGGACCACCAGTGGTTCACAGACCACAGGGTGAGAAATGGTGCTTGAGAGCACTCTGAGTCCTCTGCTCTGGCTGCCTCTGCCAAAGGAGCTCTGTTCACACCAACGTGCTCGCCCGGGCTTTGTCAGACCCAATTCTGCCTGATTTGAGTTATGGAGCTTCCATCACATCTTTGGGGGGAATTATTTCACTGTCTACCAGGTCTCTGGGGCTGGAATGTGGATTCATGAAGCCCGCTGTGTATATTTAGTAAAAGAGCACTTTGAAATTAATAAGCTGGAGGAAACGAGGCCAAAATTCTGTCCTCGGCCTCCCTGGTGTGGTGCTTGTTAGAGCTCAGAGGAGCCCGTTGAATGACAAGGGAGGAGGATGGGGGTTTCTACAGGGGCTGGTGGATCACCGAATTTTGGGGCCTTTGGGAAATCCTTTAATGTTAATCACCCCAGCAGGGAAACTGAATAAACCATCAAACCTTCCCTAAAAAGCCAGCCCTGCACTTAAATTGGTGTTATCACTTACATAAATAACAAACAAATCATATGCTTTGGGCTCTATTTCCTGCCTGGAAGGAGTGTGAAGACTGATCACTCACAGAAAGTGAATTTTATACTATTTTTGCTTTATGGCGAGTGGTGGATTGGACTTGTGAACATGGATTGACAATATTGTTCTTTCTGCAAACGTTAACGCTCACCGAAACGTTTCAGACAAACATCCCATGAAGATTTAGTGGCCTCAGCTTGTTTGACTTGGAATTAGACATGATTTCTAATTAGCCAATCTTCAGCAGTCAGTCAGAAAATGCAGCGAGCTGCCAATTTTCACACCTTAGCCAGGAAAAAAATATAAAAATCCCAATAAAACTCTTAAAAAAAATGGCCTATCACTTCTTCTTCTAGGAAGTTCCCAGTGTGCCCAAGGTTCTTCTCCTTTCCCCCACATCCATCCATCCATCCATCCATCCATCCATCCATCCATCCATCCATCTGGATGTGCCTACACACTCATACATGACCACCACCAAAATCTCAAGATATATAAGCTTAAACAGCCCAAACTAAGAACATTTTGCTAATTTCCTATGATTTTCCATAGAAAAGGAAAGTTATGTGCAGTTAAATGAGCCTCAACCATTTTAAACAAGCAATGTTAACCAGCATTTTAGCTGTTTAAATCAAAACACGTGTCAGTGTTTTCGCAACACAAAACTATAGAGAAATGAAAAAAATAGAGGGTGGATAAATTATTCTGGAGTCTAAGTGATCAAAGAGCTGTTTAGGTCAAGCTTAGAAGTGGAATAAGCTCAGTGCAGCTGAGACTGCATCCATAGTAATTTTAAGGGTCTTTAAAAACAGCCATTTCAAGTCCAAAAAACTTTAAAAACCCTTTTCTTTCCAAATTTTATCAATTTGGATCCATTATTGACCATTTTCCGTAGGTCCCAAATCTCAGATGAGAGTGGCTTCCAGGAGGACACCAAACTGTAGCTTTTTACATGACCAGAATAAATTAGAATGTTGCTTTATGGAAAATTAGGAAGAAATTCTCCCCTGGGAGGGTGATGAGACCCTGGCATAGGGTGCCCAGAGAAGCTGGGGCTGCCCCTGGATTTCTGGAAGTGTCCAAGGTTGGATGGGGCTTGGAGCACCCTGGGATAGTGGGAGGTGTCCCTGCCCATGGCAGGGACATGGAATGAGCTGAGCTTTAAGGTCCCTTCCAACCCAAACCATTCCATGATCCCATTAAATGGTAGGAATGGAGATGAAACAGCAAAATATGTGCTCTTACAGTGCTGGCAGGCCCAGAAATGTCTCCATCTAAATTTTTGCTTGTTCTTCACTTTTTAGGAATAGTTCTGTCTTCTCTCCCTAATGCAAGAGGAAATATTTCCTGTCAGCCACTGTGGTTGTTCAGCTTTGAGCCCAGCACTTGGCTACGAACGGCCTTGTGGGGGCTTCTTGACACTTAATCAGAGCATCCAGGACAAGAAAGGGCAGTGGGGTTTAGTCCTGAAACTTTTTGCAGCTGGTGCGGAACCCCTAACCCAAGCAAATTCCAGCCACCTTCAGGAGACATTTTGGCCAATTAAAGTCTAGGTGAGAAGTCCCAGGTTTGGCCAATGCTAATAAAATCAGAGAAATGTGAGTCGCTTCCTCAGCTAATGGTTTCCTTACGGGCACGAGCAGATGCTGCCACGTTTCTCTCATCTCTCTGGGCAGCCCAAAGACAGTTCTCATGGATTTTGGGGCAGCCATGCCTGCTGGGGATTATTTGCATTCCTTAAGCAAGCACTCAACCCATAAATTACAACAAGAAAGGCTCTTCTTGGAGCCCTCATCTTTAAATTCCTCTTTAGGAAGGTTTTCACTCCTACCACGACCCATTAACTAAGCCATATGTAGGATCCTCCATCCAGAACCACTCCACTCCAGAAAACACAACTGCTAGGGACAAATGAATATTTGGATCCACTCTTGTTTTGCTTTCTGGCTGTTTGTTTAACAGGGGAAGGATTATTGAAGATATTATCTCAGAGAGAGTTCAGCGGGGCACGTTTCTGTGACAGTATTATTGCAAGGGCAATCGCCTGGCTCTTATCTTCAGCTCATAAAGGTGTGCTAAAAAGGAAAAATCGATTAAATGTGAGCTGACCCTAATTCCATTTGAGTTTTCTTAAAGTAAATATTCAGTTTCTTACATGTTTTGTTCAGTTTTAACTGGTTACATGCTGCTTTTCCCAGAGAAAAACTAGAGGGGCTCCAGTTGGGAAAGGAAGTTTTGGGTGTCTGTTCTTCACACTCTTGCACCTATGGAACTGTGTATAACCCAGGAAGGTCCAAGAATTCGCTGGGAAAAAGCTCTCCAGCACCGCACAGCAAGCATGAAGTTCTTGCTAGGAGAAAGGAAATTATTTATAAATAGAGGGAAATGCCCAGATGGGACCAAACCATGATTTACACTCCAAGCTCATGCAGAAAAAAACATCTTTCTGCACCTCCAGACTCTCTAGAGATTTCTGTCGGTAAAGGAGAGGGAAAACATAATTTCAATTGCAGATCTGGCCATTTTCAGTCACTCCCATCTGCCATGGATTTAAAGGCATTTTTGGTACCCCTCAGAGCTCCATCACAGCCTGATCCAGCCACTCTGGCTCTTCCACAAGGGATTCATCCCCACAGCAAGGAAACACGGGATTATTCCCATCAACATCACATAAACACACAACAAGCACCACACAGACATTAAGCAAACCCTCAACATCCCCTTCGGTGCAGATGAAATTTAACTGTACTTTCCCCGCTGCGTTTTCCCAAAGCCGCCTTTCACGATCTGTCGGCAATTTGTGCGCATTGTTACCACTCAACGAGCGTATTCTTTCTGCTGACCCCACTTGAACTCGCTTCCCCCGAGCCCGTGGCACGTCCAGGAGGCCAAGCCTTGGTTTGCAGCACCGAGCCCTCCTTGTGGGGCTGCACCTTTGGACCACCCAGGAACGGCAGCGAGCCGTGGCACGGCTCGGATCTGGAGCCCACCTGTGCTCCTTGACCTGCCCTGCCTTCCCCTTCCTTTCTGCTCCCCTTCAGACCCACCGTGCCCATAATTCAGCACTCAGAGATCCCATTTCTCTCTCTCCCTTCTTCCCTCTCCTCACAAAATCAGACTTTATTTGCCTTCACCGAGAGTGCAGCTGGTGTGAGAGCAGCAGGCTGTGCTGGAAGCCATGGGAACTCCCATGCCAATTTGCATCTCCAAGAGGCTGGCCCAGGATGTTTTCTATTTTAATTTCTTTTTATGTCTGCACCTAGCGTTCCAGTTGGATGTGTTTTAAAGTAAACAGAGTTGATAAATAAAATAAAATGGTGCATTTCCCAGCCATCCCGGAATATCTCTGTTCCTCCCTCATTGCCTGCCCCCCTCCTAGTCTTTTACTGCTTTCACAAATACAACAATTAAATATTCAGCTGGCAGGCCAGTTTTTCCTCCTGCTCGGTTGATTCATCCCGAAATCCAGTTTTGGAACGGACTTCTTCTAGTGCCAGAGTGAGGAATTCAGATTCTTGGGTGGAAAACTCCTTATTCAGGACTTTTCACCTCAAATTAGTCATCAATCATCAGCGACCAAGGACATTTTACTCCAACCTGGAGAGCCAAAACGCTGAGGTTTAACAAGGAGGACGGGAGCAGTAACGCCCAGCCGCCAGCAGCCGGCAAAGAGCCCGTGATTTCTTCTGGATCCGGATGGTGGAAACGAGAGGGGAGCGTGCCCACGTTCCAGGTGAAGGTGAAGGGAGGGTGGGGATGGGTTCTGTCTTCCCCATCAGCTCTCCTGTGCTCACCTTTCCTGGCCTTCTGTGCCCGTGTGTGTTTGGGAGCTTCTCCAAATCCGGGACTTCAAGGGAATTCGCCTCAGTTTGAAGCACCAGCCTTTGATCCCTGAAGCCAAGGTCTTTGTTAGTTTAAGATGGTAATTAGCTGAAATAAGTAATGGAAAGATTTTTTTTTAACTTAATGAGCCCTTAAGAACTTGAAAAGTGCTGTTGGATGTATTTTTTTAATATAAATCCCATTTTTTCTTATTTTGTGAAGCTGCTTTCTGTTCATCCCTTTCATTAAAGACCTCTGAGCTGAATGATGAGGTTTATGACTTGGAGCATATGGATTCTACAACCCAAAGACCTGCACAGCCCATTCCTGTTTGTTTATTGTCCCAGCCATGGGACTTCTTGGCTTGACAGCCATCAGAGCACAGATTCCAGGCTTTCCAGGCTCTCACTGTGTGTCCCAGCTGTGCTCAGACCCTGGCAGGTCCAGTTCTTCTCCAGCAGCCACCTTCCTTCCCTTAAAGCAAGCCTGGGGATCGTCAGGCCTTGGTGCATTTCCAAATCTGTTAATTGAACCTGCAGGGCTCAGTCCTGCTCACACAGAAGGAGCCCAACTCCTCCAGCTCCCTGCAGCTGCTCTGCCTGCTGCAAATGCACAGCACATGCCAGCCTCGCATCTCTGCGTGGGAAATAAGGGACTATTCCCAGCCTGGAGGATCTGAAAAGAAAACAAAAAATTATTTTATTTTTTTTCAAAAGAAGGTCTCATCCACAGCCCATTTCCTGGCTCTGAAGAAATTATTCCTACGCAAAAATCCTGTTTGTGTCCAAACAGAGCTGTGGAAAGGGTGGGATGAGAAAGAAGCTTCCTCAAGGGCTGGGTAAATGGAGATTTTCTCACACCCTGACATCTGCTGCCCAGAGTCCATCCATCCATCCCTGCCCATGGCCAGGGAATGCCTGGGGACAGGAGAAACTCGGGGAGCACAGGAACTCATTGCCTGAAGTGACCCTTCTGATGCAACATGTCCTAGCTCAGACAGGAGACATCCCAAAGCCACCAGAGAACCACCAGAAATTCCTGAGCTGCTTTGCCCATTTCTCCAGAGCGTTTTTGTAGCTGTGATTAATTTTTTTTTTCAGACAGACGTGAAAATAGAAGAAGGAGTTTGGGTTTTGCGTTGTAGCTGCTCCAAAGCCAGGGGTTCATTCTGAGGCGGTGCAGAAGAGCTGCAGCTTTCTGCTGAATGAGGTCTGACCAAAAAAGCTCTTGCCAAGGTCCTCACTGCTCTGAGGAGTCTTCATCATTGATGGTGAAAGCAAACACCTCCTGCCTCTGTGTCTCCTTTGTATTTTTTCTGTTGAGCAGTGGACAGATCTCCTTTGTGTTTGTCTCCTTCAGCCAAGGTTTTCTGAGTCCCCACATTTGCAGAGGGTCAGAGGGTGACTGAAGGGCTCAAGTTATCAACCCACACGTGGCTTTTTAATTGTTTGGGATTTCCTCAGAAGTCTCCCTGGCCCCAACAGCTACTCCCAAGGAAAACGGTCTCCCACAGATGCTGTACGGACCCTTGGAGATGCCTCAGATATTTGGTGATGTCTCGAGGCAATATATTGAACCCCAAAAGTTTGTGGCTGGGTCACTTGGTGGATCCCCCATCTCCCAGCTGGGATGTAACCACTCAATGTCCATGACCCTTTGGAAGCCTTTCAGCCTCCTTGGCCCCCAAAAGCTGCAGGTCCCCAAATCCCTGAACAAAAAGGGGGTGAGAGGCAGGCACTGTGTTATCCCACTGCTGAGAAGGCAGGTGAGCTGCCTCCACCAGCCTTTGGCCAGGTAGAACCAGGTCCCAGAGATGATTTTTGGGAAGGCAGAGAGCAGAAGGCAGCAAACACACAGAAAACCATTTGTCTGAAAACTGGGGCACTCATGGACTGAAAACATTCTGCAGCATTCGCCGGGCCCTAATAGGAACTCACACATTCCTTGAAATGGGCTATTCATTATCCAGCAGCTTGTAAAAAACAAGGTGTTTTTTTTTTTTAATTCCCCCCCACCTCCCAGCCCTTAAACATAAGATTTTTAGCCCCAACCAGGACTTTGAGGAGTTCACCTGGAGAAACTCCACCGAGGGGCTCGGGGCCTGGTGCAAACTGGTGTTCATGGGCCCCTGGTGCCTGTGCCAAAGCCATGAGCTTTTATTAGCACTGACTTTCCATGGAGTCGGGAGGGACCTTTCCATTCTGCTTCCCCGGCAGCGCAGTGCTGGCTCCACCTCAACATTTGCACCTTATAAAGTGTTGTCATGACCCGACTGGAGCAGTTTATACAAGGCCCTTCAAGATCCCCGGTAATGAAGAGTAAATAACCGAGGAAAGCTTTCTCTCACTTTGCAGCTTTCTTTCGGTCTCAAAAGAAATAAAACAACTTACTTAACAGCATTCTTTAATCTTTTGCACCAGTGGCCTCCTTTATAGGGTGTTATACAGAGCCAGTGTAAATCCAACCTCTGTAATGGGGTCAGTGTTTCTCAACAGGTGTTGGGTGGATACAGTGCAAGATCTATTTTTTCAATAAATGTCAGGCCAGAAAGCTTGCTGTTCATACACAGGCACCGTGAACATGTGCTTCTCTCACGCGCTTGCCCTCCCCTCTCCGGCACCCCTTTCCTAATTTATTTATTTATTTATTCTTTTTTCTAGCAGCCCACCAAGGTCTCCAGTTTAATGAAGGAAAGCAGTGAATGCCCGGTTGTAGAGCACAACTGATCTGCCATGCTTTGGGCACACCAGACTGCAAAAAAATAAAGTAATCCCAAATTTGCTGGAAAGAAATCCTTCCTCCTGGTCTCTTTTCATAGACAGGCTGCAAAATACTGATGCTGTGATGAAAATGCAGTAGATAGTGATGGAAAAAGACTCTCTGTGCTATTTGGGATCAACCCTGGGCCTGATCCTGAAGTTCTTAATTCTTCTTTTCCAAGGGAAAATGCTCTCTGGAGCCGGCAGAAAGCTCACCTGAGGAAGGATGACATTTGTGAGCCCATTTTCACCAAGTTTGTTGTAGAACAAGTTGGTTTTTTCAGCAAGGCCACAGTTTAATGTTTCCTGTGCAATGGTCCAGGAAACTGTATCATAACTGCATTAAAAATATCCTCATTAGCTCAACAATTAGCACTGAGAGTAGCAAGTTATCTAAGTAATGTAAATTTTTGCTTATGGAAAACCATTCTTTTAAATGGGTCTTCTTAAATATTTGTGCTTTAAAATAGATAGAAATCTTTGTGTGAATCTTAAATCAATGCTCCTTAATTAGTTACTGCCAGGTAATTAGTAATTAGGCAAGTCCCATTTCTGCTCCTTCCTGGTACCAAAAACCTGCTGGAATCCTCGTTTCCCAAAGTTCTGCCCTCTGTGAAAGATGGGTCCAGAGCACAAAACCTTCTTTGCAATATTTATTTGTGCTGCCTCCCTGCCTGCTTGCCCAAACACCATTTGGGGAATAAATACAAAATACCCCTGTGAGCCATCATTTGAATTTGAGGAGGGGAAATCACACTTTGCAATCATTTGGGTTTATTCAGCAAAGTGTTCACCTGTGCACTTAACTTTAAGGATGTTCTGAAGTCCATCTCCTGTTCATCAATACATTTCAGTATCAAAATAAATCCTTAAGCTGTGAGGGCCTGTAAGAATTGAAGTAACTGAAAAAAATATCGGTGGAAAGTTTCTAGTTGTGTCTCAATGAATTTAATTCTTGTTGATTACCCACTTCTGATTTACAACGAACAGCAAGACACCAATGCCACGTGTGCCACCAACTTTAACTGAATGTCATAGCCAACTTAAGGAGGACATTTTTAATAATAAGAGGCTTCTCACAATCCTACCAAATTCCACCAATACTATTGTTCACAGAATCCCAGAATTACAGAATTTCCTAGGTTGGAGAAGACTTTTGGGACAATCCATCCAAGCTCAAACCAATTAAGGTTGAAAATCAAGAGTGGCTGTTCCAGTTGGACAATGAGGAAATCCCCCTAGAGCACCTCTTGGTGGAAGTAAAATCAGACAAGGAGTCGTGAGAGAGAAGGAATGAGTTAATTAACAGCTGTGGGATCAGGTCCTTTATCTGTAATTTCCAAGAATGATTGGATGACACAAAAGCAAGAAGGGTCTCCATCAAATTCTCCCATGGCTGAGTAGTGATTAAGTGATTTATTTCTCATGAACAGTACCAGATATTTTGAAGTCAAATGGGACTGTGAAGCAATCCGGTCTGCTATTGAAATAATTTATTTTTCCTGTTGAAATTATATTTGATTGGAAAAGCCAGTCTGGATTGGAAGACTTCAGAGCTACAAGAGACATGAGAAAATAGATTTGAAGTTAAAGCAGATTGCAGTAACTTTTAATTTTAAATTAAACATGGTTCATTTGTAATAATCACAACAACCATCATCATGATGCTCTGGTAATAGCAGGGAATATTGGTTAGGGAAATTAAGAGAAAAACAAGAAGAACAGAATTATTCTTTCCCTGGTTTGTCCTTCCAGCTCCGCGCAGCCCAGGAACAGAATAAACCAGATATTCCATCCAGATCCCATTTCTGGTGAATTTATTCACCATTAATTGCTCTAATCCCTCCCTGAGCACATTCTTTAGGCCCCCACGATGTTCCGTGGCGGTGGTGCTGAATAAATATAATTTCTGGATATTTGTGCGGATTTTGCAAGCCCAAAACAAACAGTGCCAGAGGATGAAATCCTGATTGTGCAAGCTCAGCCCTCGTGTCCCTCGCTGGGAGTTTCAGCTGTTCCGTTCCATTTGCAGTTTGGCATTTCTGCGGGAGAGGAGCTGCGTGTTCCTCTCATTTTTGTGAGAAACTAGTGGCACTGGGAAGGAAAAATGGAACTCGTTTCAGTGCAAAGATTCAACAAAGGGGGTATTATTATCCCAGGGATGTATTTGCTTGTTTTTCCTGAAAATTACTCATGCGTTTACAAAATTCCGCCACAAAAAGCAAAATTACGCCAAAAAAAAATTGCAAAATGACTAAGAGAGCCCACGTCTCCCAGTTTTCATTGGAAATGGTGCAGGGACCTTGCAAGCTCCTAATCAAAAATGAAGGCAACCAAAAGAAGACACCTTTCGGAAAAACGCACTGAGCTAAATAAAACCTTTCATTTTTGGTCAAATAATGGTTTGGAAAAATGCATTCAGGCAACCCAAGAGATGAGTAACTTTCATTTCTTTACCTCCTTGCAGGGATCAAGCCTGATCAAGAGAAGTTTCTTTCAGGCAATATCATGGAGGATTCTTGGAAGGAAGGAAATTGGTCCTGCTTTCAGTGGAAACAGCTTCTTCTTCACTTCTCTGAAATCAATAATTATATGTCTTTTCTTGCTATACCCACGGGTATGAGAGATTTAGAGAGTCAATCTATTTATTCTCAAAACCATATTCAGGTTCCTGAGGATGTGAACAGCCATATAAATACAAATATAGAAATTCCCAGGTTCAGTGCTGATACTGTTTTGTTTTATTTTATTTATTTTTGGCACTCCAGTTGATCCCCTTGTAGTCTGTTTTTTAGGGATACCCTGTTATCTCCCACCATGACAGCCATGTCAAGCTCAAATTAGTGCCATACCTTTAATTCTCAGAGAATTGTTTGAGTTTCGGGGTTTAAATAAAGACCTAAAATGGTTTTAGATAATGGAATTGTTAGAACATGTGAGACACGTGGAGGATGAACATTATCAGTAACAGCAAACTATTTTTACCTGGGATGTGATCACCAGTAGATAACTTGACCATAAAATCACAAAAAGTAAATGCTTTTTTTTTTCTTTTTGGGGGCACTTAGAGATGATCTTCTGCAAAAGGAGATTGAGAATCACAACAAAACCTCAGCCACTGTGAGCTGACCCAAATAAAAAGGGAATAAAAACCCCAAAGTTCATTTCTTGTTGGATCAATTTTATTTCAAAGAGTGACCTCTGATTATGAAAGGCTCTGATTAGGGCAGGCAGCTCCAGCTAAGCTTTTGCTGACCTGCTCTTGCAGGATGTTTGAAAATTCTTTGCACCACAAGTGGAAAACTGATGTGGGACTCACATAGCAAGCGAGGGAGGAAAAGCCTGAAGGGTTTGGAACTCACTGCTCGCTCCAGAGGGTTTGTTAGGGATAAGAGTGGAAAAAGAGATGAATCTGCAAAGGAAGCTGCATTTTAGAGGTCAGCAAGCACAGGGGTAAAGTGAGAACTGCCAAAAGTCAAGCTGAGTTAGACCTTGCAAAGGATATTAAAATAAACAACAGAAGTTCCTCCACCAGAAGAACAAAAAAGAGAAGCAGAAAAGATGACGTGGGTTTGCTGTGCAGTGAGGATGGTGTTGGAAATGAGAGAAACTCAGTGTAAATCTCAGAATTAAATGAGTTCACGGAATGTTTTCAGTAAGGGAGAGTGTACAGAGCATGGGGTAAAGGCTGGAGGGTTCCTGAGTGGGAATGGAAGTTCCCTCATTGGAGGGGAGAAGAAAATTCAGAGGATTCACTGCACAAAATCAGGCACAAAGGGAAATAACATCACCCAGAGGAGTGGAAAAACTGGCATGAAAGAAAGGAATCTTTCTACCTGGGGTTACCTGAGCAGCTGCAGTTGCTGCTGGTCACGTCAAGACTTCAGGAATTAAAGTAGAGAATAAGGGTGGATTGTAGGCATTGAGGCAAAGAAAGAAACAAATGCGATGTGAGTTTATCCGAGGAAATTTGAACATAAATTTTTTGCAACTTTTTACGTTGTCTAAAAAGCACCTTTTGCTCCAGAGGAAGACATTGGTTATAAAATGAAGAAGGGACCAAATGGTAACCCAGTAGGAAACCTGGAAAATGTGATAAAGAGGAGCTGATCCCGTTGTCTGGAATGTTTGGATGGTGAATCTTTAGGCAATTCCCAAAGATCCCTCCTGAGATCAAATCTGAGTGGTGTCCTCAAGAACCACAGCACCAAAGTTCAGGCAATATTCGACAATGAATCCAAATTAATTCTGGAGACCCAAACCTTAAAAAAGAGGCTCAGTGGAAAGAACCAGAAAACCCTGAAGGCTGAAGTAACGAAAAAAAAAAAAAAAAACCCTGACATTTTTAATACTGGGAGATATCAAGTTGAGGGAATGAGAGTGAGGATTCCTGCAAGCAATTTCCTATTTTTTTCTATTCCATTCTGCTCTTATTTGTGGGGAAAAGAGAGGAAAAGGCAGCACTAGGTGGGAAACCATGAGGAAGTTCCCTGGAATGGGGACCTTGCTCTCCTCAGCCCAGCCAAGCAGGGATGGAGCAGGGACACCTCTGTCCCCTGGGAACGCATCCAGGGAAACACCCTGGGAGGAGGGAAAACCCACTGGGTAAAGGGCAATATTGACTTACACAGCTCACGCTGGCCAGACAGGCATTTGTGGATTTTTTAGGGGAAATAAATGACCTGCAAATGTCCAGTTTGCTGAATTTGGTGGTCTCTCCAGACCAAGGCATTTCCATTGGCAGCAGAAGGCTCTGGAACAAACTTCCTGCAGAAGCAGCTGAGAAAGGAGCAAAGTCATTAAAAAGAGGAAACAGACCCCAGAAGTTCTTTGCTGCTCCTTATTTCTGGACTGGTAATTTGGGGTTTTGTCCAGAGCTCATTAAATTGTGCAGAACTCCCCATCAAGGCCAGCATTTAATGCTGTCCATAGAGCAGCCCGTGGGGATCAAGAGGTACTAAATATAAATATTAAATAGTCCAGGGCTCTGTTTCACTGGGTTTCCATTTTACTTGAAACTTCCCAAATCCTCTCCTTCCCTCCCAACCCCACTTTTCAAACACACTTTTACCAGAGAATCAGGACTGAGCCATAAACTTAATTTTCACAGTTTCTAGGCCAGCTGGCACAAGCCACGGCCACCGAGCTGCTGACCAAAAGAAGCAGGTATTTAACAGATAATTTCTGTGTAACTCACTGATAGTTACAGTTTGACAGAGCCACATAATTTTAGCCTCTACTAAACCTCACAAGGAAGGCTTTATGCTATAAAACTCTGAGTCACTAACAAGTGCTAATTTTCAATGTGTTTTTTCCTCTGTTTACTCCCCTTTCTAATGTCATCACCGACTTTCAAAGAAGTCTGTAGAGCCCTGACATGTGGAATAATAAAAAGATCAGTTTATAAACACAGGGAAAAAAAAAATCTCTTTTCATTCGTATGCAATATTTTCAAATTAAATAAAACACTTTCCTCTTAGCAAGTTTGGCTTTCATTTTTCTCAATTTGCATTTTAGGAGCAGCATCTTTCAGTGTCGTAAAACTCATCCTCCGAGTCCTTTTTAATTGAGAGAAAATCTTTAACGATCAAGTGAACTATGAATTAAACCCGAGGTCTCACTGACCTGTTTCTGCAAGCTCTGTGCAAGTCAGGATATGGGACTGTCACTTCCTGCCCTGCAAAAGCAGTGGAACACTGTCCCAACACATAGAGATATAACAAATTGCAGCCCAACATTAAATTTAACATAAAATTAAATCCCCCAGGCTCCAGATATGCTGCCCCAGTCACATGACCAATAAATAAAGAGCTCAAAAACCCATGGAGGGTTTCCCAAGAGAAAGAGTCTAAGTGCAATTTAACTGCAGGCAGGCTTCGAGGTGCCTCTTGGGGATTAAAAGCTGAGTTTCATCCTCTGACTGACACAACGAGCCAGATTCCACCCAGACCCTAAATTCCTAAAATTTAAGACCAAGAGGGACCATGAGATCATCCATCAGACAACCCAGACTCTTGCATTTCACCCCTTTACTGATATGGAGCCCTGAACCTTGGCCTTGGTTAAATCCTGTCTTTCCTCACTTCATCCTGCCCCTAGTAAAAGATCATTAGTTCAGGAGAGAAAACCCTTGGGCCTGGAGTTTTTGGGCTTTCTGGTTTATGGGATGACAGCTTGAAAAAGCCAAACCCACCCTCAGCTCTGAGCTGAGCCGGGTTGTGGACACAAATGAGCCAAATATTTCTTTATGAGGCCAGTGCTGCTGGAAAGATCTACAGGTCCCAGAGCTGTGAGAGCCCAAGAGTGTCCTGATCCTCTTCTCTAAAAATGCTCAGTGCAGGGCATGGAGGAGAAATCTCCAGCAAGAGGATGACGAGTGCTTGTTCCATGATTTTTGGGGAACGTGCCAGGGCAAAGGCCATCATTAACCTTTCTCTTTAAAAGTAAAAAAATCTGTAATTAAGAATATCACTCAACTTTCTGCTTTAAAACAGCGTGTTCTCATGAGAGCTCCACAGGTTGTTTGAAATCTGGGCCTCTTCCCAGTATTTTTCAGCCAGTTTCCTGAGCTTGCTGACAGAGCTGTCTGGACGGCCACTGGCTCACATTCCTCGCAGTCTCTGCTCCAAGCCAGCTTCTTTGGGCCCAATTTCAACAAATACAGACGGACCACCACAATCCCGAGCTCGACGTGGGACTGGCACTGCATGCCTTCGAGATATTAGACATAAATCAGCTGTGGCCAGCACAGACAGATGTGGGCGTTAAGGGAACTGCCAGCTCCATAGGCTAAATCTGGGAGTGGGGAATGCCAAGGATTGCAGGTCTTTCTTTAGTGCAAATTGGGCTGGAGGAGCAGGAGCAGCAGCCAGTGAGGCAGCTTTCAGCAGAAAGCAGGTATTTGCTGTTGGATTTGCAGCTGGGAGGCCTCGGTTCACGTTGAGACAAGGGGCAGTGTCACAATGTTGAGTTGTTTTGCTGAGACCCAGGAGAAAGAAGTCAGTTTTGAGTTGGAGGAGCTCATGCTGGGACAGCATCACTGCTGGGGACCCTGGTGGCCCTCAGGGTGTTTCTGTCCCCTGAGCTGAGGGAGCAATTACTCCTCTGAGACCTCGGAGGAGGCACAACGCAAATTTGTTTCCAGAAACCTGCCCGAGAGGACGTGGCTTTGTCAAGCGTGAGGAGGCTGAGGTGGAGCACAGCATCAGCTCCAGCATTTCAGGGTTTCACTGGCACAGGGAGCAGCCCTGGCTCCCGTGGGAAGCCATAGGGACCACCCTGTTGGCAGCTGAGGACTTTGGGCACACACTCAGAAGAGTTCAAGAATCAAACAAAAGCTCCTTGATTTCCTTTCTGAATCACTGCTGAATTTGTGATCTTTATTTCCAGCGGTGTCTTGCTCACCCCTGCACACCTGGGAATGCCCCCATGTCAGGCTGGGCTATGCCACTAAATATTGAATAAATATATTTATTTAATTTTAAATAAAATCTCCACCAAACAGCTCTGAGTCTCCCAATCGAATGACTCATTAAACTGTGCCTAAATACAGTGCAGAACCCATAGGTATTTTCAATGCTGCTTAATTACTACTTCACTTAATAACAGTGACAATAAAAATAAAATATCACCTGCGAACACACAAAATGTGTGAACATTTTGAAGGATTTTTGCATGGGAATAACTTTTCTCCTGTGCCTCAGCCCTGCTGGGGCTGACAGCTTCCTGGCTGTGGGGAAAGCTAATCCCAAGTTTATGGACGAGTACCAATAGGAGCGGCTCAGGGGCTGCCAGGGCGATAAGGCTGTGGGATGCATTTTGCTTCCAAGGTGCTCCAGCTGTGCTGGCTGCTCTCTGTTTGATACCTTGTTTGATATCTCACCTGCCAGCTCCATCCATTCTAAAGCACGGGAGATGACAAAAGGAGATTAGAGCTGCTCTGGTTTCCAGCGCCGTGGCTGAAGCAGGGGACGTTGCACTCAGAGAGAAAACGAATCAGTGAGTGTTTTATTCAGGAATCAGGACCTTCCACCCGGTTTTGTACTGAAGTTTACATTGATTACAGACCAGAAATGTCCTGTTAGAACCCCTGAAGCCTGAAGAGCAACCAGCAGCTGGCAGGTTTCAGAGAGGACTCTCGTGGTAAAATCACCGTGGCATCGGGTGGGCTGTGAACACCCAGGTGCTGCCACCTTCCCCTGGGTGCCACTGGAGGCTGAGGGTGCTCCCAGTCACCTCTCACTGCATTTCCTTTTGCAGGAGGGTGTGATTCCTGCAAGAGAAGCTGCAGAGAGTTAAACTGGCAGGGATTTTTCAGAAGGGATCTGCCCTGGTGGGATGGAGAACAGCCTGGCCTCGTGGCAAACATTTCTGGTGTCTGGTGTCGAATTTATTGGAAAAGAATCGCTGCCAGTGTCAACTCCAATCTGTGTCAGTGCAAAAGTTGGCATCGGGACCAGTTCCTGCCAGAGATGGAAAGCTGAGACCCGGAGGAATCCACAGGGGGCTGAATATGGAATTCTGAATATCCCCCTTTTAATGAGACAACAAGGTCAGGGGAAGGCAACCCTGCCCCTGGTGCTTCTGGAACCTTTCTCAGCCCTCGCTGCCCTGGCTGGGAGCAAGCGAGTTCCTTCAGCTTTTAACATCAAAATTTGTCCACAAAAACGCTTTTTCTTCATTGCAGAATTCCCAAATTTTCTGTTGTTTTTCTATATTATGGCAGAGAACACAATAAAGAAGGAGAACTCATGTGAAATGCATTTTCTCCCCATGGATAAAACCATTAAAGTTCTTTGGGCATGGAGGTGATGTCTTAATTTCTAAAATAGATCCTCCCACTTCCTCACCCTTTTTGCTCTCATCACCAGAATAATTGATCTGAATTATTCAATATGAAGCATAGGAAACACTCAACAGAAAATGAAAAAGGAGGTGAATTTGGAAGCCTGTGTCTGTAATTATTCTAAGACTTCCACAGTTCTGCAGTTTAAACCTGACACTCCCCCCTCAGCAGTAATAAGGTTCTGTGAATTCTCAGCAAGGGAGCAAAAAAACATGAGAGGCTTGACTTCAATATCTCTTAGCAAAATATTTTTTCTCTTTAAAGAGAACAGCAACAAAGAAATCTGTCCTTAGGAGAGCAAAATTGGAATCTGGGATACGCTCTGCAGCCTGGGAGGGAGGATTAGGGTATTTCTGGCTGGCATAATAAATCCATAATCTTAATCCTGACAATATTCCCAATATTTGGCTTGGTTTAGATATCCAGGTGTGGAGGGGTGCATGGCATGGAATTCTGAGAATGGGCAAAATTTGTTTTCTGGTATTTAACAACTCCATTTAATAGGAGCCAAATTTTGTAGGCAAGGATTGAAAAACAAGAGAGCAGCATGTGAGGGCTCATGACAAAAGGTGAGCCCAGCAGCAGAACATCTGAGGCTGTAAATATTTTCCCAAATTCTATCTGCTGAGAGGCATCACTTTTCACCCTTGGTGAGTTAGGGGGGGGGAAAAAAAAAGGAGTGCATTTATTTTTTATCAGAAAAGGTGAAAGAGTGGAAGTGGCAGCTCCATCTTTCCTTTTCCCAGCAGTAATTTGCATTTTCCTCTGCAGCCAAACTCTGCCCTCCACCTCGTGCCTGTCCCCTGAGCACCCTTATCCTCCTTTAACTTTTCACATGTTCCCTGAACTGAAATTTCCCTCCAACAACACATGTGTGACACACAGGGGATAAGATAAGACTCGTAATATATCTGTCTAATTTCTTTCCTTCCAGTGGAGATAAAGAGATACAGCTGAATTCTTTCTTCACTCCCATATCAGCAAAAACAAGAAAACCTTGGGAAAAAAAAAATCCCTTTTGAAGAGGTTATTGGTTGTAAGGGGATTGCTGCAGCTTTGGTGAGGCTGGAAAGACAGAAAATATCTCCATAAAAATAAAATCAGAAAAGCAAAGTTTCTGAGATTTTAGTTTTCCACATAAGGAAGGAAAAAATTAAGTTTCTTCCTTGGTTACATTAATAAAAGGAATTTTCTTGGTCAGAAAGGAGGGAAAGGGGATGAAATCTGGTAGCTGCTTCCTGAGAGCTGCTTATCAGCTGAGGAAGGGATCTGACACTCATTTAAGGGTAATCTCACACAAAACCTCCCAGAGTTAATCAAGGTAACCCTGCCACAGCATGAATTCACCACAGCTCTCTTAGGCAAAGCCAGGAGATCTGACAAAAACCTTGTTAAAATCCTGGAAATGATGGAGAAAACTCAGGAAAATAAAGTTTTCTCTTTTCCTGCCTCCCTTCATGCAGCATTGTGCAAGGGTTAAGATTTTAAATTAGATTATTATTATTGTGATAAAAACATTATTAGTAATAATCATAATCATAATAATAGTAATTATAATAATTTTCAAACCTACCCCACAAAGGGAGAGGTAGACAGTAGAAGGCTCTGTCGACACCTCTGGTTAAAACTAAAGTTCTTGTCCTGGAGAAAGGCTGTTTCAGCAGGGTAAAATTAAAAAGAGAAAGGGGAAACAAACTGATAAACGTTTAAAGTAATACTAATTAGTTAAATAGGGATTCCTGATGAGTAAATCCACCTCCTCACCACACTGGTGTTAGAATTAGGAAGGCATTTACAAGATATTTTACAAAATGGATGATTTTTCCTTGCTGGATCTCTGCTGGTATCAGAGAAATTTCAAACATTGTGATTATTTTTAAAGCTCTTCAGGGATCAAGAACAAGATATTAAGGAAACTTGGTTGGATGATGGATCTCAGAAGCTGAGAGTCCTGTATAATTTAGGAGAGACTTTCCTAAACCTACAGCTACAACAGAACTACCTACAGGCTCAGAAATCCCATTTTTAACTCAACCTTGCTCTCTTTAATAAGACAATTCTAACTTTTAATGTTTTCTTGTTCCCATTGCTGAATTCTTATCTATTAATATCAGAGCAATGGAAAAGAGGTGAAAAATGCTGTCTCCTCCTCAAATTTTGTTGTTTTTTTTTTTTTTCTCTGTTTTCTGCCATTAAAGGAACTCAGAATATTTTGAGCAACTGCACTATTTCAGCTGCAGTCACAAAGCATTTTGGATTATTGGAGGCAAAGGAGTGATTTATTTCAGCACCATTTAGGAGCATTAGGTGTGCCAAGAGATTATGAAATGCCAGAAAGCTGCAAACGTTTAGTCCAAAAACAAAAATCCCTGATGCTGCTGCTGAAATCCAGGTTAAATATAGAAACCAGGTTTGGTGGGAAAAGAGCAGCCAGCCAGAAAAATGAGTGCAATGTTTGCCTGGTCCATACAGAGGCACAGGTGCCACAAGGGAAATGTTCCAGCAGATCAAAATAAAACCCAGTTCTTGGAAGGGAGTGAGGTTTCCAGGACTGAGACACCCATCAAGGATTTAATAATTGCATTTTGGTTTGATATTGAGTGGCTGAATTGCTGCTAATGAAAAACTGAGCAAATCTCATGGTAATTTGTAAGTTTGGATCAGTATCAGTTCCCAGCCACTTTGTTATCACCAGCTCTGGAGGCCAAACCTCTCATTCTTCATCTTTGGGTTGAAGTTTTAGCAAATTAATTATCTCCTTTAATCCTGGAAAAATCAACAGCACAAATCAGTCTCTTCCTTCACCCGTGTTTGATGTGGAGCTCACAAATCGATACTCCAGAAGATCTCAGCTTTACCCTTCCCACATTTAAACCCTCTCTTGTCCAGTGAGATTCTCTGATTTCTGCAGTTCGGGTTTCCAGTGTTCTCAGCAGCTGCTGGTTTTAGACTGGGTATAATGGATGTTAATTTTACCATGAGCTCGATATTTCCAGTTTGAGCTGCCTGTGAATCACTGGTGCTCCAAAATCCAAAATGCTCATGGCTCTTGCACCTCACAGACCTCTGGCAGCTGCTGCTGGCTGCCCATTTTTCTTGGGAGAGTTCATGGGGAAAGGAATTTTACGTTCACTGAAGCCCCCGATGGCAAAAAAAAAATAAAACACAACCCCCACGGGAGGTCAAGAGGGCAGCAAAAAAAAAAAAATCCTGACACCACCATCCTTTGGAAAGATCCCCATGTGAGTTGTAAATACAGGCTCTGTTCCTCTGCCTCTCCCAAGCTCACGATTCACAGACTGCTCGGAAATTGGGTAAGTGTATTTTTTTTTGTTGTTTTTAATTTTTTTTATTTTTTGCTCTTACCCAAACTTGAGTAACCGCTTTTAAATGTATGGTTGGAAAATCTGGCTTGCACAGCAGACCTCACAGTCATTCTCCCAGTGAAATTCAATCCTCTTGGTTTATTTCATTTTACCTAAGACACCACTGAAGGAAAAATAGGTTTGGAGCAGATAAATCTCTTTCCATCCATGTCTATAGTTTTGGGGGTTTTTTTTACAGAAAATCTTGAGGTTTTATTTTTTTGTCCCCCCTCTTTCAGCTGTAATTCAGAGGCCGTTTTTTCCTCCGTTTCCCAAGGAAAAAGCCCCTCGTGAGGTTTCCTTTGGCTGTGGCTGGGTGTCTTTTCCCGCTGTGTTTGAGAAGTGCCCCAGCCAGGCAGGAGTGATTTCCTGCAAGCCTCCCTTTGCCCTCGTGCTGGGATTCCAGTCTGGGAGGTTTTTCAGCGAGCGCTCTCAGCCCCCATTTTGAATCAGGCTTTCACCAGGATAGGCCAAGAAAAAGCTGGAAAGGCAGAAGGAACACTGGCATGGGTTCTGTGGCTCAGAACAGAGCAGAGGTTGTCTCCCTTTTTCTGCAAGCTCCCCCCTTTCCTTTTTTTTTTCTTTTTTTTTCTTTTTTTCTTTTTTGTTGACCACACACAAATGGTTCTAATCAGCTTCCAAAAGGCTCTCTTTGGCATTTTAAGATGTTTGCTCTCTGCATTCTTCTCCACATCCCCCTTTTCCCTCCTCATCTGAAAGCAGAGAGGATGTTGAAAAAACGGACGATTTCTTTTTTCTCCCTTTTCTTTCTTCCTTCTTTTTTTCTCTTTTCCCTGAGCAATTTCAGTTTTCCATTAGCTGAACACTTCTATTGAAGGGTGTTGTGCAAGGAGAGTGCAGCGGATATGGAAACCTCTTTATTATGCTTGGAATGTCAGCTTGGACATTTGTTTGAGTTGGACCATGCGAAGCAAGAACAAGGCAGAATTTGCTTCTTCACTGACCCTTCCTCTGCTAATGGGGCTCAGGCTGATCCACCTTCCTCCCTCACAGGTGAATCCAGGTGTTTGTCCATCCAGCTGGGAGCTACAATGCCCCTGTCCATCAATTAAAACCAGAGGGATAATTGGATCCCTCAATCACCCCACAGAGGAAGCTGTTAAAGGACTTTTTTCCCCTCTGAAAGGACATTGAGGGAAGTTCAGAATTGCTCAGGAAAGGGCAAAGGAAAGATGGTTGTTGGTGTGAGAGCTGCTGTGGCTTCCCTCAGAGCTTGCTGAGGATTAGAAAGCAAGGAAAAGAAGAGGATGTGATGCCTAGTGACTGAGCACACGTGTCCCATCCAACAGATCTCCTTCTCCGCTACAATATTGACAGTGAAATATATTCCTTTATACAAACAAAAATAACCCCCAAAAAATGAGCCTTTGGCACAGGCCGGTAAAATCACACATTCTGAGCAGGGCCGGGCCAAGATGGAAAAACACTCAGTCTATTTTCCCTAAAATCTACCGTATTTCTTCACGGTCCTTTTCCCTTTTTTTTTTTTTCTTTTTTTTTTTTCCTCTCTCCTTTCATCCCCCTGGCATGAATGTGTCAGCAAAATGCCGGGGTTTTGCAGGTATGCCCCAACCCCTCCAGGTGAAAGCACAGGGTCCTCAGACTTCCATGAAATGAAGCCCAAAGGATCTTGTTTTTGGCTGGAGGAACATCAAATGTTAATAACAAGCACCTCCAGAGAAAAGATTTCCAAACCCTCAAAAACCTGGGAAGGATTTCCACAGATGGTCCCCATGGATGAGGCAGTCTTGTGGTTTTCTGAAATAATTTTTGCCTCAAAGATCCTTGGTTCCAGCAGAGTTTTTGATGAAACTTTACATGTGAGCTTCTCCTCAAGCAGATAAAAGCCAATCATTCATTTGCAGAATTGATCCAAACTTGAAAATATTTCCATGTTGGTCCATGACAGGATGGCACAGATTGATAGGAAAAATGGTTGGAGAAGCTGGAGAAGCTGAGGGCTCAAATCAGTGTAGATTCACAGCCTTGAATGAGGAAAAATTTTAAAAGAAAAAGAATACTTTTCCCCAAAATTTCAAAGGTTTTTCTTTTCTCTTTTGCAATTCAAGGAGAAACTCAAACAACAGCGAAAAGGAAAGAGCAGGAAGGAGACCTCTTTGTGTCTGGAAAGGTGTTTTTTTCAAGTAGAGAATAAAATGAATTTTACTCAGACCTCTAGGTGTTATTTAGGCACAAAGAGATAAACATTTGGCTATTTGGATTATCCGAACAGGATAATACTAAATAATACTGTCACAACCAGAAAATAATCAGGAAGAAACAATTTTATGGAGCAGTATGCCCAAAAACCAGTCACTCCCATGTCCAACAGGGATAGTTAATGATCAGTGCAAACTGTACTAAACCAAGGAGTTGCTAAAATTAGGAGGAATTCTTTTTATCCAATAAGAGTATCTGGTCTCATGTCTTCCTGCAGGTTGGAGAAATCTGGTTTATCCTGCAGGAATTTTTTTTTCCCCATTTCCCTCTTCCTCAGGGCCAACTACTCAGCACCAGCAGTGTAGGGAACGTGACAATATAATGCTCTCTTTTCATTATTTTGAGCTAATTCTGTCTGGCTATTTTTAACTACTGTAAATGCTGCTGCCACAGGGGATAGGTAGAAGTGTTTGGCCATTTTAGCAGACTGGGAAAGAAAGGCAATGAACTTTTACATGCAGTGGGATGTCACCCTTGCCAACACTTAAACAAAATCAGCTTGCCTGTGTTATTACAGGACCATAATAATGTAATTACACAGCACTAGCAGAGGGTTTTACATCTCTGCAGCAGCCTGACATTGATCTGTGCAGTGGTTAAATATTAAATATTATATCCCTCTCACAGAGCAGGGCAGTGAGGAGAAGAGTAAATCTCCGGGATTGTAAAGGAGATCATTGCTGAACTGCAGCTGGGAGGAGGCAGAGAGTTTTGTTCCCTGTAGGAACAAACATCCCTAGGGATGCTCTGCTGCCTTAAGCAGTTGTTAAGGTGAAATATTCTCTTGAATGTTCATTTTTTTTTTGTCTTGTGACAGGTAAATCAGCCTGCTTCAGGAGTTGACAGGGCTGGTGCTGCCCTTTTTGGTGAGTCCTCCACACTGCAGACTGGGTAATTCACAACCTACCTGAGTTTAATGCATTTATTCTTTCATCTCAGTGTGAAGGGACACCTGGTTTATGGAGATTTGTGGTTTAGAGAGACCCTGAGATAGCTGCTTACAGGGACCACAGTGCTTGTGTGCCTCCTCTTCCACAGCCCCACAACTGCAAGCTTGTCCATGACAAAGCCGAGGGGTTTATTCAGTTTTCAAGAACCTGCTTTTGGTGGTTTTTCATCTTTCTTCGGCCAGCACCCATTTGTCCAGCACTGTACAAAGCCTGTGGGTCAACAAGACCTTGAGACCAGTGATGAGACTCCTGAAAAATCATCCTTACTCTTCACAAATTCACATTGTGCATCAGAATTTACATCTCCAGAATCACTCCCCAAACACAGCCCCGTCCCTCAAAAACTCCTGTCTGCATTAGCCCCTACCAGCCTCAGAGGCTCTGGGTGCATCCCCTCATCATTTCCACGGCCAAATTCCATCTTCTCCTTCTTTCCTGCACATCAACCTGCAGGAGAGTCTGCAAAATTAACTCTTCCTGCAAAAAAGGAAGAGCATAGGTAGGGATTTCTTCTGGCTTCCCCCATGGATGGTGATGCCGGAATGATTTTTTCCTTTTCTTTTCCATCCCTTTTCCCAGCTCTGTGCACCCACAGCATCAGCAGAGCTGTGGCCCTTCCCTGAGCCTGGTGCTCAGTGCTCTGGGAGTGCCCTGCAGGCCCTGAGCCTGAACAGCCCAGAGCTGCAGAGCCAGGGACACCAAACATTCCCACTGGCTCAGGAAGCCAAGGGCTCTGAGCAGGACAGATTCTGGAAACTCGAGCTGAGCCCAGCCCAGCCCCAGCATTGGGCTCCCTTGTTGGATCTGTGCTGTATGAGGGCTGTGACTTGTGTGTGTGACTGATGGGGGTGTGCACTGTGTCACCTGGGGGAGGTGATGCATCCAACAGGATCCTAATTAAACACCGACCTCCAACCCTCTCACCGTGTCTAGTTTCATTTTCCTAACACCAGGAAAAGGCATCACTGGAACAGCCTCTGTGGCTCTGAAATGATTTGTCTTTTCCTCATTCCTGGAGGCCCAGCATCCATGGAAGAGGCCGTATCTATAAATAGCCCTCAGGCCTTGCATTTCCTGCATCCAAAGTGCAAATGGAAACCCCTTCCTGCCAACCCTCCAGGGCCAAAGGCAATTTCCTCTGTCTCCCCGTGCCTATCTGCCCATCTGGCCGCCCGACCTTCTGGAAGTTTCTGTCCTGTGGCAGATTTACATGAAACATCTGCTGCTCCTGGTTGGGGACGGTGTTCAGCAGGGAAAGCTGCAGGCTGACTCAGGGCACCGAGGGCTTCTCCCTGCCCAGACGACTCTTCCCGTCCCCTGGAAGGGAAATTGCAATCAGACCTTTTGTCCTGCTTGACTCCTCTTCCTGCTGCCCCTGCCCGAGCCAGGCTTCCTCTGGGGTCTGCTCCCTGAAATCCTCCATCCTGCCTAATCAGAGCTTCATCCTGGTGCTGGGGACTGCCCTGACAGTTCAGAGGGTGCGAGCTGGGGACTGGGGTCTCTGCAGGTGTTGGTGTGGGATCACTGGGAAGGGATAAAATTGTGGGGTATGTCCTATGTGTCTGCAAAGCCTTTCTGTCTGTGGTGGCTTAGCTCTGACCCTTTGTCGTTGTGATGCCTTTTGGGGCTACCTAAAAACAGAGACCAGACAACATGAAGAGAATTAAAAGAAGTTTTAATTATTGAAGGGTCTTCAGGTACATTTAGGGCAGATGAAGCCCCCCAGGGGCTACACCCAAAATGGACCATGGGTCACAGGTTTCACACTTTTATAAGTTTGATCCATTTGCATATTGGGGGTTCATCTTCCAATTCCAGCTCCAGGTAATGAAGTCATTCACCCCAAGTTTGCTCCTCCAAGTCACTTTTGTTCATATATCTCAGGGCCTGAGCCAGTCAGGTGTCCTTGGTTGCCAGGCCTGGAGAGGAATTGTTGTGTCTGAGCAAAATGGGGAAGCAGCAGCTCACACTGGGTATAGAGTTTAGAGTTACACACTACAGAATTACATCATTACAAATATATCAAAGAAATAAAAGCTAAAATCCTAAGGCATCAATTGAAAGGTTCTTGATATGGGAGGCAGGTATTGATGCAAACCCTTCTCCATGCAGTGGACCCAAGGCCACAGAGTGGGGACTGCAGCGTTTTCCTGGGAGCTGGGCTGGACATGTCCCACTGCAAACCAGGGGCTGTGCCCAACCTAAATATCCACACTCTGGATGAAGAAAGGCTTTCATCTCATCTTGGCCCCAAAGAGGATTGTGGGGTTTGCTCAGGGGATGCAAGAGTTAACCTGCCCTCTGCTCTGCCTCCTGTCCCTGTCCCAGCCTCTCTGCGCTTCCTGCAGTGACTGCCACTCTCTGTGACCCCTGCAGAGCTCAGGGATAAATCCTCACCACATCTCAGCCCCGAGGCCTCCCTGGATGTTGAACCATCCTGTTCCTGTGCCCGTTCCAAGGGGAATGCCATGAAATCACAGGGAAGGGGCAATTTGCGAGCAATTTTTGGTTTCCACTGGTTCAGGAGTTGGAGGGGAAGGAGGGGGTTGTGTGCTGGGACTCTGCTGAAGTCTGGCACTTTTGAGGGAAATGGAATAGCAAGTTTTTTGGGGGGTACATTTCCCATTTTTTTTGCTAAGGTTGTGTTTTCTGCAGTGATTATGATACATGAAATGCCAGCAACATTTGGTTTCCATTCCCCCAAAGAGACATTTGTCTCCAGACTAATAAATCTGAATCTGAATGTGCAGCCTACTGAAAAATCTGGTGCCAGCACGACCTGTTTATGTCTCCTGTGCCTCAGCTTTCCTGTTTGAGGAACAAACTCTCTGTTATAAGGTTCTGCAGGGCTTAAAAATGACAAGTTTTGGATCTGCCAGGAGATCCAGATCCATGCATCAAGAACTTGATAAAAAAAAGGACACGCATGGAATGATTTCTTGTGTAAATGGAAATATTTTTACCGAGGATCTGTCTCCAGGATGGTTTGGATGGTTTTCCCTCAGTGAAGTGTTGGCTGCTGAGCTCTTTCCTCCTGACAAGAAATACCTCGACAGCAGCTAATGAAATATTGTGATTTCATCTGGCGCCTTTGTTTACAGTGGGGCATTATCTTTTAACAGCATCTATTTATAATGATCTCCACGAGATAATAAACAGTGCTATCCCATTAACAGGGACCTCAGGGTTCAGCCAGCAGCAAGAGCAGCCTGCCAAAAAGAGCTAGGTGGCCTCCTGTGCAGCCCAGAGCACAGCTGATGCTGGGGTTTGTGTCCCTACATCACTGTGTTCCTGTTCAAATAAATACACATTAAGGTGTGAAGAGAAGTTCAGTGGTGTGTGTGCAACCCTGGGAGCGTTTGGGGCTCCCAAAGGGGAATGGGACCACGAGCCCTGTCCCAGCTCCAGGAGAGTCAAGCAAAAAAATTGGATTTTTAATAAGAAAAATATTCACATTTCCCTGAGAAATCTCTCCTCTCCTGGAGCCATCCAACGGGGAAGAAGAAGCAGAGCCCTGCACCTTCTCCATCCTAAACCAGGGAGGGTTTTGTGTTGAGGAATCTGAGGACGAGCTCTGCCCCATCACAGCTCTGGGCCCAGAGCCCATCTCCACACAAAACCTCTTCCAAATTATAAAATTATCAAAAGAATTTCTGCTGAGCTATGGCCCAGCTGGGATAAGGCAACACCTCAACACCATGGTTTGCTCTGAGTGTTGCTGTAATTCAGGCAGAGGCAGTGCTTTTGGGGTAGCTGGTTTGGGTGTGAATCCTGTGCTTTTGGGG
>JAHLSL010000036.1:547517-564231 GCA_025920805.1 Petroica traversi | reverse complement strand
TTTTGGGGCTGGGTAGCTGGTTTGGGTGAGATTCCTGTGCTTTTGGGGCTGGGTAGCTGGTTTGGGTGTGATTCCCATGCTTTTGTGTTCTTCCTGGTGCAGGATCCTCCACTCTAGCCAAAAGGAAGTTTTGGGAGCAGATCCAGCCCCTTGAGCAGCTTCTGTGTAGGATGGAGCGAAGTTGGAACCCTCGGTGTGGCAGACAGCGATCCCTGTGTTCCTCCACTCCAGGGATTCCCCACACAAACAAATCCCTTTCCATGCAAACTCAGTGCCCCCAACCAGGGAAAAGCCCATCCTGTTCCAGTGCCCAGCACATCCCACCAGAAAGCTTTTCCACTGCTTTCATCCCCTTATTTATTGCTTGGTTCCGTGTGCCCTGGAGGAGATGGTTTTACCCAACATCTTCCATTTTCTGAGCCAAGAGAACCTCTGTAAAAGCGTCCTGTCACTGCTGGGCTCTGGGCTTGTCATCCTGGACATCATCACCGTGGCTGGGAGCGGTAATTATGTGCCTAATTGCTTAGGTGGTGTTTTAATTACAGCCCTAATCCAGCCACGGGCAAACATGTTGGATCTGCTGCTTTTTTGGAGGCAGCAAATCCAAATTTCCAGGAGGTCTTACGGTGTCACACAGCGCCTTTTGTACAGCACCATCCTCAATGTCCAGGCCATCTGGGAAGCAGGAGCAAACATCCTGCTGAAAGGCAGGTCCTGCTGAAAGGCAGGTCCTGCTGGGAGTGGTGAGGAATTTCCAGCCCAGATTTCCAAGCTCATCCTGGAGCCTCAGTGAGGGTCACTGCAGGACAGAGCAGCCAGGAGGACACGGGCACGGGAAGGATTCTGTGCTGTGTTCCTTCTCACTGATAACAGGGGAGGGTTATCTGTGCTGTAAAATCAATTCTGCCTTGGAGAAACACTCAAAGAGCTCCTGGGCTGGGTAGGATTTGCAGCAGTGCAGCCCCACTGCTCAGCTGGGTCTGCAGCTCCCCTTCGAGGAGGGCTGAGAAAATCTAAATGCCCGCTCAAAGAGAAATCCCAGCCTGGAAAAATCTCTGCCTGGACAGCCTGGGAGTCCCCAAAGTGGCATCTGTGACGGGGTGTTTGATGCTCAAAAACCTGTGAAATCCAGCTGCTGGAGTGATCCCTAATAAAAACTGAATTTCTGAGTATCTTCAGTTCCTCACGACACCTCACAAGGATGTGTATGAATATTAATACATCATGCATTAATCCCATTTTCCAAACTCCTTTTCCTCTACAGTAGAAATACATGGAAATAAAAAAATGGGAAAAATCTCACTTTTCAGTTCCAGACATCAAGGAAAGTGAGCAGGGAAGGGTGGGCAACTCAGGCACGACATCTCACAGGGAGCTGAGTGTGTGTGCGGAAATGTTCTCCCCTTCCAAGGCCTTCAGACTGTTCCTCAGGACCCCATGGAAGGCGAGATGTTCAGATAAGAGGTCTTTAAGATGGGTTTGGGGTGGATTTATGGCCCTGGAGACTTCCCTGAGCCTTTCCATAGGTTTCCCTGCAGTTCACACAAGAGCCGAGCCCTAATTCACAGCCCAGCACTAAAAACTTGGACTTCCCTCAAAGAAAATGGAGAGGAGAAAAAAAAAAGATATCAAAGAGATCAAGACTGTGTTTGCCTTGACATCAGAGATCAGATGGTGGCAAGGGCCTCAAAAGAAGAAAAGGCTTCAATTTTTCCTCTTGCCAGTGTCCAACCTGTAGAAATTAAAGTGTCAACAGCTCCAGGAAAATATTGTCCCCCTGACCTTCCTATTCCCCCTCAATTGGAGGCTGCTGGTCATCATAAAAATGTTTTCTCTTGGTATTTCACATGATAGATTTGTAGGAAAAGCCATTACATTAACACAGCATTAATTGATTTTCTGCTCTGAAAATTACCCATCTAAGAAATCTTTATTCAGGGGCTAAAAAAATCAACATCCCCCCCCCTAAAAACCCTCTCTCTGAAATCTCAGCCCTTTTGCTCCGTGGCTCGAAATATTAATTCTTTTTGGGGTGGGAGGTGAGTTTATAAAGTGGCTGAAAGGATACTTTTCATCTCCTGGCCAGTGGTATCTATTTATTTATTTTATTTTCATTTTAAACGAGACTCCAGCTGAACACTAACACTTGCCTTTAGCAACTGCTGAGGGAAACTTATTAGCAGGGTGATATACAGGATCTTTTTACTTCACAGATGGGCTCTCCCTGGTTCAAAAGCAAACGAGGTCTCAAGTAGCCTGTTCTTTACAGAAATAATAAAGTTTGACTTCAGGACAATGGTATGTGCCCTCGGGGCCTCTTCCCAGCCCGCCAGGGGGTTTGGGAGAGGCAAAAGAAGTGCCCTGAATTCACGGGTGAGCTCCTTCCACAGCCCTGCCTTCACAGTCTGGCAAAAACACTGGGGATTTGGGCAAAAACACCAGAGATCTGCCCAAAAACACTGGGTTCTGCTCAAAAAACACCAGAAATCTGCCCAAAACCACTGGGATCTGCTAAAAAATACTTGGGATCTGCTCAAAAACACTGGGGATCTGCTCAAAAGCACCAAAGATCTGCTCAAAAACATTGGGCATCTGCTAAAAAACATCATAGATCTGCTTAAAAACACCAGGGATTTCTCAAAAACACCAGAGATCTGCCCAAAAACACCAGAGATCTGCTCAAAAACTTTGGGGATTTGGGCAAAAATACTGGAGATCTGCTAAAAAACACTGGGGATCTTCTCAAAAACCACTGGGGATCTGCTCAAAAACACCACTAGGCAGGTCTGGGAAAACCACCAGGGATCTGCCCGAAACCACCAGAGATTGCTCAAAAACACCCGAGATCTGCTCAAAAATACCAGAGATCTTCTCAAATCCACCAGAAATCTGCCCAAAAACTCTGAAGATCTGCTCAATAACAAAGCACCTGGTGGTCTTTTGCCATTGTTCCCCCAGGGAATAAATCCATACCCACAGGAATTACCTTTATTCTGATTGAATAGAAATCCTTCCCATCTCTATTCCCCTGCATGCCAATTTTAGAGTTCTCAAACTTCACCCACAAACTGCCAGATCACTCCGCAGATCGCTGTGGGACAAAGTATAACGGATATTGGGGATAATTTCTTAATGGAAAGGCTTGTCCAGCCCTGACAGCATCCCAAAAATCCCTGGATGATTCAAAGCCACGAGGATGTGGCACTTGGGGACACGGCTGGCCTTGGCAGTGCAGTGGTTGGACTAAATAATCCATTTCCTGCTGAAATTATTCCACGTTTCTAACTTTTTATTCCTTTTTATTACTTCAGTTTAATTTTTTTTTTCCAATCTAAGATGTTTGCACCTCAATTCCCAGCCTGCAGCCTGTGGGGCTGGAGAATTTGGGATCTTATGGAAACGTGTCAGGGTGTTCTTGGGGAAGGGGACACACTTTGCCCCCTTTCACTGGTTATGGCTGTTGGCAGGCAGCAAATCCAAAATTTGACCTTCCTGCTCCAGGATAATCCCACTGTCCATTAATGATGCACTTATAAACACTTAATAAAGGCTACCTTTATTTATATGAACGAAACAGGCATTTGAATAAATGGCAAATCATTTTTATAGAGACCAGAAGTTGCTCATAGCCCAGGTTTACAACCAGCTATAAACGTGATGTGTTTGAGCTGACGTTTGACACATTCTAGTCATGTTTGCAATTTGTTTATAGAAGTCTCCTAAATATTTATTTTCCATTTAAAAGCCATTTCGAAGGGAAAGCATTACTCTAAAATTACAGATTTGGGATGCCTGAAAAATTTGTTTATTTGCTCTCAACCCTCATTTCTTAACGAGCTGGCACCGTTTCCTTTTTCTTTATTCATTTTGTATTTATTATCTTTTTCTTGTCTCCAGTGCAAACAGATTAATACAACATTTAAGGTCTGGATTTTGTGGGTTTTGTGCCGAAATCATCTGTTATGGATGCGCAATTAAATTCTTCAATTAAATTAATTCACTGCTATTTAATTTTTGAATTAAATTAATTAAAGCAGCCCTTAATGTGCTCTTCCCAGTGCACAGGAATTCCTTTAATTCCCCCCAGTCAGCACCAGCTCAAGCTCCAGTTCACACCAGTGCAGCCTCACCTGCCCAGAGCTGCCTTTGCAGTGTCTGTGTTGTCTCACACCAGAGCAGCTCCTTCCTCTCCCCCCAAGATTTTTGAGTAAATCTTCAATATTTTTGAGCAGATTTCCACTGATTTTGGGCAGATCCCTGGTATTTTGGAGCAGATCTCCTGTGTTTTTGAGCAGATCCCCACTGGTTTTGGGCCGATCCCCAGGGGTTTTTGGCAGATCCCCAGTGGGTTTGGGCCGGTCTCCATATTTTTGAGCAGATTTCCACTGATTTTGGACAGATCCCCAGTATTTTTGAGCAGATTCCCAGTGGTTTTGGGCAGATCCACAGTGGTTTTGAGCAGATTTTCTGTGTTTTTGAGCAGATTCCCAGTGGTTTTGAGCAGATCCCCAGTGGTTTTAGGTAGACCCCTTCTTTTTTTTTTTTTTTTTTTGTTAGCAGATCCCTAATGATTTTGGTGCAGATCCCCAGTGTTTTTGAGCAGATCCCCAGTGGTTTTAGGCAGATCCCCATATTTTTGGGATAATTTCCACAGATAATCCCTGCCTCCATGCCTGCCTCCATGGAATCCCATCCCATTTCAGCTGCCCTGGTGTCCTGGCCGGCCTCTCCCCACTGGCAGCTCGAGCTCTGAGTGCAGCCAACAGGACGTTTCCATCTGGCCCCCCTCAAGCAATTTTCCAGCCTTGTGTAGCATTTTAGGATATTTAACCAGGCAGTTGCAGGGAAATCTGTTAGAACAGACTCCTCAAGGGCTGCTTGTCACTTCTCTTCCCTCTCCCTGGCTGTCAGGATGGACCTTTCAGGGAACATCCCCCAGTGCTGGAGGGATGGACCTGGAAAGTTGACTCTGCCTCTTGCCAGCAGCCGGATTAAAGTTCTGGCTCAGCCTCTTTGCCTTTCTGCCTCTAAACAGAATGATGGGACAAGTTCTGGTGACCAGAAAAGCCTTTTCTCCCTTCTGTCCCCTCCCCATGGAGAAGAGGGGAAAAATTGGCAAGAAAACAGGACAAAAATAAAGGAACATGGCAAGAAAGAGAGAGAGGAGTGAGGCTGAATCTCAGAATGCAAATCAGACAGAAAGTTCCCATCCAGTTCTGGGAATAAGACAGGGAAGGGGAATTTCCACTGAATTTATCCCTCCTTTGCAAAATCCCCACATCTCCAGTGGCTTTCTCAAACTGTTCTCTTTCTGAAGGGTTTTGAAAAATGCCAGGGACACAAACAAGCAATGAGTGATTTTCTGGTGCTGCTCTCCTCCAGTGGGTAACACTAGGGATCCGCCTGCTCCCATCCTGTGCTGTTCCAGGGAATTTAATCCATTCCAGGGAATTTAATCCATTCCAGGGAATCTGTCCCTCTCTAGGCACAATCCAAATTCTAGTTCTTCCAGAAAATTTGAAGAGCTCAGGCTGCCTGGTGGACTTCTCTGTCTGCAATGATCTCAAAGATGAGAGGGAGAGAGATAATTTTTTTCAGGAAAACATGATTTTAACATCTAGTATTTTATTTTAATTTTTTAAAACAAAGCCTCACATTCAACATAAATTATTTTTCCCCCCAGGATGTGAATCTTTATCCATAGAGGCACAGCTGAGAATGGATAGCAGGCACTGGGAAGGACCCAGCACCAGCAGGGAGTGGGTTTGGCAATGAGGGATTTTTGGGATGAGGATGGAAATGTGTTTTAAGATGCTGGATCCATCTGGGGGGTAGGAACAACACAAAAAACCAACAGCAGGACACTTCCAGGGAGGTTTTGAAAGGTTTCTGCAGAGATCTTGAAACTGCTCCTCATTTAACCCTGCCAGGAGAGCCAACACCCTCAAAACCTCAGATTTAACACTACCCTCGTTGAAGTAAGTGGTGATTTTCTTCTCACTTTTTTTCCCACTTGCAGTGGAGTTCATGACTCCATAACTCCACAGGGCAGGGAATTACAGAAAGAGCAATTTCAATAAAATGCCTGAAATCTGTTTTCTGGGCTTGTCAAGGCTGTAATCTTGGTGTCCTCGGAGCTGTGCGCGGTTACAAAATCCAAGGAATTTACCCAACCAAATCTGACCTCCTGGAAGCCTCCAGTGGGCACAGGGTAGGGTGCAAACACCACATGTGAAAGAAATGGTATTTTAGTGTGTGCAGCTTGTTCTTAAACTTCTGAAAATTATCAGTGCTATGAAAAGCTCTTTGTGAGCTCCAAAGTCCGAGTGAGAAGCCGACTCTTCATGAATTGTTTCGCCTCGAAGTAATAATAACAATAACAATAAAAATAAACCTTAAAAAAAATGAAAATGGCTGCTAAGCTCTGTAATCAGTTCTTCCCTCATTGTAAATCTTGTGTGGTCTCATTTCTGCTCAGCCTGGAAACAGGAAATGTTGTTTTCAAAGGAATGGTTACAAGGGAACCCTTTGTTACTTGTCTGTGAAACGCTTCACACAACGCGGCCTTAATCCTGGATTAAGTAGGTGCTGCTGCAGCTCGGGAATTGATTGCAGCACGTGGGGGAACGTTATTATTGATGAGCAGAACGACAGCAGAAATTACAATATTAGTTAAGGGTTATTAAGTAGGAGGGCTTCACCTTGGAAGGAGTTTCTCAGGAAATCAGGCAGTGGTGGCTTCTGAGCTGTTGCAGGCTCCAAAAAACAAAATAAAAGAAGAAATGTCCAGAGGTTTCATGAATGCAGTGACTGCATTATCTTAGAATCACAGTCACAGAATGGTTTGGGTTGGAAGAGACCTTAAAGATCACCCAGTTCTACCCCCTGCCATGGGCAGGGACAATTTCCACTATCCCAGGTGGCTCCAAGCCCTGTCCAACCTTGGACATTTCCAGGGACGAGGAAGCCACAGCTTCTCTGGGAAAAATTCTCTCAAAAAATGGGATTTTACTTATAGGTTTTCCTTGCTCCCAGCATATTCTGGAGACAACAAACCTGCAGTGGCTGCTCATCCCTGGTGTCAAGGAGATTTTTGTTGGAAGGACAAATTTGTGTGGAAAAAAGCCTGGTCCAGACAGGATGGGAGAGCCCAGGAGCTGAGCTTGCCTCTGTAATTCTCGTCTAAACCTGGGAAAGGGGTGTTCAAGGCTTCTCCCCGTGGAACTTTAAATATTTGAATCTCTTTCCCTAATAAACTGCTTTCCTAATAAACTGCTACCATATGTAAATGGAAAGGTTTTGCTGACTCTCAATCCCACCCGGAGCTGCTCGCTGGGGTGCAGCTACCCTTGTACAGGGCTATAAAAAGTAGCAGACTGTGTCCCTTTAATAAATTACACCGTAAATTTTACAGACTTTACCCCGGTGACTTTTTAAATCTCGCCCTGGTTATGCAACCATCGTCTTGCAATAGGAAACATCCTTCAAGTGTTTAGGTTAGAGGAGCAGAATCTAATCCACTCGAGCTGTTTGAGAGTAATAAATAAATAAAATGTACCCTCTCTTCGGGATGAAATATGACACGCACGAAAGGGAGACAGGCAGCTTTGATAGCTGATGATAAGGGCCAGTATTTCATTTTCTTTTTGTTCAGCATCTGGTTTTTGTCCTGAAAAATCTAATATCTATGACACTGACAAATTAACTTAAAATACGTGAAATGCTGGAGAAGTTGTTTTGCTCTGAAATCTTCTTGTCCAAGAATTAAGAAAAGAATCAGGTTGTTTCAGTAATGATACAAAAATCCCACCCAGAAACTTCAGTAAATGTCAGTGCCCGAGACCTGAAGATGAAAAATTAAAACTTCAGACCCAAATGGCCACCGTTCAAGGTCTTTTTAGTGACATAATTGGTGAATGGTGACCAAAAATGGAACAGTTTCTCCTGTCAATCTGGTGATAAATTTGGGTGTCTGGATAAGCCCATCCTGCCTTGTTCAAGTGTCCACAGTGGCACTGGAAAACCTCGGGCTCCACCACGGAGAAAGAGGCATTTGTGCTGACTCCAGAGGCATCTGGAAAAGTCATCAGTCTCTGGAAACCCGTGGAAAGCAAGGCACAGCACTGAGAGGAATAATCATCCCAGTAAAAATGATTGGCAGGCCAAGAGCAGCACTAACACCAGCGTTTGTCAGCAGGGGAGGTCAAATCTGAACCTGAGAAAAGCAGGAGGTGCCCCACTAAACCAATCCTGAATTTGGCCATGCTCCTTGAGCTTTGGAGAGGGAATCACGAGCCCTTCAGCCATCCAGGAGTGAACACCACTATTTTTGTGACTTCCAACCCAACCCTGTTTTCCATCCTGCTGCAGCGTCCCCGTCAAGGTTTCTGGGCACATATCCCAAGACAAGGGGATGCTAATTCGTATTTAGGATTGGAAGGAGGGAGGAAAAGGTGGTTCTTAAACACCACTGCCCACAGAAATCCTCGTGTGTGAGATCCTCCCCACTGTGATCACGGCACCACCACAGACTTCCAGGGTTTCCTTGTGTTTTTTTCGTAGGTTTTTGACCATTATCAACAATATTATTTATAAAATGATGTTGTTGACAAGGGCTTTTCCTGTAATTTAATTAACACAGTTAAGCAACTTTATTTTTTTTTTTTGCCAACAAAAATGAAGAGTGAAAGGTTTGCTTTAAGAAGATGCAACACCTGAGTGTCAGCAGAAGACAAAGTTGCTTCCATAATAAAGTCTGAGAACCATGAACAAATCAAGAGAAAACCTTAAAAAGTCAGGAAACCCTTGAAAGTTGAAGAAAACTGGAGAATTTGTGGGGGATGGAGAAGCACAAAAATGAGGGGGACCCTGAAAACGAGCCACGTCTCCCACGTGAGTGCAGCATGGCTGAGCCCTGCTGCTCCCAGCCAACACACAAAGGGACCACCCAACCTGGTTCCGAACAACCTCAAAGAGCAGCAGAAGAGCTGGGATGGAAAAGGGACCCTCAGAACCTCTGTGGTTGGCCCAGCTCCCTCTCACACACCAAAACCGTGAGCGGTGCTGAGACAAACGCAGCCTAAACCCCACTGCATGTCCTGAAAGCTCTCAAGCTTTCAGCAACGAGCCTGGGGGACTTTTTGCTTTGCTTTAGCAGAGAAAGAGGCCTCACCTGGGGCTGTGAATGTGGCCCTTGACATGGCAGCGTGATTTGGGAGGATCCATTAATTTCATAGATTTTTGTTTTCCTTGAGAGTGAGCTCAGGGCTCCCTTTGAGTCCCGCCCTGGGCTCTTGCCTGTCCTTTCTGTGCGCTGCACACAGTAGTTGGACATGGTCTGGAGACCTCTGGAGTTGTTATTTTTCATCAGGAAGATGGCTTTTAGCTGCAGGGGTAAACCTCACTCCATGCTGGGCAAATGTTGGGTGGAAAAATATTTCACAATAGGAAACAAGTTGGAAGAAGTCAGAAAAGAGGAAGTCAACCAATCCACGGTGCTGTTTGGGATGGGTGTAATATTTCAAAGTTCCCTATTTTGAAATTATTAGACCACCAAAAAAGTGAAGGGCTGCCAAAAATTACTGTAAAAGGTAATAATTGTTAATAACTTGGCATCTGCTCGCTCATTTGAGCTGCATGGGTTTGGCATTCATTAAAGACAACATTGTAAGCAAATAAAGGAGCAACTGCCTGGCACATAACATTTTTAACCACATCATAACTAAATATTAAATGTGAGGTTTTAATTCAATTTATAGTTTAAATAAAGATATTTGCAGTAACTTTAAGAAAAGGGAAAAAAATAAGAGTCAGCCCCATAAACAGTGAGTCATAGGAAGATTTTAAAGAAATAATTGCAGTGTCCTTGACCTTGAAATGATCCTTTTTCTGAATTAGCACAGGAATTTAATTAAAGCCTCAGAAAAAAAGCTTTCATTTTAGATTTGAGTTACCAAATATTTAGAGATCCAGTGCCCAGGCAAGCCAATGGAAACATTCCTGCTCATTTCAGTGAGCTTTGGACCGGGCCCCGCGCAGCTTTGGGTATCTCATTTCACAGGATGGACCCAAGGTCACTGCGGGAGAAAATGTTCTCCCTTAACCCAGCACCATCTGGGGTCACACATCCCGGGGATCCCGGAGCAGCTGCACAGCACGGGCAGGGCAGTGAGGAGCCACCCTTGTGCCTGACCATCACTCTACTGTCCTTTCAGGTGGTGACACAAAGCTCTGAGGTGCCCCTGTGTCCTTCCCAACAGCTGGGACCACCCTGACCCAAAGCAAAGTCTCTGAATCGCTGTCCTCACCCGGTGCAGCCTCTGTGTCCTTCTCTTCCCAGCAGAGCTGCAGGAGTTACAGCTGCAGCGTGTTAGAGGCTCATCCAAAGGTCACTGAAGTCAGGGGACACCTTTTCTATTGACTTCAGTGGGCTTGGGACCAGGCCCTTACTCACCACTGACAAGTCAGCATTTACCAGAAGTGATATCCAGCAATTTCCTGTTCCCACTGGAGGGTAAGTGGTGAGAGCTGGGGTGTCATCCAGTGGTTACATTTGGGGTTTCTGACCTCTCTGTGAGCTTTTCTGTCCCATTCCTGCACATCCAGGGCCTCCGGGCTTCAGGACTCGGGATGCAGGAGGGAGGGGAGCAGGCTGCAAGGAGTGATCCCAAGCATTTTATTAATTTTATTCATTTTTATGCATCTGGAAAGTCAAAAATAAATTAATTTTTTTTAAAACTGTCTGCTGGTGAAATCCCTGCCCTCTTTCTCAAGTCAGGCTCACAATGAAGAGGGTGGCAGTTTTGCTTGAATCAGGAGAAAATAAGGACAAACTGGAAAAGAAGCCCTCAGTCCCAGCACACAGTCAACAGTGTCATCTTTCAAAAGAAACTTCTGCACACTCAGAAGGATCAATGTCTTCTTATTTTGGTTCAACAGAGGCTTGGTTTATTACACAGCTTTTGTTTTTATTAGTGAAACGCACTAAACTGTTTTCTCAGGACTCGCCAAACAGTTTAAAACGTAATACCATTAAATTTGAGGTCCTACTGGGAAAAGTAATGCAAACTTAATTAAAGTTAACCAGAGCTTTCTCTCTGTGCAGCCCCGTGCTCCTCTGTGCTGGAGTCTGCTCGTAAAGCACTTGTTTGCTCAGAGCAGAGCAGGGCTCAGGCTGCAAAGGGTGATGGAACTGCCAGGGTGGGAAATGCTGAGGAGAGAAGGGAGGAACGAGCAGCAGGAATAGCTGGGGGAAATTAAAAAGAATAACAGAACTGAGAGACTGTTTTGTTCCTCTGGTGTAAAATATTTCAGTTTTCATCCTAAGCTTGATTGCACCCCCACGGCTTTCCTGGGATGGGGTCTGGAACACAGTGTGGTGTCTCCAAGGGTGGAGGGGAAGGTTCCAGCTCCAGAAAACAGCTCCAGGGGTCAAACATTAATCTCTGCAGTGCAACCTTTGCAGCCTGAAGCTCTGGGATATTTCTTTTGTGGCTTCTGGCTGTTTGTACCTGTTTGTCCCCACATCAGCTCTGCGTGGGGCAGGAGCCTGGCCGGGGTTGAGGGATCCAAAAGGAAGGATCCGCTTTGCCTACAAAAGCTGTGACTCTGCACCCTCAATTCCTGAGCACGGGAAGGTGAAACTCTGATTGCAGCTCCAAAAGAAATCTTTTATCCTGGCTCCTTATAAAACATTAGATATCCCCTGATGTCTTGGGAAAAGGGTGAGATCCTGATGTTTGGGTCCCGCGTGGGTAATTGGATATTTTGACCATCAAATGTTTTGCCCATCAAATATTTTACCCTTCAAATGTTTTACCCATTAAATATTTTACCCATCAAATCATTTGCCCATCAAATGTTTTGCCCATCAAATGTTTTGCCTGCCAAATATTTTCCTCGTGGTTTGTGCTGGATGCTTGGCCTGGGACTTGCTCAAAAACCAGCCCAGAGCTGGAGCGTTTGAGTGGAGGATGCAAAGAAAAGAAAAAAAGTTAGGTTCTTCTAGAGATTAATTCTGACCCAGAAATGGTCAGATTACAGAAAAAAGTCCTCTAAATGCCATCTTTTTGGCATGTGTTGGTCAGAAGAGGTTGGAAATTTGGCAGCAGCACCGAGCCATACAATGGGATTGGGAGGGAAATCCAATGGACTGGTCCCAAATTCTGGGATGCAGCATGGCTGGGATGGGCTGGGAAGCAGTGACAGAAGACTCTGGGAACATGAAAGTTGTTTTGCCATGAGTTTTTTATGGGATTTTACCTCATCCTGGTCCTCCATCTATTTTTAGTCTTCTGAGCAAAGCATATTTCTGCCTCAGGCATTGTAATGCACTTTCTGTAGCCTGAATAAGTTTATTACATAAAATGTTGTGAGCAGCATTGGGAAAAAGAAAAGAAAAATGTGGAAAATTTCCATAATAAATTCATTTCTAGAAAAGAAAACTTTTAGCAATTGCTCATATCCCCTCTCTTCACCAGCAGCCTCAGGGATGATTTTCCAGGCCATACACCTTGCAAACCATCAGGTAGTGATGAACATGTACATGGAAAATTTAATCCCTGAGTTGTTGGATTAGAATTCTGCCACTGAGGTCAGGAAAAAAAAAAAAAAAAAAAAAAAAGCTTTCTTGGGATCTATTTTTCCAATTAGAATTCCATGAATTTTGAATACTATACTTAAACTCTTTTTTTTTTTTTAACTTAGTGGGAGTAATTAATTATTTACCTTAAGCTAGAAGTATCCAGAAAACAAGCAAACAGAAGTGGAGATGACACTGAGCAATGGAATGATTCATTATGGCTTATGTAACATCTTTTAATTTTTATAGAAGTTTTTAATTATTTCCCATTTATAGCAGATACCTGTAAGAGCTCTGAGCAGTAATTTCCTATTCATCAGCATTTCTCAGCTAAAATTTGGAGCTCTAGGATTGTGCAGATATTCCATTTACAGAGAGTTTGGAATGCTGTTGTGCAGCAGAGGAGCTCCACAGCTCTGTGATGGTTTTTTTATTGCTCATATTAAAAGTAAAATGATGTGGCCTCAGATCACTCATTTAGTCTGTCCTTTCTCTCCCTAATTGTAAATTAACTTCACTTTCCCCGAAGGTGGGGACAGAGATTGGTTTCAGGTCCACTTGCGGATGCTTTTGAAATGAGGACATAAATAATGATGAAATGTTTATGAAGGCAGAAAACATTCTGGGATTAAATTCTTGGAGAGGAGAGGGGTAGTGGGGTAGTTCATGGGACCCTTGTTTTTTTTTTTCCTTGCTGCCACCTCATGGAATCCTGGAGCATCAGCACTGGCGACTTGTTTTTGTTTTCCTTCCCACAGCACTTTGCCATGAGCCCCGTGGAGATCTCCACTGCGTTGATAAGAGGACAAAAATAGCATTTTTGGTGCTTGGAGAATTCCTTTGTTTCCTACAAGCTGCCCTGGTTGTGAAGCTCTCACTTTCCCTTCTGTCCAGGCCTGGGAAGCCACACGTCCCTGTCTGCAGGGGCACTTCCTGACCAGGAACCAGCGCTGGGACATCTCTTTCTTTCCACTACCCCTGCAGAACAACAATTTTTTGGGAGCAAGCTACGCCTACATGGAAAGTTCCCATTTCCTCCTCTAAATAACAAAAAAAAAATTTAATTAAAACAAAAAAAATCCCCCAAAAATAAGGCTCTTGTGTCCCCTGTTCCACGGCCGGGGCAGGTTCCCGCTCGCGCCATTCCATGGCCCTCGCCTTGGCTGCCTGCCCAAAACTCCCGTCTGTTTTCCAGACAGGAAACATGAATCAAAATAACATGACATAAAAACAGTAATTAGCTTTTGTGTGTGAGGCTGCTAAGGCCTTAATGAGGAACAGGCTGGCAATAAAACTCTTGGCTACTCTCTCCCAAACTCTGTCGTTCGCTCCCCGTTTCAGTTCATCATTTATTTTTTGCAGGGAGAAGTGAGGAGAGGAGACACTCTCTGGAAATTGATCCTCCTCATCCTTGTTGAATTATCAGGGAGCTTATAAATGTTTTGACAGTTTATTTTTTCCGTTTGTTTTGGGCTGTTTCTGTTCTGTCCTCAATGCTCATCTTTCCCTCTCATCCTTTGCTGCCTTTCAGGGCACCTTCAGAACTCTGGCTTGAGGCTTTAATGAAAGTGGGGGATCCTACAGCTCACCTGGGGCTGCCACTCCCTTCCAAGGAGATTTTCTGGATAGAGGCTCCAAAAGCCACCCAGGGCAATTTTGGGGTCTCTGAGCATCTTGAGCAGAGCGAAGGACGTTGTGGAGCAGCAGGGCCACCATGGGGCTAAGGGACATGGGTTGCTACCAAGGGTAACCTCATGCAGCAAACTTTGAGCAGAAAACTGGGATCTTACAAGGGAAATATTTAATTTCTGCAGGAAGAAGCTTCAGGTCACAGCAAACTCCCCCCAGACCTGGCATTCCGTGGCCTCAGAGTGACTTGTGAGGCAGAGCTGAGCTGTGACAGCTCCAAGGTGAGCAGAAGGGTGAACACCTGGAATTTTCTGCATCAAGACAAGTCTGCTCACGCAAAGAGCCGTGTCCCCTTCCCAGACAATGTATTTGTGGCAAGTGTTATGGTATTTCCAACTGGAACTGAGGACCACCAAATACCCCACTGGTCTTGGCCCAAAGCATAAACCTGACTTTGACACCGCTTTTCCTGATGAAACCATAAAAAAAATCTTTGTGTAGATCCTAATAATTTTCCTGTCCATGTTTGTCAGCTCCTCACTGATTTTTATGAGTAATTTAAAGTCCCTTTGTGGTCAGTGCACTCAGAGCTGCAGATTTTAGTAATAAATGGTAAAATTTCTCTAGGATCTGTCATCATTGGTGCCCATAATTAAATTAAAATACCATCACTGGTAGCAGATCTGATGGGTTTCAACAAGTGGGAGGAAAAAGAGAGGTTTCCGGAGCTCTGGTCTCTTTTCCCACCTCTGTATGGGCACAGCATGGAAAAGACAAGGTAGGAGGGTTTGGAGAGGCAATCCACAGAAACTCCTCTATGGAACCATCCATAGACTCCCCTGGAAACCTTTCTGTTGGGATTTACCACATGCCAGTGCCCTAAAAGGGATGTTCACCAATAAATTAACACCTGTAGGAACACCTTGGCTGCTCATGGGTATTTTTGCTCTGCTTGGTGCTCTAACATCTGACAAATTGCTGCTGGGATCATGGAAAATAAATTCTGGGACATCTCAGAACGTGCAGCAATTTTTAACTCCAAGTGCTGCTGTCCGTGATAACATCAGGTTAAAGCAAGCAGGGAAAAAAAAACTTTTCCCTGGCAATTTTTCAATGGAAAATGCCATCCAGTAGAAATTCAGGCTTCCGATCAGAGTATGTTGTTGTCAATGAAGGTTTGCTTCAGTTTTTTAATAAAGATTTGTTTTGACTGGTTTGAAGTATTGTGTTTGGAGCTTGGTGGAGTGAAATGGCTTGATTTTCTGCCCTAAGTGTCTTTTCATAACAAAAGTGATTTAATTTTACGCTTTGAATAATGTATGTTAAAAAGGAAGGTATTTTGTTCTGATTTGGTTTTATCAGAACAGGCTATTTTATTTCATTCCAAATCAAATTTTTTTAATGTGGTTTAAGACAAAATGTGGCTTTCAAAAGTTTTTTCTCCTGCTTTGGCACTAAACCAAATTTTGAAATGTCAGAATTTCGAGTGGTCTTGCAGTGAGGTACAACCCATTCCACGGCGTAAAGCAAGAAGAAAACCCACATAAAACAATCAAATTGATGTGGACATTTATTACTTGTGAGAGTTGTAAAAGCATCACATGGCTTTCTCATAAAAAGTCATAAACCCTATTTACAGTCCCTGCATTATTATTCTAGTAACTAAAACCAGGGACTCTGTGAAGTGCAGAATTCAGGGAATTCTCTACCAGCTCTGTTGGAAATGCAGAAAATGCTCCCTGTTTTCAGAGCAGGAGGGTCGTGTTTTACATGTATTTATTTATTTATTGTGTTTACCTCTTACACTTTGAGCTTGGCCCGCAGCCAAGAGGTCAGAGCTGTAATTACTTACGCTGCACGATAGCAAATGCAGAAATTAAATCAACAAAGTGTTTTGGGGGAAACTGGTGGTGTTTAGGTCACATTTCAGCACTCAAGAGGCTTAAACGGTTTAGTAGAAAAGGCTTAACCCTATCTACAGTGGGGCATCCAACACTTAAAGCCTCAGGCAGGGTGTGGTTACAGGTGAAATTTATTTGAAATTATCATAAAAATCGTAGGGCACGCACAGGAAAAAAAATTCCACGAGGTTTTGGATCAAGTACAGAAACACATAAGGGGAAAAAAATAGAGATATTCAGAAGATTTGTTTGTTCTTCCATGTTCTGAGCTCGGTGAAATCAATGAGAAAGGCTCAGCTGCCAGGAGGGAGTTGGGCTGTCCTGTGAACCAGAGCTGTTGCTGTTGCAAACACATTGTCTTGGAGTGTTGTCATCCCTGGAATAAAGAGCTGGAGCTTCAGAGAGGAGCAAAAGCTTCCTCAGACTTTCTAATGTGAAGAACCTTTGTATTGCCTTCAAAAATGAGAGAATCTCAGAATGAAACTCCCCTCCTTCTTTAGGGAATGTCCAAAGCCTCTCCAAAGCAGGATGAGCTGGAGATGTTTCAGATTTTTCTTGGAAAGGGAAAGGGAAAGGGAAAGGGAAAGGGAAAGGGAAAGGGAAA
>JAHLSL010000036.1:535633-547507 GCA_025920805.1 Petroica traversi | reverse complement strand
AAGGGAAAGGGAAAGGGAAAGGGAAAGGGAAAGGGAAAGGGAAAGGGGAAAAGGAAAAGGAAAAGTGAAGTTCTGGTCCTCCTGCTGGTTCTGAACCTACAAAACTTGGACTTTTGGAACGTGATCCTCTTGACTGTAACTAAATGCTGGTGTGTGTTTATTTTATTTATCATCCTTTACAGGTCAAACAAGTTCATTAAGAGTGTGAGTGAGCTCTGCTGAGCAGCACTGGAGGGTCTCTGTGGAAGTCTCTCCCTCACGGGTTTCCCACTGGTGTCACTGTGCTGGCTGTGTCCAGCTAGAGCAGCTTTTTATAACCTTGCCATGGTTATTTTCAACTTCTTGCTTCTATACAGGACCCATACATAAGCCCAGGGCTAAAAATACTTGAATCCAGCCAATTTTTCCCCTAACAGATCTGGGAACTTGCATCTTTTGTCTGAGCTCAGCCAGAAAGTGATTTCCAAAGTCTGAAACTCAGCTCAGCCCAGGGTCTCAAAGAAAGGAAATGTTGGAGGATGGCCCTGGGCAGTTTTGGGATCCATCACCCATGGGTGTGGGGGAGCTGTCTCCCCTCACCTGTGAGTATCTCCAAAAACAGCCTTCAAAAAGATGATTAAATCGCTCTTCTGGCTCTTAGGAAGGGTTAAAACATCCAAGCCGTGCAAAGAAAACACTTGTTTAAAAAAATTAACAAACAGCAGAGTTTCCTTTTCAGAGAGGAGATGCCTCTTGGGCTGCCATGGACATGTGGTGCTTTCCCAGCCACTTGGGGAGATTCAGGGATGTCTGTGCCGTGTCCTCCTGGAGCCTGAGCCTGCCCACAGCATTCCCTGACTCGTGCACGGGCTCGGAAGACACATGGAATTAGTCTTTATGTTTCAATTATTCTGCGGTAGAGCTTGGACGTGTGCAATATTCAGAAAGCCTTTGGGAGACTATCGAAATTTAATAGGGAAAGTATGGCACTTTTTTTTTTATTATTTTAATTTTTACTTCCAACCCTCGCCGTCAAATGATTTGTTTGCTGTTTCTATAAAGACGCAGCAGTGCCACTGAGGAGGCACAGGGGCAGGAATGAACTGGCCAATCCAGTTGCAAAGCAGAAGGGTGGATTAACCCCTCCAGTACCACTCCTTGGGATTTCCACATGTCCAAGGAAAACCACCAGGTCTGACCAAGGAAAACTGCCTTTCCCTGAGGGGTAAAAGCAGTGACTGCATTGCTTTGGATCTCACATGTCCTGGTTGCTCCGTTTGGGGTTAACTGGCCATGCAGATAATATTTTGGAGGAAATTTTTCTGCTGGTTTGGCTCCAACTCTGATCTTCTTGGAAATAACGGTGGGTATGGAGATGTTTCCCTGCTATGCCATTTCTTCCACACTCTTGACCTCCTCTTTGGCTTTTTTCTCCTGGAATTACTCATCCAAGTTTTCAGTCTCTCCTGGTTGTCCCAGGAATTTTAGGATCGGACATTTAACATCCTTTATCATACATTTGCTAAGGCCTTGGAGCTTGTGCCTCCCTCTTTTTCCATGCACTTCCTACCTAAGTGTTCTGGTCACTCAATCTTCCCTTGTTCCGATAAATATCCCAATCTGCCCATTTAACAGTTGTTTTCCAAGCTCATATTGTTCTTTCCAACCCAGCCCTTGCTCACCTGGCACACAATAAAACTCACCTCCTTCAGAGTCCCATTCCCACCTCTCTTTGCAGCTCCTCTGTCAGCACCTGCAACCCTGGAGTTGTCTTTGAAGCAGCTCTGATTTCAGAGCTCCTGTTCTACCTATTTAGACCTTCTGCACTAAACATCTGGCAGGGACAATGTGCAAGCCAGGATTTTACTTCATGCTGAGATATCCAGAAATCCACCCCCTCACTGCTGCAGGAATTTTTCCTTTGAAAAAGCACAAGTCCTCCTTTCCTCTCTCTTGACTTCTCTTTTACGCTCAGGACGAGTGGTATTCCTCAACCAAACACTCAGCACTTCCTCCTTTTCCCTCTTACTCCATTCAGCTCCTGAGGAATTTGCTACACCCTTCCTTCTGGAGGGTCCAAAAGCTACACAACCCTAATGGAGCATTGAACTCGTCACGGGTTGGCAGCAGGGAAATTCCCCTCAGCGTTCCCTGGGTTTCACTGGCTGCTCCAGCACCACCTGTTCCCCAACCTGCTCCACTCGCACACCACGATTTATTTTTGTACTAACGGCAAAACACACTGAAAAATAAATGGTGGGCTCTTCATCTGCAGCTATTTCCTTGAAGAGATGGCCCTGGGAGAGAGCTCTGAGTGGATCTTTGCCTCTGAATCTGAGTCTGCAGCTCCCGCTGCCAATCCCAGGGTGGAAGGAGGAGGGGTGTGTGTGTGTGTGCTGTGCAGAAACCTTGACGTTTGCATCTGCCTTTGATTCCAGGGAAGGGCAAAAAGAAGCAATATCACTTTACACGGGCGGGAGATGGTTCCAAACCGTGTTACATTTTGTACTATAATGGTTTTGAAAGATGACTCATTCGAGCCTGTCAAATTAGCCATTACATTTGCATAGCTCCTGCGGGAGCCGCTTCAGCAAGCACAGAAACCTAAAAAACAACTCACACACACAGAAAGAGATGGAAATTCCTTTTATCCTCAGCGGTTCTTCTCCCATCAGAGAGGCAAAGGCACAGGTAGTAAAATACGTCCCCAAAACATCTCCTTCCTCAGAGAGCACGGAAGACTGGAAAACATTTTGGTAAAGTTCGTTTCATGTCACATGTGTGCAATTAAAAAGCAGTTTTCTGATAAAGAAGAAGAAGTTTGGTGAGGACACAGGCGCTGAGCATCTGATCCCTCCAACACTTTTCCAAAACTCCTGATGCATCCAAGCCATTGCATCCATTCTTGGCGCCGTGGCTCCAGGATCTGCAATCAATCTCCACACTCTGCTCCCCAGTGAGCCCCAGCTCTCTGCCAAGGCTGAAGCTGAAGAGCTCAGGCCTTTCCAAAGCCAGATGTCTCTGTAATCCTGGATTCCTGTTAACCTCTTCACTCGAGCCTCCTTGGAATGGTGAGAAAGCTGTTCTTAAGAAAGATGACAAACTGCTGAGGATTGGGCCACATGAAAAGCAGACTTGAAGGGGAAGAGGAGGGTGTTCAGCTGAGTTCTTTCGCTCAGATCTGAACATTAACACATCGTTCCAAATCAGTCAGAGCTTTGCAAAAATGCCGAGATTCTGCCTTGGAAGGATCCTTTTTGGCCTCATTCCTGCACCCACTGTGGTGTGAGGATTCCAAGGAGCACTCACTCACTCACTCACTCACTCACTCACTCACTCAATTTACACTGAGCTCCTGGGATGAGGCTCGGCTGAATCTGGTGCTCACAGTGGCTTTGCTGGAGCTCAGCTCCAATGCAGATGCTGGTGCTGGGCATGGAGGCTCTGCCTCTTGCTATCTGCACGTCCTGCCACACAAGGCTTAGCCCTGAAGTCCATGCTCCAAACCTGTTTTAATTCTCTTCATTTCCCCTCCCACAGCAACCTGAGTCTCATACAAGCAGCGGGCAGAAGAAGCAGAAATTTTTCATCATGTCTTGGCATCTTTCTCTCTTTCTTTCTTGTTCCCAATCTCAATTCTTCTAACTGGGTTGGGTTTGGGGTTTTATTTTCCCATTCTTTTTTTCATTTCAACCATGACTTGAAAAGATTAAAGCCTGACCTTACTACTTAACAAGAGGGACCTCTGCCAACAGGGTGTCCTGCAGATGCAAATGGGGAGGAGCAGTGTGAGACTGAAGAGCTTTGAAAAAACAGCATTAACGTGGGGATTGCATTGCACTCAAAGCCTTTCCTGAAAATACCAGGGGTTGGATTCTCTTTCCCTCACTCCTGTTGGACAATACTTTTGTCCACGATTAAACCTCAGAAGGACAACTTGCAGGGCAAGGCAGCAGGTGGAGGCTGCCAGGCTGTTAAATTTGGTAACTTTCTTATTTAATGAAAATCTTGGTCCATTTGAGCCCTTTTACAGTGTGCATTCGTATTTATTAAATATGTCACTCATTTTTATGCCTTTTTAGAGCGGCTGCTTTGCTTAACCTAACACAGAGCAGGGTTTGACTGGTTTATGGTGGGAAATCACCAGGAAAATCAACTCTGGTGGAGCAGAGAGGCGACCAAGTGGTGCAGAACTGAAGAGACTGTCCCAGCCACTCAGTGATCAACCCCGTCCCATCCCTACCGAGGACTTGTGTGTCCACCTCTTGAAAAAGCTTTTTGGAGCAGCCCCTGCTGCAAGAGCCAGGAGGTAAAACTGATTTAAACCTCTCTTGCTCATATCCACCTTTATCTGCTGGAGAAAAAGGGGGTCTGTACTTCAGGTTTCCCTCTGCCACCCTCTGGTTTTGCCTTAGCAATGGGAGGTCTCTCATCTGCCCCAGAAAAAAGTGGGGAGTGAAAAAAACCAATGAACTGTGGCAGGGTTTTGGGAAGATGCCAAATCATTTCCATATTTCCTTATTTCCCCCTTTATATTCCTCTATATTTAATTTACATTTTTCCCTCCACCAAAAAAAAAAATCTTCATTTTAGATAGATGGCTTTAATGAAGATGATCTTCTAGAAGGAAAAAAATATATGAGCATGTGCTAACCACTGGTGAGAGGAGGAAGACTCTTCAGCAAGAGGGAGAAAAACCTTTTTATTTTTTGGTAATTTGCTATAAAATTAGTCAAAACCACTGATGACTCCCAGTGGCACAGGGGTTTATTACAAAGGCAGAGTTTTGTGCTCACCTGGTCCTGCTGCAGGTCTGCTTTTCGTGTTTTATGCAGCTCTGCATCCACCACAATCCTCACCAAACACCCCCTTTGCCCACCAGAGGAGCCATCAGCCTAATTCATGCAGTCACACTACTTAGGCCTTGAGCAAGTTTTCTCAGCTTCGGTTGTGTACAAGCTATAAATATTTTCCTTGTGAAGCACAAACACCCTGTACCCTTCTGCTCAGGCATCCTCTCGAGGAGCTCACGTGAGAGCTGTTAATCAGCACCATATTTTGAGGACTATCTCTTTTTATTTATTTTTTCAAATTTCTTCTTCTTGTTGGTTTTTTTTTTTCTATTTTTCAGAAAAACAAGCAATCGCTGCTTCATGCCCACAATTTTATTTTCATGTTGCTGTTGCCACACACTATCCTGACCAGTCAAGCTGTATTAATTTCCCTGATTGGCACCGAAAGTAAAGTTACAGCTCATGTTTCATTTCCAGCCCCCTGTTCAGAATTCCAACCCCTTTGTGGAGCAGATACAACCAAAGGAACTGTGGTGGACTGGGTTTGCTCAATGAAGACCAGGTTCCTTGTTTGGTTTTCCTTCCTTTCCTTCAAAAAATTGGGATTACACATCACCTGATCTGAAGGGGGGCGGGGGGGGGGGGGAATTAAATAAAACCAATTAAAAACTTCTTTTTCAGGAGAAGAGATTTTCTGTATTCCAAAGAAAATGGGTATTGCAGCATCTGTGGGTTTCCTCAGACCCTGGAGATTGCAGTGACCTTTGTGATGGATTGTGAGCCATCAGAAGCTAAATATGCTGCCTTTGGTCAGCCTTCGGCATAAATTGCAACTCTGGAATGCTGAGGTCCATGTTCCTGATATATTTAGGTATAACCAAAGGTTGTAACATGAAATTAAACCAAGAGATTGCTGGCTGGCAAAATGAAGGCCGAGAGCTGCTGCAGGCCGCAGTGTAATGGAGTTACAGTCAGAACCTGGTTGCTCCATGCCCACAACTACAAAATCTGCAATTTTTGGAACCGTTTTCTCCAAATCTTTCCTCACTTCCCAGTAGATCTGCACAGATTTGAAACAGCACAGCCCAAAGCCCAGCAGGGACCAGAGTGCTCCAAAACCCATCCAACCCGGCCCTGGGCACTTCCAGGGACCCAGGGCAGCCACAGCCTCTCTGGGCATCCTGTGCAGGACCTCACAGGGAAGAATTTCTCCCTAATATCTCATTAAACCTGCTCTATTTCAGTTAATCCCATTCTCCTGTCACTACACACCCTTCAAAAAAGTCTCCCCATCTTTTTTTTTTTTTTGTCGGTTCCCTGGGTCTGAGGTTGGTTTCCATTTCTGAGGGTCTTCCTGGTGCTTTCTGTATCTAAGGTTGATTATTATTCCAAAAATCTCTTTCATGCTCGTGCCCAACATCTGGTAGGCTGAGCTCTGCTAGGAATGCCTTATTTTCCTTGGATTTGGGCAGGTGCTAAAGTTTCCCTGAGCAGTTGTGACTGCAGTGCCTTCCCAAGGAGCACCAATTGTGGCCTTTAATCTTGGAAATGAATGTTCTTCCCCACACTCCTGTTCAGAAGTTGCACATGAGTAATTCAGTGCTTCATGTCAGTGAATCAGGATGTTGTTCTTAGCTGTGTTTTCACTGTCCCAAGGCACGCCAGAAGCCTCAGACAGGACTGCAGACACCCTTGTGCCAGGTGGTGCAAGATTACAGGCTTAAAAATTGGTCTTTGTCTTCCATTTTTGTCATTCAGATGCATTTGTTGTCGTGACACCTTCAGGGGTCAGCAAAAGTCTCCAAGAACACAGCACAGAATGGTTATGGCTGGGAATCTTTGTCTCACTTTCCCAGAAGCTTTCATACGGAAACAAATAAGGAAAATACCACGTGTGACACACAGAAATATCCTCCTGGAGCCACTCATTTTTCAGCAGGGAAAAAAGGGGGAAAAGACACCCAAGCTGAGTTCACCTTTCTTTCTTCCGTCCCCTTAGAGATCTTCGTGGCAAAACCTGTTCAGTTCTGATGTTTGCCAGAACAAAACCAGATTTTGGCTCCTGGGCAGGAGAACTGGACAGGAACTGGGGCAGAATTTCTTGTCGCAGGCGGAGCTGTGTGAGTCTGTTTGCTCTGGCAAAATGCCCTTTTATTTCTATGAACTCTCAGCTGTTCCTCGCCGTGCGGGGCCATCCCCTGGAAAGTCTCCTTCAGAGGAGATCTGCCCAAGCTTTGATGAAATTTGTCACGTTACCTCCCTCTCCTCATTTGCCTTGGGCCAGAAGAAAAACGCAGACACCCACCAAAAACAGTGAGAAGAAATGCACCCACCTAAAATGAAACTGTTCAGCAATTTTCTCTCTTCACACTCCACATCTCTCTGGGTTGCCCAGCCAGGCAGCAATAAAGCCATTTGCCAGCAAGCAGGGCTGAGGCCATCTCATCAACCATTTTTAGAGCCATTTGGGCTCCCGGTTTGGCTGGAAAATAAGTTTTCAACAAATTAATTAAGTATTGCTGCCACACAGAAGCCATAAATAAGTGGCCATCTGCTGCTGAAGGTCACTGAAAAAATAACTATTTCAGGAAAATGTTTAAATTCTTATTGGCAATGTCTCTAACCAAAGCCAAGCCAGTGGGGAGATCATATGTTAGTTAGTGGGTGGCCTTAATGATTTTACCATAAAAGTAATTCCAAAAATACACAGATCAGGCACTCCAGCTAATTCTGCAGCTTGATTTGACGAGTATGAACCAAAATATATGTATATACAGCAACCAGGCAGTTATTAGTGGTGGAGCAGGAGGATTAAAAACTGCTAAAACGCCTTGGCACAAATGCCAGTGTGGTGCCTTTGTTTGAAATCATGAGGAAAGCTGGAATTTTGTGCCATTCCCAACATTCCCTCCTCTCAGAGGGCAAGCCAAGGGGACAGCTCTGTCTATGGATCCCTCAGGAGTCCTTTCCCCTTTGGAAAATGCTCCCCTCATTGCAGGGATGATATTTTGAGGGAGAGATGGGTGCTTTCCACTAGACCAGGTTGCTCTAAACCCCATCCAGCCTGGCTTGGATCTTTTAGTGCTCCCAAATTTTTCTTTCTCTTGCCATGCTGTCTCCTCAGCCTGTCACTGGCCTGGTCCCTCATGGGAAAATTAGAAAAACTGATCAAAGGCATTCATGTGAGCCCCACAAACACAGAGGCTGAGAAAAGACCCTTAGCCCCATGAAATATGAAGGATTTATTTCCATTAACCAGGCACACGCTGAACCATGGCTGTTGGAGTTGACAAGAGGTAAAATCACTGTCATATAAATTTGGTTCCTCTGTCTGTGAAGGCTCATCCCAAACTAACCCATGGGATGGACCCAAAATGTAAAGTTATCCTGGAAATACACTTCATTTTCAGTGTTATTAAGCAAAGTGTGTGATATTCCTGATTCTCAGGGTGGTGGAATACTGCAGCAAACCAGAAACAAAAATTTGGGGTCAAAAATCAGCCTGTGCCAGACGTTAACAGAGCATGGTGGAGTTCCTCTCAAAGCAGAGAAGTTTCTGAGATTGAGCAGCCTTTCAAAAACCACTTCTACCGTCCTTTCCTGAAGTTTTGGAGTGACACCTCCTTGTTCCACACTTCTACGGGCAGCCCAAAGGATGGGCAGAGCCCCGGGTGCCCTGGGCCAAGGCAGCTGTCCCTCAGTAGGGTCACCAGAGCAGCAGGACAGGAACCCCCCCAGACTCGTGGTGACCTTGGGGCACTCAGTGCCACCAGCAGAGAGCACAAACCCAGAAAGGATTGTTTTGCTCAGCCCTTGAGCTGCTCATGGCTGCAGGATATCAGAGCAGACACAGTTTGGAAAAGAATTTCAGGGGATCCCCATGGGATGAATCCATCCATGACCACGAAGGGCAAGGACACACCAGCAGCCTCCAGATGAGGAAATCCCCAGAAGCTGGGAGAATATTCAAGACGCTGCTTTTAGTTTGTCTTTTTTCCCGTGGCATTTCCCTCAGTGCCTGTTACTGTCTGTCAGAGGAAGCAGCCGTGAGCCTGTGTGGCCATTCCTGACTTTTTGCACATGGTTAAATGCTCTGAGCCCTAAATGTGCTGCCCTGCTCAGTGGGGAGAGGATTTAAGGCTAGAGGCGTTTAGGAACTCACCCTCCCTTCCAAGAAAATTGTTCTTCACCTTGAGGGAGCTGAAAATGCTTTGCCCTCCCCAACAGAGTGAGTAAAACAAAAGGACCTTTATTGTTGTGAGCACCTGCTAATTTTAGAATTAATTAAGTGGAAAAGGGATGTTACACTGGCCTCAGTAACCCCTGGAATGAAGAAAGATTATTAATGCTTGTGCAAGTGCATCCCTTGCCTCAGGAATCTGCTCCTCAAACAGCCTCTCCACCTCCAGTTTCACTTCCATTCACGAGGTGACCTCAGGACTTTGCTTTTCCTTGTAATTCCTGACATTTTGCCATTGTAAAAGCCATGGGGATATTAAAAATGCTGACCTGATGTTTATGAGGGAGTTTGAGGGGATATATGAGTGTGAATGTGCATATGTATTTTTATATATCTATATGTTATATGTATATTACATATTTATATAAATTTTATTACTTATATCACTCTGTTCCTAACAGCAAGACACTTGAGGCACACTGGTGTGCACAGAGACAATGCTCTCATTTTTCTCCCGAGATACATTTTGCTGTCATTTGTGTAACCTTTCCTTTCAGTTTGTTAATCAATTACACTTCGGGCTTCATCAGAGGGCTCTGAAGTGTGACAGCGGCCGCTATTGTTGTGAGGGAAGGAACAAATTGACGGATGGTGGGTAATCAAAGTGATGCAGAGACTTGGCACGGGCAATATTTACTTTCCATCTGTCACTGAAGACATTTTACTGCCAATCAGTGCCTTCAGAAGGCTGCCTGGAACAATAGAGGCCTTTCTGCTTAATTCCTCCTATTGACTGGGGCTTACGCTGACAAAGTTCACTCGCTGTGTAATCCTCAAGGCATGCACGGGCTGCCGCAGCCAAGTTTGGAGATATATATCCCCCTGTGTCAATGGCTTGGAAAAAAGCAGCTCCTCGGAGCCAAAGCGTCCAAGGTGGTCCCTGAAACGCGGCCCACGAGGGCGTTCAGTTGGCGTTGTTGGCTTTGGAGGTGTCAAAGTGATAGCAGAGCTTACGGGAACCCTCCCTGCAGCTGCTGGGGATGTGAAAGGCCTTTGATGGTTCACTGGTGACCACTGTTTGCGGGTCAAGTCTGGCCAGGAAGATCCTCTGCAATAACAAGTGAGGGGCGGCGGTGGGAAGCGGGAGGAGGGGATTGTTTTTCTCTGTTTCTCTCTCTCTCTTTTTTTTTAATTTTCCTTTCATTTTTTCTGTTCTGTCAGTCCTGCTTGCTGCAGAGCCTGGTGTTTACAGGATGAGTCAAAACACCAACGGACCAGGGCTGGAGTGGGGGAGCAAGGAATTCGGGAAAAATGTCTTTTTGCTGATTTTTGGGCCCCATGGCACCATTGGGTGCCCAGCGCCAGGAGCAGAGGGGTGACAGCCACCACCGTGTCACCTCGGGGGCTGGCTGGGGACACAAAGCTGCTTTCACCCTTCCTGGTTAAGGTGAGGAGCTGGTGAGAGCAGGAAATGTCCCTGTCAGCTGGAAGCCATTGGTTCTTACAGCTCATTCTCCAGGCACAAACTCTCCTGACCCTGACCTGGACCCGTCACACCAGGGGGATGGTTTTAAGCTGAGGGAACGTGGATTTAGATGGGATATTGGGAAGAAATCCTTCCCCGTGATGGTGGGGAGGCCCTGGCACAGGTTATCCAGAGAATTTGTGGCTGGTCCAGCCCTGGAAGTGTCCAAGGCCAGGTTGGATGGAGCTTGGAGCACCCTGGGGTGGTGGAAGGTGTCCCTGCCCATGGCAGGGGGGAAAACTGGAAAAAACCTTTTTTCCTGTTTTTATTCACAGCTCTCCTGGACATCCATCCACAGGGATTTAGTGCACATCTTGTCTGTAGCTGGTGCTAACTCAGTTCCCAGTTTCCCAGTTTCTCAGTGTTCTTGTCAATAAATTCCTGTGGCAGTTCCTCCTCTGGGTTAAACCCCAGTGAGAGCCTTTGGCTCCCAGGTTTAAGCTCCTTTTCTGGCACAGCAAAACCAGACCTCTGCCTTCCTCAAGGCCCACACTGAACTGTCATAACCCACTTCTGATGAGGACTTATCAGCCAGTTTGCAATGTTTTAGTGACTCTTAAATTCAATCAAAGAAGCCACAAATTTTCATATTAAAGACCAAAGAGGGTCTAGACCTTGGGTTGCTCTTTTTGACAATTTTTTGTCTCACAAATTTTTCCTGCATGCACCATTTTGACTCCTAAATACCCTCAAGAGAGTTGAAAGTGAAGAACCAGTGGGATTTCCTGAGTTTCAAGACCTTCTGCTCCAAAGAGATTTTATCCTTCTTTAAAGAAAATTTTTCAAAGGGTGGTGGGGAAGCAAAGGGAAAAAAAAAAATCCTGGGCCTCTGCCAAAATAGCATGCTAACTTCCAAGACATGTCTGTCAGTAGTCTCGCTCTGGAATTTCCTCTGCAGTTACTGGAGGGTTCAATTTTTCCATAAAACCTGGTATTATGTAAGGGGCACTGACAAATGTTTCCAGTTGGACCCTGGGACTGCAGACGCGTTTGACAAGAGATAAAAATCCAGGCTCCCAAATCGCTGCAGTCACCCTTGAGCCAGAGCACACTCGCAGCTCTTCCACTTCTCCATGGATCAAAAAAAACCCCAGAATGAAGGGCTGGAGATTTAACCAGATTATAGAGGAGATAAAAAGAGTTCAATTGGATTTAAGTGTGTAAATGACAACGGAGCAACGGGACAGGGTTATCACAGCACCTGGAGCCTTGGATTGTTCCAAAGTGTCCCTAAACATCACATATCTATGTTGAGCAGGGATTTCAGTGTCAGCACAATTTTTATGGAAACGTGCAAAACATGTTTTGAGGTTTGGAATGGCAGAGGATATTTCAGGGTTTGGAGTAGCAGAGGGTGTTTGGAGGTCTGGGATGGCTGAGGGTGTTTGGAGGTCTGG
>JAHLSL010000036.1:516244-535623 GCA_025920805.1 Petroica traversi | reverse complement strand
TGGGATGGCAGAGGATGTTTGGAGATTTGGGATGGCAGAGGGTGTTTCAAGGCTTGGAGTAGCAGAGGATGTTTGGAGGTCTGGGATGGCAGAGGATGTTTGGAGGTCGAGGCTGGGAGCCGTGCGTGGGAAACCTGACAGTGGCCCCCGTCTGCCCATGGCCACTGCAGTCACAGTGACCTCCCCAGGAACCAAACCCAGCTTGTAATTAAGCAGGGGGAAGGAAAAGGAAGCTGGCATCTCCTGTGCACTTTTGAAAAATGGAGTCAAATGTGAGTATATACAGGCTCCCACGCCACTCCTGGGGTAAAAACCACACGTCTGTGAGCATCAGTGTGGCTGGGAAAAATGGAATTATATGGGGTGGCCACAAACAGTGGGAGAGCTGTTCATGATTCGTTGCTCACTCTCTGGAATAGCAACAGGCTTAGCTGAAAGGACTCAGCTGAAGGCCATTTTTTGAGTATTTGTTAAAGGCAGGGACACAAATATTCATAATTGCATTTCTTTCCTGCAGTTAATGCCTTGATGTAGCTCAAGAAGGTTTTTTTAAAGTGCCGTGACACTTTGGTGTGTCACAGATGTGTCTCATTTCCACAACGTGCCTGTCGTCTACCACTTCCATGGCTTGTCACAAACCCAAATAACCCTTCAAACCACTCTAGGACAGTCTCCTGTGTCCTCTTATCCTTGGCACCATCACAGAATCACAAAATGGTTTGGGTTGGAAGAGGCTTTTATAGGTCAAGACCTGCAATGAGCAGGAACATCTTCCACTACACGAGGTTGCTCAAAGCCCCGTCCAGTTTTGGAATTTTCCAGGGACGGAGCTCCATCCCTTCTCAGGGCAACCTACACCAATGTTTCACCACCCTCACCCTAAAAACTTCATCGTCACCCTCAGGGAAGCTCCATCAGCTGCTGGGGCTGCCAGGCTCGTCCCTAAAAGTGAGCAAAATGTGCTTTAATCTGCAAATCCATCTGAGCTCCTCCAATACTCTCCAACAATTCCAGTATCGGCCCAGGATGAGCAAGGAAATGGAGTGGAGAGGGAGTATTTTCCATGGAGTTACACTGGAGAACTTCCCATGATTCGGTGGAGATCAGGACTCCGCCACTCCCAGCGAGTTTGAGGAGAGGAAAGGGTGAAGGAGCTGCCTTGCTGATAGGTAAAAGGTAAAAGTTCACAAGTCCACGCTCACAGATGCCGAATATTTCATGAACTTAGAGGGATTCGGTTTCAGATCCCGCTGCTGGAATGCAGCCCTGGCTGCACAGGCTCGGAGCAGAGGGATGAGGGGATGACAGAGCCAGGGCTTCACTCAAGCTCTTTGCACCCACAGGAGAGGGTGAAAAAGAAGAGAAAAAGGGGTTTCTTGGAATGGGGCAGGGATATCCTGGTAGATTCTCCCCATGGAGGGGAAGGGAGCACAGGGAAACGCTCCTGGCTGAGTTTGCAACAGCTCAAGTTCTGGTGGTTTTATTGATCCCTCAGGGAGCAGACTTGAGCCTTTCCTGTCTCAATCTACCTGGAATCCGTGCCCAAATACCTGGGTATTTGTAGGTTGCTCAACCAGCTGATTCCAGTTAAAAATTCAATGGCCATTTCTTCTCTCTGAATAAATAACTGTAATTCATGTGGTCATAAACGATTTTTTTTTCCCCCAAGAAAGCTCCCCTTGATATCCAGCCACGGGTTGTCAAACAGAGGCTTGTTTCCTTTCCTGTTAATAAACCCCGTCTCTTTTTTCCCAAAACCAGGCTTTTTGGGGCATTACATCACCACGCACAGAGTTATGTCAAGGCTGGAGGGAGATAATTCACATCCTGTCAGCTCTGACATCAGAGAGTGGGCGACCTTCCAGCAGGGTGAAATATGAAAGGGAAAGTAAAATGGATCTATTCTAGTGCAAATGAGGGCTCGGGGATACCTGGCAGATGGATTTGGGAGGTGATTGAGGAAGAAGGTTACGTGTTTAATTTCTGTTCACTTTTTACTGCCCTTCACCTCTGCTGATTATGCCTTAAAAGCTTTGTGTCACTGCCAATTGTCATCTAAATACCAGCAGTGAGTCACAGCTCCCATCATTGCTCCTGGGACAGGGAATGGGTTTGGGAACTGGTTTGCCACTTAATTGCAAAATGGGGAGACAAGGTTAAAGACTGACCTAAAACATGATCAGAGGGAAAAGCTGTGACCCATAAATGACAAAATGAAAATGTTCAGTCAGAATTGTAAAATCATGGAATGGTTTGGGTGGGGAGGGGCCTGAAAGCTCATCCAGTGCCACCCCTGCCATGGCAGGGACACCTTCCACTGTCCCAAATTGCTCCAAGCCCTGTCCAGCCTGGCCTTGGACATTTCCATGGATCCAGGGGCAGCCACAGCTTCTTTGGGCACCCTGTGGCAGGGCCTCCCCACCCTCACAGGGAAGAATCTCTTCCCAATATCCCATCTGAATCTACTTTTGTTCAACTTGAAGTAATCTCCTCGTTTTCTATCGCTCCATGCCCTTGTCAAAAGTTCCTTTCCTTCCCTTTCCCAGAAGAATTATTCAGCATTTCCTTAGAGTTTTGCAGCCTCTGTGTTGCCCCCACTGTTTGGAAACTTTCACAATTTTTAATTTGGGCCTTTCTTGCTGCCATGCGATCCCACTTTCTCCCTCTGAAGCACTTTTTAGGTTTTCAGACTTAAAACACTGCTAGCATAGAAAACCTAAAACTTAATTATAGCCCCATTTTAATTAATGAACACCTACTATGAATTTAACTAGATTCAGGATGAAGCCAAAGCCTGAAACTTTGGTTTTCCCCACAGTTACCAGAAACAGGCAACCAGAAACGGGAATTTCAGATTCTGTTGCCATGTTTGTCCCTCAGGGCTCTGCTCTGCAATTAAAATAAGGAAGAAGTGAAAAGTCACACTTTATAAAAGTGACCATAACTTTGCATCAGGCCAGTTTAAATACAAGCTGTGATTATTTGAAATAAAGCAGTTTTCTGGAGAGGGGTCCCTGTTGTTTAATGAGAGGGATCTCCTTTGTGATGCTGTAAAATCAGTGAAAACTTCAGCATTTGAGCAGATTTACTCTGGATTTACTCTAAGTCTGGGAGAAGCATCATTGCAGATGAATCCCAGCCCAAAATAAATTTACTAAGTGCTTTAATGCTTCACATTTGGCCCCAAATTACTACTGTGTGACAAAATTCGAAGGCATGTGAAACAGGAGCAGCTTCAAAATGAAAAATCTCGCAAGCTATTTCTATTTCATGTTAGTACAAACTCTTCAGGGCCCTCCACATCCTTTTGGCTTCTGATTTTTAATGAAGCCGTCATAAACCCACAGAAAATTTAGCTCAAGGAATTCCAATAAAGCCTTTAAAAAAAAAGCAAAACCGACCCTCCAACATACTATATGTGAAATGACAAGTGTGTTATTACAATCAAATGCAGACTGACTAATGTTTATTTGGGGTTAGGGGAAAATGGATTTTAATTCGTGACAGCTGATTTTTATGCTAGTTTTTTTTCGAGAATAAGAATTATTTACCTGTCTGAACCAAATTATGCTGTTTGAATTTGAGCATTTAAGGACGAAAATGCCACCGAGAAAGGTTATCCTCCCTTTTTAACATAAAAACAGTTAAACAAAGAGCCATGTATTTTAAAGTGAAAACAAGACTCTGTCATTATTGCTCGGGGAGAAATGTGCAAAATTAAGCAAAGGCGACGGAAAACGTGGGTTTTGCTTGTGCAGCACATAGGGGTTTTTCATTGTGGAACTTTTCACTACCTCGTTTATTGCTCCTCCAATTTCATTTTCTGTGTAATTTGACAAAATTACAAGTTCCTTCCCGCCCAAGGATGGCTTTGCTTTCAAACTGTAAATGCGTAATTTCGAGCTCCAGCCTCGCAATGCACCTTTAAAACAAATTGAAGCCACATTGCCCCGGCCTTGGAGTCGTGCTGGAAATGAATAAAGGTTTCTTGCAGGAGGGTTTGAGTCTGTTCTTGTACCAAAAACCAACTGGGCTCCCACCTCTGATGGTTCTGCTGTTGACCACCACAGGCTCACTCTCTGTTATTCATTAATAAGCCCATTAAAATAAGCCTTTTTATTATAATTAAGCTTTCACACCTTCATTCTGACACAGAAAGCATAAATTTTCCCCAAACAATGCAGAAAATATCCATCCCCTTTATTCTGTCTGCTCAGTGATGTTCAGCTGGAAAATATTCCTAGAAATCCTATTGGCAGAAAACGCTGCTTCCCTCACTAAAATAAATGTACTGGAAACATTAATGAGTGGGGAAAAAAATCTTTTCAAGAAATATCCACGTTGAAGGATGCAGGACCATCACCTCCTTGCACTGATGATGATCAATATTTGTTCCCAAACCTCCTGTCAATGGTGGGTCCCAGTCTTCTACTCCAAACAGGGATTTGGGGAGCCATGAATTATTTGTGGCCACAATTAATGTTGCAAGTGCTGTTTCCATCATTAATTTAATGTTAAAGTTCCTTTAATTTAAATAAAATTATAGAATGACAGAATATGCTGGGATGGAAAGGACCCTCAAGGACCAGCAAATCCAAGTCATGACCCTGCACAGCACCATCCCCAAGAGCCACACTCCAAACACTTCTCTCCCCCAAAAAATGGGAAAAAAACCTTGTTTTAATCAGGTAAAATGCAGTCCTTGCTGGTTTCCTCTGCTTGGGAATGTGCTCAGGGCTGCTGCGAGCGCTTGGGCTGAATCCCTGACCTCTGGATGCAGACAGGGTGGTCTGAGAGCCACCACAGTGCTCGGAGACCTTCTCCTGACACTTTCTCCCCTATTTCAACAGCTCTCTTTTGGGTCTCAGAGGATGTGACAGAGAGGGAAGCAGGGCCTGGGAGTTCACAAAAGGATTTTCCCCTCGTCCCCAGATGCTTTTTTCAATTAAATAATCTGTGGGCTCAAAAACTGCTGGTGCATTTACATACCATTAAATATCCCTGGGCGTGGGTAATTGAAAAATGTGAGGAGTGAAGCATAAATCTGTTAAAAATCCCTCTACAGAACCTGCTTGGGAGATTATTACTTAAGTCAAGGATATTAAAACTATGCTGAGGTTATTGGCTAATCCACCAGCATCCTGCCAGTGGGATTTCCTACAATTCACCAGCAGATAAAAAATAAGGTGATCCCAACTGGCCTCCAGGTCCCTTGTGTCAAATGTTGTAATTACAGGAGACAGAGAAAAGAAAGATTTGATTTAATTTAGCAAAAGACCAGTGCAGCATCGATACCCTGGGGGGGATAGTTTGATTTTAGACATTTGTAAAAAATTGGATTTAGTGGTAATGGCACTTATTCATACCTTTCTTCCCTCCCCCAAAACAACTGTAAAAGCTTCAAACCTGGATTTTACGCCCTCAGAAATGGATCTGCAGCAGGTTCATAGGTCAGGCTGCAAGATTTGAGGTGATGTTTTGAACTTTGAACAAGTTACAAACACTTCCTCTAACAGCAAATGCAATAAATATCTCAGCAGAAGAAATTTCTTTGACTTCTTTCCCTGGACGAAATCCAGGGATGGAAGTGGGGCCAGAGCTGTTACACGATGAGGAGGAATTTAAGAAGTCAGCTTCAGGAACCTCAGCAGAAAGCTCATTTCAGGCTTCGTGTGAGTTTTTGATGAACATTTGTGGTGCCTTGAACCATTTTACTCATCCTTGTTAAATTGGGGTTGTATCTGTTAAGCCCGTCAGCGAGGAGCCGCTGTAAATGTGAAAACCAGAAAAAGCCTCCACTGAAGGTTTCAAACGAGTCCTTATTTATCACTTTGGGTGGAATTGAGACCTTGTTTTCCTTCTGTCTGGAAATGTCACCTACAAGGTCTTTAAAATCTCCATCCTTCGCGATTTGGGTTTGCCTTTGATTGGGAATTTGTCTCCCAACTCAGTGGGGTGGGCTGGGATCTCCAGCTGCCATGACACATTGTCCTTTCAGAGTAAACAGATTTTTGTGCTCTATTTATAAATGGTGAAAGTGAACGATGAAGGGGGAGTGACACATTTTCCTTGACGTACTTTGTCACCCAGAGCAGCTTGAGCTCAGGGCAGTCGAAGTAGTTTAGACCTGCAAAAAGTGAGTGATGTGCCCTTTTCTGCGAGGTAAAGAGATATTTGTAGTGGCACAAAGCAAGCTGGGAACATTTCTTGTAAGTTTGCCCAAAGGAAATAGCACCGTGCACAACTGGCTTTTTGTAGGGAAGACTATATTAAAAGAAAAAAAAAAAAGAACATAGACTAAAGCTATATTTATAAAAAAAAAGGGAGAAAAAAAAAGATGACATATTGCAAGTCTTGCTGAAACGCCTGAAAAGTTTTCCCTGTGACACCAAATGATCTAAGTCATGTCTCCAAAGAGTAGCTCATCATTTCTCAAACAGCAGGAATTTGTGGCTGACCTCCTGAGGGAAATGGTCAACTTTCTCCGTCTCCCCGCTCCATGCCAATGTTTGCCTTTAATTTATGTTGGTCAGTTGAAAATGGAAAGTTCAGCACCAAAGCTGAACCGGGTGGGGGGAGGAAAAAAACCCAGCCTGAGAAAGGACTTGTTTGGTGGGATGTGTTTTCCAAAGCATCCTGGTTTTAGCCGGGATGTTTCTGTGGGTTTTCCAGTTTCTCACCCCGGCGCTGCACAGCCCCGGCTGGAGAAATGAAAGGCTGCAGTAAATGAGGGCAGTTTTAGGTCCTGCTGGCTCTTTGTGGAGGGTTTTTCACAAGCTGTCAGGCCACCTCCATCTGCTGAAGAAGCTCCACGTCTCTCCCAGCCAGGGCAGAGTGGTTGCTTTCAAAATATTGCGAGGAAAGGGAATTTTCAACGAAAGCTGGGACCTTGGGCTCATGATGGGCATTGGTATCTCAGCCCCTTGCAGATTTAGTGGATTTACTAAAAATCCTGAAATTACTAAACAATACTAATTATTAATAATACTAAAATTACTGTAGATTTCAGGTTTTTATTTGAAATCTATCCCAAAGCAGCACAGGCTGTGCTACCTCAGCAATCAAGGTGAAGAAAATGAGGGGCACCAAGGAGACAGCGCCCAAAAATGGCACAGGAGAAACTCATGCCCCAGGTCCTGAGTTGCAGAGGGGTAAAAAAGCTGAATTTTGGGTTTGTTGATGCTCTTTTGGTGGGATGAGTGCAAGGTGACCCTGTTTGTGCATCTTCCTCCCCCAGAGAAACATCTGAGAGACATCAGGGAATTCCAGGGCCACTTCCATGATGCTTCCAGAAAAGGTTTTACTGCTTCTACCTCTACCAGGCTGATATTTAACAGCAGACGCTGATTTTGGATGGGCTGAACATGCCCAGCCTCACAGACACCTACAAGAAACCCTCCTGCTCTGACCCCTTTAAAAGTTCCCTTAAAAAAATAACAATCCAGGCCTCCAAAAAGAAAAAAAAAAAAAAAGCAACCAGAAGCTGATTAAGCTGCAATCTAAAGGGCAAAGCTGATTAATATTTTGTCATCACTGGAAGATTTTGTGTCACTGGAAGGAGCATCACAGTGATGCTGTTTTCCAGACAACAGCAGGTACAGATTTTGTCAAAGGCAATTTAGAAGAAAGGGTTGAGATTTGTGCTCTAGCACAATTTGTAACAAGTCTCCCTCCTGCAGATTTTTATTTCTTTTGCAATTCCTTTTCTATCTGTAGTCTGCTTTTTTGTTTGTTTGTTTGTTTTTCTGCTAAGGAGCCTTAATCAAGAACCCATGTGAGGTTTTTATAATTTCAAAAAGGCTGATTTTGCAAAACACAGCTTCCAAAACTGGAGAAATGCAGAAATCTAGATTTTCTTTCCAGAACAATGCATTTGCAGGCATGGCAAGTATAAATGCCATTTAATTTGAGTTCAAAACAATATTTATACCAAGACAATCCCTTGAAAGGCATTTTACCCACTTACTGCCGTGAAAAGCTGAGCTTCAGAGGATCACACTTTATGGTGCTGATGAACAATCCCAAATTTTGGGTATGTGATTAGCAAAGGGTTTGGGCTGCCTGTTTGTCTTCTGCTTGTTTGTTTTCCCCCTCCTCTGGCACATCATGCTGGCTTTTCCACACCCAGGATTTCAGGAAGAAGCTGTTTGAAAGTTCAGCTCATTTCCAGGGCTTCCACCCAAGGTTGCCACTGCTGCCACCTCCCCAGTCTCTCTCTCTGATTTGGGCTTCCCTGCAGGGCACATCTGGCTGGTGCACAGCTGCTGGGGGTCACTCCCAGCGAGGGAAATTCGGTGAAGTCGGGAAGATCTCGGAGCACCAACCCAGTTGTCAATCCCCACCAGCCCAACCATGGTGGGCTCCTTCATGGCTGGGAGGGTTCAGCTTTCCACCCTCCAAATGCCTCAAACTGAATTCACCTTCAACCCCTCAGTTTCTTTTCCTAGGGAAGAGTCTCCTGCTGCTGGGGGAAGGAGAAGAAGCTCACATTTCTCAGCAAGACCAGTGAGAGGACAATCCCCAGCCTGCACTGGCTCCTCATCGCTCTCAAAGTGCAAAGCTCAGCTGAAGCAGAGCAGCCTGCGGGTGCTGCAGACCACGGTGCTCACTCAGTGATGAAGACACCTCCCAGAATTTTTAGGTCTGGAATGGTGAATTTTTTACATGGATTGCTGGGAATGGCCAACTTTTCCCAGCTGGGAGCGGGCAGAAGGTGCTGCTGAAGCCCAGGGCGTCTGTGCATTGTCTGTGACAGCCCTGGCAGTAGCAGGCCGGGCCCTGGATATGAAATATGGTATTTTCACACATCCAGGGAATGCCACAATAAAACAAGGAACTGGTGCAGTTTACGACCAGGCCTCATGCTGAGTCCAATTAAACCTACTGTTTCCAATCACGTTTAATGTGAGGATAAAGTGAATGCTCCCTGAGATTTGGAGGAGGATAATTTGTCAGTAATAATAAGTGTAGACAAACAGGATGTTCCACAGTGCAGGGGCCTGATTAAAACCAAATGTGTTTCCAGGGATCCTCTCGAAACTCCTGGCAGCCGACGCAGCCAGCTCTGCTCGCAGCTCACGGCAGCTCTTTTGCAAAACCTTGCAGCCTTTGCAATTCTTCCAAAATCCCATGGTAAAAAAATCAGAGTCAGGCCATTGGGTCACCCAAGAGCCAGGTCTGTGCTTTGCTGTTGGGTTTTGAGGGGTTTTTTTCAGCTTTATAACCTGTCCATGCAAGGACATCCTAACAGGAAAGGGAAAATATTTTGGATTTTCAGCCTGGCCCTACCTTACTTCCTGACAAGAGCCTGTCTAGCTGGACTTAACGTTGGCAAGAATGCATTTCCTGATCAAAATGGGGCTTTCTACAAAAGGTGAGTTCTTTCTTGATGAACTTTACCGTCGAAAAAAGAATTTGCTGTCATCAGACCACGGTCCAAAAACTCACTTCACCTTCAGGGGAGTTCACTGAAAAGAAACAAGGCAAGTTTTAAACTTTCCCAGACTTCAGGCTTTAAATTAGGCTTGAGATCATTCTAATAACTTTCTTTTTCTTATTTCCTAAAAAAGGATTTTCTCACTTCTTGGCCAGATGGGAGCCTGGGCAGCTCGGTGCTCGTTAGTCAAGTTACAGTCCCTGGGAAATCAGTGGTTACCTGGAGCTGCAGAGCTGCTTTTGTTCATTAGAGACAACCAGCCTGAGGTCAACGTGCAGAGCACTTAACATACTAACAAACCACTAATTAACCCCACACAGAAGCAGGAGCCCGTGCCCAAAATGTGTCTCTAATTCTCCTTTTTCCAGCAGCACAATGGGTCGTGTGTGGAGCAGAGCTGAGGCACGGACCTGCCACGGGAAACGGGGTCCCCACTGCTGCGAGCTGCAGAAATCTGGATTAGGATTAGGGGGAAATCACTAAAATTAATGCAATCCTGGTTGTTTTGTCCTGTTAATTTTCCCTGTTGCTCAGGAGGGCACTCGCCTCCTCAAGAGTCTTCTTTGGGGCTGTAACTCTCTGTCCTTTCAAATTCATATTTGCAGAAATCTGGATTGATATGGGGAAAATCACTGAAATAAATGCAAACCTGGATGTTTTGTCCTGCTGATTTTCCCTGTTGCTCAGGAGGGCAATTGCCTCCTCAAGTATCTTCTTTGGGACTGCAGCTCTCCATCCTTTTCAACTTATATTTGCCTTAAGGATGGTTCAGCATTACTGGAAATTTTCTGTCTGGATCCTCAGTCTCCATCTGTCCTGGAGAAAGTCGTTTTTTTCAACAACAGATTATGGGAATGACTGCAGTCCTCAAAAATAGGGATTCTCTGGGAGGTCTCAATGCTTGTTTGGTGACACAGGCAGTGCTTTATTCCCAATAACACCCTCAGAAACCTGCATTGCTTCCTTACATCTCAATCCTTCTTGAATTCTTTTTAGCAAGCCCTCAAGACTAAATATATACTCTTATATTTTAAAATATATTTTATGTCTATAAGCACAGATAATAAATCCCATTCTAGACCATAAACAAGGAGATAAACCCAACTTGAATCGCAAAGACCTTTATGGGTGAGTTCCCATCAAAAATGGAGCCCACACAGGAAAAGATGGAAGTTTTAAAGCTCAAAATAAAGCTCAAAATAAAGCTCAGATGAGTTTTTTGGGGCATGTCCCAAGTGAAGTGGCCTTGCAGGAGAAAGGCTGGACAGGAACTGAGGGGCTCATTCCAGACTCAAAATGGGTGTGAAATTCCCTCCAGCGATGGGGACTCCACCACGTCCCTGGGCAGATGGTTCTGTGCTTGACCAGCTTTTCAGTGAAGAAATGTTCCCAAAATGCCACCCCAGCCTTCCCTGATGCACCTTGTGGCTGTTTCCTCCTCCTGTCCCTGTTCCCTGGGAGCAGAGCCCGACCCCCCTGAGCCCGCTCCTGTCAGGGACTTGTGCAGAGTCACAAGGTCCCCCCCTGAGCCTCCTTTGCTCCAGGCTCAGCCCCTCCCCAGCTCCCTCAGCCTCTCCTGGGGCTCCAGCCCCTTCCCAGCTCCGTTCCTGGAGGGATTTAAAAGCCGTGGGGATGTGGCACTTGGGGACACGGGGCAGTGCTGGAGGTTTGGTTGGACTCGATGACCTGAGAGGTCTTTTGCATCCCAAACGACTCTGTGATTCCATGCTTTGCCTCCTCCCTTCCTGACTCCAAAGCCAAAGAGCTTTTGAGGAGGAAAGTTGGTTTTCCAGCTCTTGGCCATCGTTCCACGCTGGCTCTGGGTGGGACACCTGCCCCAGGTGTTTAACAAAAGTGACATTTGGTGCCTGGTGAGGGCTGGGAGGGGCATTCAGAGCCCTGAGCTGCCTGGCTGTGCTGCCAGGAGCTCGTGGCAGCCCAGGGGGTGGCACCATGGACAGTGTGCCCAACACGTGGGACTGTGTGATCTGCAAAATTCTGATATTAAAAGAAAAAAAAAATCTAAAAAATCCCACCCCTGCACATGGCCACAGGCAAAGAGCCTGGAAAATCATATCTGATTTTGTCTGAATCTGATTTGAAACTTCTTGGACCCTCCTGACCCAGAGCAATTCAGCAGTGACCTTTTCTTGAGCTGTCACCACTTTGGAACAGCTGTGGAGCAGAAATACATGGATACATCCACAAGATGAGGAGTTTACAGGGGTTTTTTTCTGTTTTGGGATCAGTAGAGAAGTAATAACACTTGTTTGTGGCGTTGTTTGATTTTGTTTTAATCTGGATATAAGTTATCACGATTTTCCTCTTTCCTGGACCCTTTAGCACATCATTAAACACTCAGCTCTGGCCTGTTCTTCCCCACATCTCTCATATTTGTCATTTACACTTTTGAAAAGAAAGAAAAATCCACAGCAATTCTGGATCAAAAAGCAGTTGTTTGAAATTCTAAGGCATAACATAAACATTCCCCTCAATGCTGGATTTCCTCTTTCTAAGCAAGTGCTGTCACTATCATTGCTTCAAATCTGGGCAGCTTTTGTAAATTTATATACTTATTTTGTAACTGTGGCCGGCTTAAAATTCAGGGTGAGGATAGTAGGAAGCAAATTGGAAATGTTTTTTCATCTTTTTTTAATTGATTGTTTAAATTTCATACCCCTGAATAATGGAGCTGTTCAGAAAACAATTTTCTCATTTTATATTCCCCCCTTCCCCCAAAAATGAGTGCCCAGCCTGGGAATTCTTTTAGGAGGATTATTTTTTTGTAAGGTCCATGCAGTTATAAAACACAATCAAAATATTTTATTTTGATTATTAAAGTGCTTTGCTTTAGGCTGGAATTCCCTGTGCCCTTTCACGCCTGGAAAATAAAAAAGATGCTCAGCTTTCTTCCCATAAGGGAAAAAGACGCTTGGTCCAGGAGGTTTCTTTTCTCGAGCTGTGTTTTGTTTTGGCTTTTTTTAAATTTGTTTTAAATAAACGTGGAGAAGTATTGCGGAGCTGGAATTGCATCTAAAACATTTTTTTCCGATTTTTTTTTTCCAAAGGAAAATGCTCTGGGAGTCCACTAGAGGGGCCAGGCCGGAGCAGCGGCTGCGCCGCAGGTGGAGCAGAGCCCTCCCTGCTCTGGATGCTGCTCCAAACCCATCCCGAGGGCAGGACCACCCAAGGGTGGGGAAAAGGAAGGGATCTGTTGGGAGATTTATCCTAATGATCGTCAATAAAGGGTCGGTTGTTCCTTGGCTCAGTTAATTTGAAGATGGGCGTTTATGGGGAGCAGAATTGCTGCTCCTTCTTTTTGCTTTTCTCCCTTCTCAGCCCTCAGAAAGCTCTCTGGGCTTTAAATATTCAGCTTTGCTTTAGTTTCGAGCGGTTTTCCTACAACTCAAGGGATAAAAAGAGAAGAAAATATATATATAAAATCACCTGGAGCCTTTGGAATTCCAGCTGGCTTGCGTTGCACTCAACAAGTCAGCCTGAAATACGGAGTGGCAGCAAAATTGATGTCTTCCCTCGATTTTTTTTTTTTTTTTTTAATTGGAAAGCACAAAATCACGTGAAATGGACTTTTCTGTGGGAGGCTGAGGGCTAGCACGAGCTAACACACAGGGATGGTTGTGGACCCCAAATGAGTGACATCAATAAACCCATTATTGCCCCATTCGTTCCTTTCTTCGCCAAGACCAAGCGCAGCAGAGGAGCAGGAGGGGAGTGGCTTTTCTGGGAGCACAGGAGAGCCCTGGAGGAGACCCTCAGGAATGACATTTTGGGCGAGAAAACCCCGTTGTAGCTCAATTTTACTGATCAATCAAGCACTGAGAGTTAAATAAACACGGGGGGACAACAGATGGGGCCCCACGGGGGACACAGCAGAATCACAGCCCCACACTGAGCCCCCTCCTTTGGCACCTCCATCCCCGGAGCTCTCAGGGGACACCTGGGAAGGTGAGACCTAAAAAATTCCGGATTTCACGACCACCTCGGGTGGGAGGATTCCTACTCCTCGGGTAGGAGGATGCCCTGGTGCTGCAGTTGTGCCCGACGTGGGTTCTGCTGAGGGAGCTCAGGAGGTTCCTGCCCCTCAAAATGAGCGATTTTGTAGCAGGGCACATTGCAAACCCCGGGCAGCAGCAACCGCAATGGATTATTGTTGTTTTATCAGATTTCATCTCTTTCTCGCTTAACCCAGCGGCAGATTTTCCCCGGCTTTCTGGGGCTCTGCATTTTGGTTTCATCGTGGGGATCGGGAGATGAGATCCCCAGCTTTGTCCTCAGAGCTGACTGAGAAAAACCTGCTTTGATGTGGCTCCAAGGCACGGGGGTTAAATCAAGGCGTGCAGGATTCCTGCTCCTGCCCGAGCCCTGAATTCTGTGCGGGAAGTCAAGGCTTGTCTTTCCCGTGAATAACTCGCTCTGCTGCTTCCGTGCCGGCAGAATTGTCATATTTTATGGGCAGATCCAAAAGTGCACCCTTCCATAAACGCTCTGTTTGGATGGAGAGAGAAGGTTCGGGGTGCAGCAGCCCCCGATTGGAAACGCAGCTCGGAGCAAGGATTCTTTTCCTTCCTCCTGCACCAAAATTCCCGTTTTTCTCCAGCCCCTCCACTCCAAAGGCCAGGCCCCCGATGGGGCTGGGAATTTTGTGTGTGTTAAATAAAAACAACAACACCGAGAGCTGTTCAGGAAGGATCAATAACAAGTGATCCTTTACGGGGTTGCTCAGCCTTTCCTTTGAAAGCAGTGCTAGAATTTCCAGCGAGAACCAGAGATTTTCCAGCGAGAACCAGAGATTTTCCAGCGAGAACCAAAGATTTTCCAGCCTGGCTTTGGTCTAAACTCACCAGGTTTGGGTGCAAATAAATCTGGGTTTTAATCCTGGTCTCCTCCACTGAAGTTGCACCTTGAATAATCCTCTTTTTTTTTTCCTTCCCTATTGCCTCAGTTTCCTCAATATAAAAATGAAAACAAATGTGGCTGCTTTTGGTGCTGAACTTCGAAATTAGAAAAGAATTGGGCCAAACAGCAAAATATCTTTCTAGTTACCTCCTGGATCAGCTCTTTTCTGCTGTTGTTGCCTTAATTAAAATCTGGTATTTGTGCTCTCTACTTCCCTGCAGCCCACACTGCTTGAGCATCCTTAAATTGATAAAACTCTGCTGAGGACAAAGACTGAGGATCAGGACCTAAATCTTGTCAATTCTACTCAATCCATGCAATTATCCAGCCCAGCACCATGGATTGGACCAGCAGTGGCACCAGTGCCTGTTCTGAGGGATTGTCCCAGCTTTTTCCTTGCTGGGAACATCTCCAGGGCCTGATCCTGATGGAACTCGGATCCAAGGGGGACTTGCTGCTGACTTTATTTTGAGTTTAGCTGGACCACACAGCCCTGCCCCAGCGTGCTCCAGCCTCAGTGATAGAGGCAGGATTGGCTCCTATTTTCCTTTTTAAAATATATATATATATAAACTCGCTTTTTATCTTTGTCATGGTCAAAAGTTGAACTTCACCAAGAAGAAATGACAGAAAAGACATCCAGACGTATTAAAAATCTACATTAAGACCTCGATCACTCCGCCCAGATTAGCTTTTATTTGTTTTGCGGGCAAACAGCAGGATTTCAAGGATTTTCATCCGCAGAATTACAACTCTCCAAACAACAAGGAAAGGTTTTCTCCTGGCGCATCAAGCCGGGATTAAATCCCCCTGGTCCAAAAGGGACTAAATATTTCCCTGTGGGAGCTCACACCCTCAGCCTCTCCATCCGCTGAGGAGGTGAGTGCGGGTTTAATGGCAGTGAGATAAGCCCTTATCAAAGGATAAACCCTTCGCTTTACACTGATTTCCCAACCTTCGCTGCTGCCTTGGTGGCACTCGTGCCTCAGTGAGGGCGACAACAGCCCCGCTTATCTGGGGCAGGTAGCCCGATTTTACAGCCGCGCCCCCAAAACGGCCCCGAGCGCGACTTTTTGGTGGAAAAAAAAGCGATTTACAGGGACCTGCTAGGGAAATAATAATAATTAAAAAGAGGTGTTTTGCTCACGCTGCTTCAAGAGAGTAAATTTTGCCCTGGGCATTAAAAGCCTCGCGCGGCTGCAGCTGAATTTCAGCCGCGAGTTTGTTTGGATTTCTGCGGCAAAGAGATCGCGAAAGTGATTTTTTTTTAATTATATATATTTAATTTTTCTTTTATTCTTTTACAGGGACGAAAAGAAGGGGGAAAAGCCTCCTGAGCAGTGTCCCTGCTGCTGCCGGAGGAGGATGCGGTGCCGGGATCTCCTTCCAGGTGATGCTGAAGGCGCAGAAAAACCTCCTCGTGCCGGCGCACAATGGGCACGTTGTAAATCCATCCCTTCTCCTCGCGCAGGACGCGGGGATGGTTGGTTTTGGCTGGAAATTAAATGTATACATCACACGCAAAGCGCTCTGTAGTGTTTCTCATTATATTTCCCCTTTGTTCCTAAAAAAATCAAATAAAATAATGTGTTATTGCATAATGCGGGAATCGAGGAGGAGGGAAAATGCAGCATGAGGATGGGAACGAAGGCAGCCTGCAATGTCAATGAACGCTCGATTTCTTTTCTAAAGGAATCCCGACTAATCGTCCTAAAAAAAAATTAAAAATCCCATTCTGACAAGTAAGTAATTTGTTTCCTGCCCGTTTCAAACAGCCTCGAAAAATCTCCAGCATCTCGCCAGAGGATTTATTTAGGCTTTCTCGATTCTTGAGGGTTTTGGGGTTTTTTTCCCGAATTTTGCGTGCGTGCGTTTTATTAGGTTAATAAACCTTGATTTCCAAGCTTTTGGACGCCTCGGGCATTCAATGAGCTCGGATGTCAAACGCATCAGGCAGCAAATGAAGGGATTTCGGGGTCTCCAAAGTGTCCCCAGCAGCAATTCCGCAGCGTCTCATGGAGGTGAAGCCCATTGTGGCTCCGGCGTGTTTGGTCTGACACTTTCCCGGCTGTTCCAGCCCCGATTTGCTGCTTTATTCCGATTTTCTGCCGTTTTCAAACGCCGCGGTGTCGCTGTCACAGGGGCTGTGGGCGAAGCGAGTCAAACCAGCATCCCCAGGTAGAACTGGAAAAGGAAAATAGGGGGAAATCCCAAACCTGTCGTGCCTTACAGGGATTTACCGAAAGGATCCAGAGCGGAAATCGATACGGGGGAAAATCCTTTTCCAAGGAAATATTTTACAGTGTAAAAGTCTCGTTGGGGGTGGGGCGCGGGAAGCTGAGCTACTTTTTGTTCTTTTCTTTTTTCTTCTTCTTTTCTCGCCTGCTTTTTCTTATTTTCTTTTCCTCTTTTAATGATCTGTTTGTTTGTTTGCTTTCTCCTCTTCTTTTTTACTTTCCTTTTCTCTCTCCTCTCCTCTCCTCTCCTCTCCTCTCCTCTCCTCTCCTCTCCTCTTCTCCCTTCTCCTCTCCTCTTTTCTTTTACATTTTTTCCTTTCCTTTATTTTTGTTTTTAATATCTCAGATTTCTCTTTTCTTCACCTTCCCCCTCATTTATTATTCTTCCTTTTTTTTTTTTTTTTTGCTGGTTGAGCTTTGGGATTTTTTTTATTCTTGGTTGCTCTTGGGTTTTTTCCACCATAGTTGATATTTCAGCTCCTTTTTCCTTTTCTGCAGCCCCGTGCCCTCCTGGGGCTGAGCAGGGGACGCAGGCGGGTGGCAGCGAGGGACAGAGGGGACAGCGGTGGCACCGCGGGCTCCTCTGGGCCCTGACCCGGCTCTGCCTCCGCTCCTTTATCCCTGATTCGCTCCCCCTCCCCCTCCCCAGCCTCGTGCTATTTTGGCAAAAGAACCAAACCAAACTTCTCCCCCCCCTTCCCAATCCCAATCTCAATCCCGGCCCATCCCGGCTCCGCTTCCCCCGGGATTTATGGAATTCCCGGGCAAATGACCTCGCTGTTGGCGATTTCCTTCTCCTTTTCACAACCACCGAGCTCGAGTCCCAGACTTTCCCTAAAAACCGACCTGGGGACGGGGCAGGTTCTCCCTGTCCCAGGATCCGGGACGTCGGGCCGGCGGCTGCTGGAAAACCGCGCGGGCAGCTCGCTCTGTCATTTGCTCCCAGCTCAAATTAAAGATGTCATCCTGATAATAATTATAAAATATATCTATAATTTTAAATCGGGGGAATTTTTTTGAACCCGCTGATTCTGGGTGGGAGGACACCCAGAGCCTCTGTGACACCCAGGACTGGGAGAGATGTGATGGAGAGGGACTGGGGGGACACCCAGAGCCCCGAAAAGGGAGAGATTTGAAGGTGAGGGATTGAGGGCACACCCAGAGCCCTAAACAGGGAGAGATTTGAAGCAGAGGGATCGAGGGGACACCCAGAGCCCAGGACAGGGAGAGATGTGGTGGAGAAAGACTGGGGGGACATTCAGAGCCCAGGAGAGGGAGAGATGTGGTGGAGAGAAACTGAGGGGACACCCAGAGCCCTAAACAGGGAGAGATTTGAAGCAGAGGGACTGAGGAGTCACCCAGAACCCCGAACAGGGAGAGATGTGATGGAGAGGGATCGAGGGGACACCCAGAGCTCAGAACAGGGAGGGATGTGGTGGAGAAAGACTGGGGGGACATTCAGAGCCCAGGACAGGGAGAGATGTGATGGAGAGAAACTGAGGGGACACCCAGAACCCCGAACAGGGAGAGATCTGGTGGAGAAAGCCTGGGGGGACACCCAGAGTCCTGGGCAAGGTAAAATTGGACATGGACACGGTTCAGAGCTCAGAACAGGGAGAGATGTGGTGGAAAGAGACCGGGGGGACACCCAGAGCCCTGAACAGGGAGAGATTTGATGGAGAGGGACTGGGGGGACACTCAGATTCCTGGGCAGGGTAAAGTTGGTCCGGGGGGACACCCAGAGCCCCGAACAGGGAGAGACGCGGTGGAGAGAGACTGAGGGAACATCCAAAGCATCGGCGGCTCCCAGGGGGCGAAGAGATGATGGAGCAGGACTGGGGGGAGGCTGGGGAAGGGGACGGACCGGGCTGGGGAGCTGCTGTCACCCCTAAAACCAAAGGGCTCAGTGGAGGGCACGGAGCGGCAGCAGCGAGGGCTCCCGGGGCAGGGCTGCCGCTCTGGGCTCGAACAGCGCTGTTAATCCTCTCCGCGGTGTTTCCAGAGCCAGCTCATCCGTTGGGCTCGCGGAGATCGCTCTTTATTAAAAAACACGGGCTTGTGTTATTTTTAGCAGCGACCCCGCAGCGCGCCCCGCATTTTTGGGGGGAGGCGGCTCCGCTCGCCCGCGGCTCCCCCAGCCCCGCACCCGCGGGGGATGCAGGGCCCTGGGGCAGAATCCCCTGGGGGGTTTAGGGGGGATTTTCACCCAGCCGGGAGCCTAAAGGAGCCCCTGAAACCTCCCTGCCCCGCAGCGCGAGGCTCCGCGGAGCTTCTGGTGATCCGCCCGTTTGTTTGTTTTACCCAAGGAAGGCACGGAGCGTTTCGGTCCCGACCGGCAGAGACCGGGGAGGAGCGGGTGGATTGTAGAAAAATTAGGAAAAGTCAGGGCGGTAGCTGTGAAAAAAAAATATTTAAAAAATGAAAACTCCTCTCCAGCCTCTCCTTGCTACCCTTGCCCTTGTACAAACTGCACTTGGAGCAGAAATACAACACGGAACTGGCTCATTTCTCCATCCTGCCATTCCCAGCCCGTGGGAAGAGAAAAGAATTCCCGGGAAATAGATGCGCATCCCGCCCGGGCGCGCAGGGAGCTCCCTTTGCGGACGAATTTTCTGCGTGGGGTGGGGGGACCCAGGAGCTCGGCCCGCACCCCCCGGCCCTGCCCCGCGTTCTGCCGCGGAGTTGGGGTAAAAAATTCAGGGATGTGAGGGAACTGCGGGTGGGAGCCGCGGGCGCGGTGCGCAGCTCCCCGCGCTGCCTGCGCCGTTCTGTCCCTCCTGCGCTGCCTG